>CM025781.1:7752453-7784600 GCA_014636745.2 Centella asiatica | reverse complement strand
GAAACTTTATGTGTCAGACTGCTGCATGCTTTGTTGCTACTTTTCTTCCCCTGATTTGTGTGCATTTAATGCGTGAGAGTTCTCATTGGACCATGAACAAACTTCAAGAAATATCTTTCCAGTTGATATTTTTTGCTTATGTAACACGTTACGTTGATTTCCGTGTAAGAACTGATGACAGGTGTATGCTGTCACAACGATCCACTGACTGTCAGCCCTGACGGACTTTGATCAGTTCTTCTGGATCCCCTAATGCTTATTGACTAGATCAGGGCTTCAACCTTCACTTGAGTTATACTCAGTGCTTCTTGATCCTGATGGTTATAGCTGACGGCATACACTGATGGCTTCCACTGATGTCATGTTGGTCATTCTCCCTGACGGGTTACCCTGATGGGTTTGCCTGACACTCACATGTCCTGAAGTGTTTCACTGACGGATTGGTCTGCCCTCGTCATACCCTGACAGGTTCCCCTGACAGGTTTCCCTTGACAGGTTCCCCCTGACAGGTTTCCCCTGATGGGTTTCCCCTGATGGGTTTCCCCTGATAGGTTCCCCTGATGGGTTCTCCCTGATGGGACTTAATCAACGTAACTTTGATTAGAATTTCTGATGTGCGGAATACTTTGATTGCTTACAAGTAGCATCAGACATTCTTCTTTACTTTGTCAAGTCCTTTGAATGTTCCTGTTTTCTGACTTGTCTTGTGAAGTTATTGACCATCCACTGATGAATAAGTTTATCATCAGTGGATGCAAAACTTGTGCTAATCTTAAGGTTTATAAAATACCTCAAGTATTTACAGTTGCACAATTTATTACATAATCATCATCATCATTTATCTCTAACAATCTCCCCCTATTTATGTTTATCAATTTGATAACCATAAATCCCTAGATGCACTGATGATGATGTCAAAACCAATACTAAATACATGAACGAATTTTGAATGAATTAATAAAAGAATTTCTGTACAAGTATAACCTACATCTATTACAAAAAGAATGTTGTATTTAGACATCAGAATCCCTTTTCCTTTTTGCTGAGACAAAGGGCAATGGATGACTTGATTCAATAGGTTGAGAGTCACTTCCAAGGCCTTGTATTCTTTGTTCTGGGTTTTGATCAGGAATTTTGAGTCTGTTGTCTACTGCTCCTATCTCCAGCTGCTCTAGTTCCTTCTGAAGAAGCTTTCTGAAGTTGACTATGTTGACATTTCTACTTGATTCCAAAGCTTCAAGGACAATCTTGATTTCTTGAATGTTGGCTGCAGCAAGTTGTGACCAGTAAAAGGTAATGATCTCCCCCTTTTTATTTTTGAATTGTACTCCCATGGGGCTGGTGATCATTTTGGGATAGACTTTGAATCCCTTTACTGGTGGCACATCCCTTACTGCAGTGTTCCTATCATCAACTCTGGTTTCTTCGATCTATTTCAGTACTCTTTGAATCAGCAGGACTCTGAATTTGATGACATGTTCGTTCTTATGATTTGCAATTTGACTCAGAACATGCATCGCTTCCTCCAGGCTTAGACCATCAACTTCTTTAATCCTTATACTCTTCTCCTGCCCATCAGTGGATTTATAAAATAGCTTTAGTGGACTTTCCAATGTTGTGGGCAGGTTCCTTTCATTGTTGATGTCACTCCTCAGCCTGTCGATTATCCCCCTTAAGTCTTTATTAGCATGTGAGGATCTTGGAATCAGGTTTAGAACCAGTCCTAATTGTTCAGCATCCATTCTCCTGAACCAGTCCATTGCCACATTGAATTCTGACCCATTCTTTAATTGGACTGTAATTAGCTGATCCCTTCTATTGTTGAACCTGACATCTATGCTTTTTATTGAGAACATAAATGTCAGGTTTTTGCGCCTTTCTTCTCTGAGAAATTTAGCTAGAGTGGGTGGACTATATTCTTTGGTATCAGGAGATGGTGCTTTGTCCTTGGCTTCTTCTGACTTCTTTGTAGTGGCATCAGGGTCTTTAGATTTATCTTGATTTTTATCCCCTGATGCACTTCTAGGGTTCTATAATCTTCTAGGCTGAGGTTTCCTAGAGGTCCTTGGCCTGACATTCTTCTTTTTCTTCATTTCTTCCTCCTGTTCCTTTGTCATTTCCCTCTCCTCTTCTTCTTGAAGTTGTTGTGCAAAGATTGCATCAGCTTCTACTAGCTTTTTGTCTTGAGGGTAGACCAGCTCCATTTTCCTATTAATAATAACTTCAACAGGTGTTGGAAAGTGGGCTGTCTTCATGGCGTCTCCAAGTAACTTAGGCCTTGATTGAGTGTTGGATTTCTTCTTGGGTTCCTCAATCAGGATGCCTTTGCCTTTGTCCTTGGGATTTGGAGCAGGAACAGGAGTAGTCACATCCCCTGATGGTTGACTTGATTTCTCAGCAACATCCCCTGACGACTGCTTGGTTGAATTCTCCCCCTTTTTGACAGCATCATCAGTGGGAGTTGAGAGTCGGGATGTGACTTGAAGAAGTTGTTGCATTGTGTCAGCCATGGATTGTTGCAGAGTATCCATGCTGTTCATTTGAGTAGAAAGATCAGCAAGCTTGTGGTCAACATTGTCAACTTGTTTCTTCATCCGGAGTAAAGTCTGGCTGGTGACCAAAGAGTCGACAACTTGCTGTATATTCTGTAACTTTGTGGAAAAATGTGTATACAATTTTTGGTTTTCTATATCTATGGACTGACCAATCATGATCTGTGACTTTAACACTTTGATCAAAACTGGATCAGTAGTCCTAGCTAACTCCTGCTTCAATAACTGTACAGTATCAGACATTTGGTTCTGTCGAAAGTATAAATCAACTCCGATGAACTGGGAAAAATCATCTTGTGGAGCATCATCTTCATCACTTGCAGAAGAAGAAGTAATATTTACAGTATCAGTGTTTTCTCTCTGTTCTTTATTTACAAGGATCTCATCCTTATCTCTCTCATCCTCTCCTTTTTCTTTGTCGTCTAAGGCATCACTCATATTCTCTCCTTTTTCTTTGCCTACTAAGGCAGTACTCTCTTGCTCTCCTTATGCCAAAGTCCTCTCAGGGGTTTGACTTTGCCTCTCTGTACTAAGTATTTTCTCAGTCTCACTCAAAATTGTCCTAGAGGGGCTCCTATGGGCTTGGAAATCATCAACTGTGACCAGTTCAAGTGAAGTATTTACAGATTCTGGTTCAACAGTCGTGATAGGAGAAGGAGAAGAAATAAAGTGAGTATGTATAATTAGAGAGGTATAGGTTTCTATAGAGGAAGTATATACAATTGGGGGTACATAAAGAGTTATGGTTGTAGTATGTACAGTGGAATTTATGTCCCCGGCTTGATCACTAGTGTTTGTATCAAGTAAAAATGAGTCAACCATGTGAGAATAGTGACTGTCAAACACTGTGTCAGAGAGTGTTGGCTCCTCCACAAATTGAGAATGTGGAGAATCTGATTGTATGGCACTTAATGTTTGTGTCATTATATCTGAAGAAATTTGAGGAACAGAGAAAGAAGGAAGTGGTGTAGATGGGAGTGTTGGTTGAATCACTGAACGAGGAGGTGATTCATCAAAAGATGCTGTAGAAGAATGCTGATGACTCATGTGGATCTTATTGAGAAGCTTCTGAGCTACAACATCTTGAGTGGTGTGTGCACTCACTGTGTCAAATTTCTGCACGTGGCTCTCAGAGACCCTGATGGTAGGTTCATCAGTGTCTATGGTCAGTGTATGTGCCTCACTCAATTGTGTCCTTGGTTGAGGACTATTTTCAATAACTAATCCCTTTTGAGAGGAACTAGTTAGAAATATGTTTAATTCCTTATCAAAGGCTATATCCTGTTGAGAGGATACGCCCTGGTCAGGTTGTTGGGTAACACTCGTGGCTCCCTTCTTCTTCTTCAATCTTCTCCTATAGCCAAGCATTCTCTCTCCTTGCTCCGCCTCAGTTGATGTGGTAACTTCACTGGGTTTTCTTTTAATCCCAACAGTCTTTTGGGAGACTGTGGGTTGGGCTATTAAGAGTGGTTGTGAAGAAATTGGTTGTTCTACTTGGGTAGGCAGAGAGGTGGTTGTTTTCTCTGCCATAGTAGATGAAGGTGAAGAATGTACAGTGTGAGAAGTAGAACGTGTAGAATTTATTACCTGTATCATATGCGTTGGGAGAGCAAATGATTCAGTTGTATATGATTTCTTCAGTATTTCTGCAAACAGTTTCTTTGTTTGCTTGTATGTCTGTACAAGTATATCATTCTCAAAAGAAAGATTAGTAATTTGATCTTTAATAATCATGTACAAAAATCTAGCATAATATATTTTAGATTTCCTATTATTAACATTACCTAATTTATTTACAAGATCATCAAAATTTATTTTTCCTATATTTATATTTACATTTTTAATTATTGCGTATGCTATTTTTAATGTTAAAGAGGTAATTACCTCAAAGTTAGAACACTTACCTGAGAATACTTTGGTGATAGTGTCAAAGAAATAAGAAATCTCCCTCTTCACGTTCACCCTCTTGAGATCCTTGAACTTTAACACTGCGTTAGGAGCAGCGTTATAGCCCAGTTCCCTCAAGAAATCCAGTAGATCTGCATCACTGGGTGCATCCACCAGATCTTGAGTAGGTAACCCCAAAACAGAGTTAAGTCTGGAAGGAGTTATTTTCCCTTTCTCAGACGAAACTTTGAATGAGATACCCTTGACCACATCCGGCTTGGTGGTGGAGTACATAAACTTAGCACTGGTCCAAAGTTGTGACAGTGCCTCCCCCGACATTTCTTCATCGGTAAAGATGGCTTTACTATACTCAGAGTTGAGCAGATAGTTCATCATTGGTTTAAAGCAATCACTTACCTCATCAATGCCAGAGAAGCCCACATAGTTTGTGGATGGGACTGTCAAGTTCCTCTGAATTTGTTGACGTGCCATGGATGCTTTGAAGATTTGAAGTTCTAGGGTTTCTGTAAAGTAGAGAGAAAAAGAACTCTAGCAAATATCATGTTTAGATTAAGTGTTTGAGGGTTTCAAAAAGTAGGAGAGATAGAGTATTAATACCAGCCTAAAGACGTTTGAAAACTTCTCCTGAAAACACACTATCAGGGAGTCAATTCAGTTTTTGTGATGACACGTCATCAGTGAGAGAAGAACTTAATGATGAGCTGTCATCACTTAACTGACCTAGAATCCCGATGCAGAAAAAGAAAAAAAAATTAATCTTACCCTGATGATTTACTGTATGTACATACCCTGACCCTGATGCACAAGACGGATACCCTGATCCTGACGAATGAGTCGAGTACCCTGACCCTGACGAGAGATCCGGACACCCTGACCTTGACGCACAAGTAGGAGACCCTGACCCTGACGAACAGGTAGGATACCCTGACCCTAACGCACAGGTAGGAGACCCTGACCCTGACGAACAGGTAGGTTACCCTGACCCTGACGAACAAGCTGGACACCCTAACCCTGGTGCGTCCTTAAGGAAGCCCTGACCCTGATGCATCAGACAAAACAAAAACAAAACAACAAAATGCAGAACATACAAGTATATACATATTTACAATTTGAACATATATAACCACATATCAATTTGATTTTATCAAGAACTTATGAAATGAGTTAGAAATACCAAATTTTTAGGAGTTTGACTCTGACCCTGACGCATAATTCACCATTCCCAGCTCTCCCACAAGATTTGAAAAAGTGGCTTCATCAAGAGCTTTGGTGAATATGTCTGCCAGCTGCTGATTTGAAGGTACAAACTGTAATTCAATATTCCCATTCATAACATGTTCCCTGATAAAATGATATCTGATTTCTATATGCTTAGTTCTGGAATGTTGTACTGGATTTTCAGCAATGGCAATGACACTTGTGTTATCACATCTTATTGGAATCTTGGAATAGTTCAGACCATAATCCATCAGCTGATTTTTCATCCATAGAATTTGTGCACAACAACTTCCAGCTGCAATATATTCAGCTTCAGCAGTAGATGTAGAAATAGAATGCTGCTTTTTGCTGAACCAAGATACAAGCCTTCCTCCTAGAAATTGACAGCTTCCTGTTGTACTCTTTCTGTCAATCCTGCATCCTCCAAAGTCAGCATCAGAATATCCTAGCAATTCAAATCCAGACTCCTTTGGATACCAAAGTCCCAACTCTGTAGTGCCCTTGATATATCTCAAGATCATTTTCACTGCAATGAGATGAGATTCCTTTGGGTTAGCTTGATATCTTGCACAAAGACATGTTGAAAACATTATGTCTGGCCTGCTTGCTGTCAGATATAGCAATGATCCAATCATTCCCTTGTAAGTCTTCAAATCAACTTTCTTTCCATTCTTATCAGGGTCAATCTTGGTTGCAGTGGCCATAGGTGTCTTTGCTACTTTTGAATCCTCCATATCAAATTTCTTGAGAACTTCTTTGGTATATTTTGTCTGATGAATGTAGATTCCATCAGAGTCTTGTTTAACTTGCAATCCCAAGAAATAAGATAACTCACCCATCAAGCTCATTTCATATTTGCTTTGCATGAGTTTGGAGAATTTTTCACACAGTCTTGTGTCAGTGGATCCAAAAATAATATCATCAACATAAATTTGAACCAAAATTAGATGACCTTGGTGTTGTCTGAAGAACAAGGTTTTGTCAATGATACCTCTTGAAAATTTATTTTCCACCAGAAATTTTGATAGTGTATCATACCAAGCTCTAGGTGCTTGCTTCAGTCCATAAAGTGTCTTTTCCAATTTGTAGACATGATTTGGAAATTTTGAGCATTCAAAACCTGGAGGTTGTTGGACATACACCTCCTGTTCCAATTTCCCATTTAGAAAAGCACTTTTCACATCCATTTGATATACTCTAAAATTTGAATGTGCTGCATAGGCTAAGAAAATTCTTATAGCCTCAAGTCTGACTAACAACAATGCCAGCTTCATCCATCTTATTTCTGAATACCCACTTAGTACCTATTATGATCCTATCTTTGGGCTTAGGTACAAGCTTCCATACTTGATTCCTTTCAAATTGATTTAGCTCTTCCTGCATTGCCAAGATCCAGTCTACATCTTGAATAGCTTCTTCAAACTTCTTTGGTTCAATTTGAGAAAGAAAACAAGCATATAGGCATTCATTAGATGTTGCTTTCCTGGTCTGCACTCTTTTGCTTGGGTCATTAATAATCAGATCTGTTGTGTGACTTCTGGCCCATTTGGGATTAGAGATGTGTCTTGATGAGCTTGCTTGACTATCATCTCCTCCCCCTAAGCCTGTGCTCCCAGCTTCTGAAAACTCTCCCCCTGAATTAGTGGATAATTCAAGGTTCAAGTTAACCCCTGATGGTGCATGTCCTGATGAATGATCCCCTGATGGAGTATCCCCTGATCTGTTGTCCAGGAAATTAACTCTATCTGTTGAAGGGGGTTCTACATTGATTGGATTGACATCAGGAATGGATAAATTCTCCATTTGTCTGCACTCATCGGCTTCATTCTCTTGGTAATCAATATCATCTTCATTTTCAAACCTGAGTTCTTCATGAAAACCAAGGTCTTCAAGCCAAAAAATTTCTTGATTATCAAAAGCTACATTTATAGACTCCATCACCACTTGAAGTCTTTTGCCGTAAACCCTGAAGGCCTTGGATGACAGAGAATAACCTAGGAAAATTGCTTCATCAGCTTTAGGATCAAATTTTCCTAAGTTCTCACCAAAATTCCTCAAAACAAAACATTTGCATCCAAAAACATGGAGAAACTTGATTCTTGGCTTTCTCCCTGTCATTAGCTCATATGGTGTCTTGTTGTGAGCCTTGTTGATTAGAGATCTATTTTGAGTAAAGCAAGCAGTGGAAATTGCTTCAGCCCAAAAATAGGTGGGAATTTTTGCCTCTGCTAGCATTGTCCTAGCCGCTTCTATCAGGGTTCTATTTTTCCTTTCCATTACACCATTCTGTTGAGGAGTCCTTGGAGCAGAAAATGTATGATTTATGCCTTTCTCCACACAAAATCCCTCAACAGCTGCATTCTTGAATTCAGTTCCATTATATGTTTTCAACATTCTAACCACTAACCCTGATTCTGTTTCCACCTTCTTGATATGGTCAATAATTTGTTAAGATACTTCTAATTTAGCATGCTGAAACTTTACCCAAGTGTATCTGGTGTAGTCATCCACTATGACCATTGCAAATCTTTTCTTTAACACTGACATAATGTTGACAGGGCCAAAGAGATCCATATGTAACAATTGAATTGGATCTTTGATCATGGTGGCTTCCTTGCTGACAAAGGATGACTTCCTTTGCTTCCCTTGTTGACATGCTGAACATAATCCTTCTTGGATAAACTCCATTTAGGGTAGTCCAGTTACCAACTCTCTCTTCACTAGATCATTAATTGACTTGAAGTTCAAGTGAGAGAGCTTCTTGTGCCATAGCCTGCTTTCATCAGGAGATGACTTGCTGTAGAAACATGATTCTCCATTTACTGAATTAAAATCAGCAACATAGAGATCTCCTTTTCTTATCCCTGACAAAACCAGCTTCCCATCACTTTCATTTGAGATTAGGCACTGATCTCCTTTGAAGGAAGTGATGAATCCTTTGTCACTTAGTTGACTTATGCTTAGCAAATTATGCTTGAATCCATCAACCAGTGCTACATTTTCAAATGAGACATTCTCATTTGCTGCTTTGCCATAACCAAGAGTTAGTCCTTTGCTGTTATCACCAAATGAGATTACTGGACCAGCCTTTTCTTGAAATTCTGTGAGCAGGGCTTTGTTTCCTGTCATATGCCTTGAGCAGCCACTATCTAGAAACCAGATTTGACTGCTTTTGTTCTTTCCCTGCACACAAGAAGTAACAGGTAATACAAATTTATCTTTATCAGTGACTTTTGGTTTTGGCAAATTTAAAACTTTCTCCTTTTTAGGAGCTTCAAAATATGCTTTTGATTTCTCAACAGTTATCTTACCTTTTTCCTTGGGGGAGCAAGTTTTAATAGTTGGTAAATTATCAGCATACAAAATTGTGCCAGTCAAAATTTGTGGTTTTACTTTGCATTGAAAAGACAAATGATTACAGCTACCACAATTCCAACACACTTTTCTAGGGGATTCATGAATAGAAGAATAATTGCTAGTTTTATTAACACCTAGCTTACCATTTCTATTCTTCCTGCTTTCCCCTGACAGGCCTTTTTCCCTTGAAAGCTACAATGGCCTGAAGCACTCTTTCCCCCTGACGACTGTGTATCCACTGATGCACAGTCTAGTTCTTTCATGACTGGAGGGTTGAGTGTTTTGGCAAGGATACTTTTCTTGCCTTTCCCACCACTAGTGGAAGCTTCATTTACTGGGAAGACATTCCCAGATTCTAGCTTTGCTGCTGCCTTAACAAACTTGATAGTTTGGGATGGCCTTTTTCCAAAGCTAGCTGTCATCTCAACCTCAATGGGAAATTGCTGCACACGAGTCTCTTCATAGCCCAAACCAGATTTTGGATCAGATTTCTGACTTTTCAAACGATCCTCCAGTTTTCTGCTAGATTCATTCCATCTCTTAATGACTTCCCTTTCTTGACTAAGAAGATTTGAGGTCCATTCTTCCCTTTTGATAGCACAGTCAAGAAGATTTTTAGTCCTTGAGAGTTCTTTTTCAAGACTCTCAAGTCTGGAGTTCTCTAATTCTAAAAGAGTGTTCCTGGCAGATAACTTTTCATTTATTTTCTGCACTCTCTCAGTTTCAGCTACAGCACTCCTCAGGGTGTCATAGAGATCCTTTATCTCACAGGTCATTTCCTTAACAGTTTTAACACAATCAGTTTTAGACATGTTAGAAGAAATTTCGAGGCTTACCCGTGAGCTGCTACTGTCAGTGGATGAGGCCATCAGGGCTAGGTTGACATACTCTTCATTTTCTTCTTCATCAGAGTCAGCCCAGTCCTTTCCCTCTGCAATGTATGTTTTTCCCTTCTTGTTTGCATTAAGAAGGTCAAAGTATTTCTTCTTGTAGTCCACAACAGCTTCTTTGTCTCTGGATTCACCATCTTTTGTGGCCTTGCGACACTTATTTGCAAAGTGACCCATCTTATTACATTTGTAGCACTTTATTCTTGATTTGTCAATAAAGTTTTTCGTGCTACTGGGTTTCCTTGCTGAAAATCTTTTAGATCCCGAAGGCTTTTGGAATTTCAGCTTGGAAAACCTTTTTGCAAGAAAGGCCATGGTTTCATCCAGCTCCTCTAACTCTTCTGGAGTATATTCTTCCTCCTTGAAGTCAGCTTCTTTATCCCCTTCTATTTCAGCATCTTCTAGTTGCTGCTTCATCAAGACACTTGGCCTTGCTTCTTGTTTGTCCTTTGTGGCAGCCATCAGGGCTACAGATTTAAGCTTTCTGGCATCCCCTGACATTTCAAATCTTTGTTGAACCTCAAGTTCATATGTCTTTAGGGTGCCATAAAGCCTATCCAAGTCTAGAAGATTCATGTCCTTGGATTCCCTGATGGCTGTTGTCTTAGGATCCCATGATATGGGAAGGGCTCTCATGAACTTTCTGTTCACATCCTTGTTAGCATATGCCTTCCCATATAATCTCAGGTCATTTACCAACCTGTTGAATCTGTCAAACATTTCAGTAAGTGTTTCACCATTTTTCATTGTGAACCACTCATACTGTTGTGTCAACAGATGCAGTTTATTTTCCCTCACTTCCTCAGTACCATCACAAAGGATTTGTATGGTATCCCATATAGATTTAGACGTGGTAAGATTCATGATACTATTCAGCATATCATCGTCTAAACCATTATACAGGATTCCAGTAACCTTAAGATCCTTTTTCACCTTTTCTCTTTCCTCTATCGTCATTTCATCAGTTGTCTTTGGGACAAGCTTTTCAGGAATACTGACTCCATTAACGACTTCTATAGGAATGAGCTTCTTGGGAACGTGAGGTCCTTCTTCTAGAATCTGCAAGTATTCATCATCAATAGCTCTAAGATGAACTATCATTCTTTGTCTTCAGAAGAAGTATTTGCCCCTTTCCAACATGGGGACTTTACTGTTTCCAGCTTTATTGGCCATAGATAATGATCGTGTTTAGCAAGTGAAATCTGCTAAGAGTCTCTGATACCAATTGTTAGTGGAATATAAGCATAAGTGTTTGTAGAAGGAGGGGGATGAATACAAACACCTGAAACTTTTTGCACTTAAAAAACTTATAAGGCTTACTGAAAAACAGTTGTAACAAACAGAAAAACTATATGAAATAAACACGCAGATTCAAGTTAAAATAGTTATATTAAAACTTGAGGTTTTTCTGGAAATCTGTATAATCACGAATGTGATTTACAGCTACAAATTCTGTGAATAAAGTTCACAGCTTCTCACACTCACTAGCTTCTAATTTTCTTTGAAATAACTCTCTCAAGATCTATTACAAAGCTTCTCTCTAGTATATGTGTGCTTTAGTGCTTGTTTGATCTGTTGGATAGATTCAATCAAATCGTTATATATGTAATGAGAGCTCCGTTGCTTATATATAAATCAGTAGGATGAAATCACGTGCTTGAGACGTGCTTCTCTTCTCAACTTAGCTGCAAGTATGTCACATCGAAACTTTATGTGTCAGACTGCTGCATGCTTTGTTGCTACTTTTCTTTCCCTGATCTGTGTGCATTTAATGCGTGAGAGTTCTCATTGGACCATGAACAAACTTCAAGAAATATCTTTCCAGTTGATATTTCTTGCTTCTGTAACACGTTACGTTGATTTCCGTGTAAGAACTGATGATGGGTGTATGCTGTCACAACGATCCACTGACGAACTTTGATCAGTGCTTCTGGATCCCCTGATGCTTATTGACTGGATCAGGGCTTCAACCTTCACTTGAGTTATACTCAGTGTTTCTTGATCTTGATGGTTATAGCTAACGGCATACACTGATGGCTTCCACTGATGTCATGTTGGTCATTCTCTCTGACGGGTTACCCTGATGGGTTTGCCTGACACTGACATGTCCTGAAGTGTTTCACTGATGGATTGGTCTGCCCTCGTCATACCCTGACGGGTTCCCCCTGACGGGACTTAATCAACGTAACTTTGATTAAAAATTTCTGATGTGTGGAATACTTTGATTGCTTACAAATAGCATCAGACATTCTTCTTCACTTTGTCAAGTCCTTTGAATGTTCCTGTTTTCTGACTTGTTTTGTGAAGTTATTGACCATCCACTGATGAATAAGTTTATCATCAGTGGATGCAAAACTTGTGTTAATCTTAAGGTTTATAAAATACCTCAAGTATTTACAGTTGCACAATTTATTACATAATCATCATCATCATCATTTATCTCTAACACTTCCTCTCTTCCAAACTCCAAATCCTCATCTTTCATAACCTCTAGACCAACCCCAATCTCCACCACAAACCTAGCATTCAAAGGTTGGTCAAAATTCAGTGGAATTTCAATAATTGGAACTCCCAAACTCAAACTTTCTGTCACTGAACCCCATCCACAATGACTCACAAATCCACCTGTATTTTCATGTCCCAAAATCTTTGTCTGTGGGGCCCATCCTTGCAAAACCATTCCTCTATCTTTTACTCTCCCAATAAACCCTTTTGGTAAAACCTCTTCAATATTAACTTTTTCCTCACTCCCACTTGGAAATCTAATGACCCAAATGAAATTTTACATTACTAAGCTCAAGCCCATAAGCCAACTCCTCCATTTGTATCTTGGACAAATAATTCTCACTCCCAAAAGATACAAACACAGTTGATGATTTTTCCCTTTTGCTCAACCACTTCATAATCTCCATATCACCTTTCTCTTCTTCTAATTTTTCACCATCATAAGCTAGTGGCCCCACAGTCATCACTTTGTCAAAACAGAGAAAAAATCAATGTATTTTTCCTCAATGGCTCTACAACTTTTCTGCAGAACAAAATTTGTTGACCTTTCTGCGCAAATGAAGATGGGGTCGTCGTTCACCGGCACCACCTCAAGCAATTTCTTGATCTCCGGTTGCTTGAGGCAAACTACAGAGGATGGAAATGGAAAATCTCCTTTACCATGCAGCTTAAAACAAGAACAGAAAAAAGACGAAGACACCGCGCCACCGCACATGAAATGCACTGCCGGAATGTTGTCGGAAGATGCTAGCTCCGGCACCCATGACTGGTAAATATCAAAAATCACTAAATCGGGCTTTAAATTTTTCAAAATTTCAGAGAAATTTGGAATGGTCATTTCAAAGGCTTGATGAAGGGTTTTAAGAAGATGGGGTGGGAGGCCATTGGTGGAGTGATAATGAGGAGGAAGTTGATGGGAAGATGGCAAGTGAAATTCTAGTAATTCAATGGAGGAGGAACTCAAATTGTTATTTGATGAGAAATTGTTTTTGATGGATTTGAGATTGATGGGTGTTGATATGTGACCATATCCTAGCCATGGAAACATCAGAATCTTCAAGCTAGTTTCTTCATTAGCGGCCATGGTGAGATAGTGTGTATATTTGACTGATGTGTATTTGATTGATATATAAATATATATGGAGAGAGAGGGGGGGAGGGGTGGTTGGTTTGTTTTGGAATTTAAGAATATATAGAACACAACGTTATATCATATAAGCTCAACTGAACGCACGTATTCGCCTGTTAATCTTATATAATATAGGTAATAGATAGATAAGAACAAAATAAATTAAAAACACTATTAAACAAACAACATCTTACAAGCTAAAAATCCCACCATTGTAAAATCAATTTTTGAATCAAACAATGCTATTAAACTTCAAAAATGATATAATTTAACTATGAAAATTTTAAATACAAAATTTGACAATTTGTTGTAATCAACGATTTTCTTTATAAATTATAAGATAAGATCAAAATAATTGTATCTACTAAAATCAAATAAAATATTAACATTAATTTAAAATTTATTACTTGACTTATTAAAAATCAAAAAATATCTTTTAAATTTGAAACGAAATGATAATATATGTCAATGAAAGGAACACAAATTATTATTGAAAAAAGTAAAACATGTTATATTTTAATTGAAATGTGTGTTGCTTTTATAAGTTTATTTGTGCATATAATTTACTCTTTCTGTCCTAGTTTTTCTTCTAAGTTATATTTTTCTTACTTTTTTCTCTCTCGAGTACTTTTATTCTAGATGTTTTTGAATAATATTAAGTTATTTCGGATCATTAACAAATTTCTTCATATGCATGTAAAGTTCAACTTTACAAAATAGCATTTACTAATACTTTTATTTTATACATGTAATTCAAAATCTAAATTTGGTAATAATAATAAAAAGGAATTAGATTTGAAGAGTTTGTGAATCACCAGTGCTTGTGCTTTGTACCAGGGATGGTGGGTGCGCTTGATTGTACATAGTTAATTTCTTATTACTTAATTTGATTATACTATATTACATTATTACTTAATTTGATTATAGTTCTTTTTGGATATCGAATCATTTTATGGTTCACCTTCTTACTCTATTTTGATTCTTTTTTTTTTTTTCAATTTGTATAGTTGGATTTTTTTTCAAAATAATTGTAGATTCATTTATATAGCAGTACAACCTCTTCTTCTAAAAAGAGCTCTTTTCCCTGATTTCTTTTTATATAGATCAAGTTTTGTGATCAATTATATTAACAAAGAAAAAAGAGAAAAAATAGCATTTTTCTCCTAATAAAACTTTCTAATAAACATCTATTGTATATTTGGTCTACTACTTGCGGAATCATGCATGGTTTGGTGAGCTTAATATATTTATTTTTTGCTGATTAGGGAGAGAGAGAGTTAAATTACTTGTATCTTTTATTATGATGTACTCAGAACGAAGTTAATAAACTACTAATTTTAGTTTGTAGATTATTTTTCATGTAATTTAAAGCATAGTTTTAAATATTAATTTAAAAGAATTTAAATTTATATAAATTAATGAATTACCGTTCTAACGTTCTTCACACGAGACTGAAAGCTTTTTCAAATTAAATAAAAAAAATTATAACCAAATTGTATTAAATAATATATTAATCAAATCAATATGGATAACAAAGCATACAAAATTGGAATTGAATAAACAAAATATCCATTATAATTTTGAATTATTATAACATCTAAATTTAATAATTATTGCTATTATTTCATTAGATAAAAAATAATATATTTGTATAACCAAAAAATATTAATATATTCCTATGGCAATTGGCAATAATATGGTAGTTGGGGAATATGATTCTACCTTGAATAATAAATAGGGAGTACGGAGTACTAGTTATGTATTTAAGATACTGATTCACCCTGTCAAGTGAAACGATGATATAATCTTTCAATGGACTCTGTCCAAATTATTTTCATGCATATGCATTGAGATTTACTTGAATTGATCTTTTGAGATAATAAAATAAATTTCCGCTCCCTTTTAATCGTGTAACTCCGAATTTATACGATGTATTTTTATGTTTGAAAACTTACTGAATAAACCCAATTGAAGCTAACTCGATCGACTTATTAGTTTTTATAAAGTGGGGACAGATGTCATCAAACAAGCCTCAGAGAATCGTTTTGGGTCCACTTAGAAGAATAACCGTCAAGAGTCAAGATTCCAACTGCCATAACCGTCTCTCAAATCAAGTAGAGTTCAACTGCATCACCGTCAAAACCCGCACACCCTTCTCCCCTGCTTCTACTACCTCTATATAAAACGAGTCACCACTCCCTTCTTCCTTCTTCTTCCATCATCACCACTCTCTTAATCTCATCTCCGTCCAACAAACCCACCCAAAACTCACCTCACATATCTTCAAGAAACCAAACGCAATTAAGCCCATTTCACAAATCTTGAAGAAAACAATACACCCATCTCGATCACCCAATTGAGTTTCAGATCCATCGTTCCCATGGCAAAGAATATCTTAATCCACGACGGCGACATCATTTACAGACTCCGGCGAGTTATCGGAACATGGGGACCCTCCGAAAATTTCACCGTTCGCGAGGCAATCATTGGCTCGGGAAGACCCCACATTCCGGCGACTGATCACGTGGCCATGAAAGTGATCATCAACAACGACGACAACGTCTTCGACATAATCCTCGACGATCTCAACACACTTTCATTGGTGGTGTCCGTCACCGACGACCGTCATCCTCCTCCCAACGTCTTAACTCTCAACCACCATTTCTTTACCCAACTCAACAACATTGAAACTCTGTGTATGGTCCTACCATTCGCCGAAGTTTCTTCTATCCGATCACTCATTTCATCTCAACCAAGATTTTCCGACGGAATTCCCCAGAACTGCATTGCCTTTGTCCTCAAGGGAACACTCGCCGGACTCTCCGATATTCATTTCTTCGACCAGCTTCACGGCCAAATCACTGTTGGAAACATATTCTTTCACCACCATCAACGCAAAATAAAGCTTGCCTATGCAGCCACCATCTACAACAGCACTCAAATAAAAGACCAGGCTGGATATCTCCCGATAAATGCTATGCCGGAGTGGGCTAGAGCGCCGGAAGTTGTGGATGACATGAACTCAGAGTCTCTGTACGGAAATGAAACAGATCAATCCGACATTTGGCTTGTTGGAATTGCGGCATTGGAGTTGGCCTTTGGGAAAATTCAAGTGCGTAATCGCCAAGAACTACTCGGAATCGCGGAGTACATTTCTCGTGAAGAAGATTTGCCAAATACATGGGAAGAACTTAGGACAAAAGCAGCAGCCAAAAGAATGGAAGAGAACAAGATTCCGGAACAAGATTCGCCAAAAACAGGGGCTGAAATTGGGGCAAAATCTGGGGAAGACGACAGAACAAGACCATTGGAGATGGATGAGAAGAGATTTAGTGGAAGTTTTGTTAAATTTGTGGCATATTGTTTGGCGACAAATCCAAATGATAGGGCTGAAAGTGCATTGGATCTTGGGGAGCATGAGTTTATTCGGAGAAACAGAGCAGATAAGAAACACTTTCAAGACATTATGGTGAAGGGGTTAAATCTCCGAGTTGCTCAAGTTCTTCAAGACCATCGGAGTAAGGTGACATCAAAACCCAAAAGAGTAAAGAATTTCTCCGCGAGAGTGACTCGTATAAAGAGATTGCGCTTGGAGGAGGAGGAGTCGTCTAAGCCTGCAGGCGATTCAACAGAAATAGATAAAAATGCCAAAGAACAAGAAGAAAAAGTAGGAGAAGAAGAAGTAAAGTGGCAGGTGATTGACTTTATGCCTTCTATTTAGTTCTTCTCTAGAGCTAGACAGATTGTTGCAGTTCTGATTCTTAGTAGTTTGAAGTGTAATAACCAGAATCTTCAGAGTTTACAAGTCAAAATCATGAAGAAGATCGTAGTGAGCAGAGAAAAATTAGAGTTTTGCAGTTCTGGGGGCTGATGATTTAGTCATATGGTAGTTAATTTTAAGTGTTTGATGATTGCAGTGTTGCTTCAGTAGCTGAATTTGTACAACAGTAATTAGTTCAGTTTTCAATATGCTATGATTGTTTGTTTTCTTATATTGCAAGTCCACTGGAGTTGGCTCTAACAATCAATGAAAATAATTACCTCCCTTATTCTCTCTTACACTACATTCTTCGTTTCAGAGAATGGTTTCCCTCATAATTCCTTATTATTTTGTAATCTCTCTATATAAATATTTAGAATGGATAATCTTATTACTTTATTATAGACGATATCTATATGTTATATTTTCATTACAATATATTAATTGTACAACTTTAGTTTTACAATTGATTGGAAATTTCGATAGATAAAATTCATATACTATAAATCTTTAATTTTTTATGTAATCCAAAATGTTAAAGTTTATTGACAAAAAAATTGTTAGTTACTATAATTCAAAAAAATTATATCAATACAATATTGGGAGACATCCGTACTTTGCATGGAATTGCAAGCTTGTTAATACAAAGATGGTAACCATAAGTTCATATTTGAAGAGGACAGAAACTATCAAATGATATTTATTCATTTCATACCATTTTTCATATTCAATTTATATATCATTTCATAAGTATCAAAGCAACCCTAATTTGTTTTTTTTTCCTAATAAATTTTGTCTGTCCCTTGACAAGAAGACATTTTAGTTCTAACAAGCACAATGAATCATATAAGAGCAGAAAAAGAAACAAAATACCACTTCATCCTACTAATTTTTTGTTGCACAGTTTCTTCAACTCCTCCACTACAACACACATCTCTTCCTCTTCTTTCATTCTTATTTCCTCACTCAATTCTTTCACTTTCCTCCTTATTTGTTCCCCACTTTTCTCCACCACCACCTCTTTAATAACCATAGCCACCTCCTCTCTTCCAAACTCCAAATCCTCATCTTTCATAACCTCAAGACCAGCCCCAATCTCCACCACAAACCTAGCATTCGAAGGTTGGTCAAAATTCAGTGGAATTCCAATAATTGGAACTCCAAAACTCAAACTTTCTGTCACTGAACCCCATCCACAATGACTCACAAATCCACCTGTATTTTGATGTCCCAAAATCTTTGTCTGTGGGGCCCATCCTTCCAAAACCATACCTCTATCTTTTACCCTCCCAATAAACCCTTTTGGCAAAACCTCTTCAATATTAACTTTTTCATCGCTCCCACTTGGAAATCTAATGACTCAAATGAAATTTACATTACTAAGCTCAAGCCCATAAGCCAACTCCTCCATTTGTTTCTTGGACAAATAATTCTCACTCCCAAAAGAAACAAACACGGTTGATGATTTTTCCATTTTACCTAACCATTTCATAATCTCAATATCATCTTCTTCTTCCAATTTTTCACCATTATAGGCAAGTGGGCCCACAGGCAACATCTTCTTATTTGTAAAAACAGACTAATAATCAATATATTTTTCCTCAATAGTTCTACAACTTTTGAGTAAAACAAATTCCACTGACCTTTCCACACCATTTAAGAGGGGGTCTTCGCCGGTTTCCGGGTTGCTGTTCCCCGGATTCAGTTCAAGTAATCTCTTGATTTCCGGCTGCCGGAGGAAAATTACAGAGGATGGAATGGGCAATTCTCCTTTTCCCTGCAACAACTTAAAACCCGAACAGAAAAACGATGACGCCGCCGTGCCAGAAGTCTGAAAAAACACTGCCGGAATATTGAAAGAAGATACTTGCTCCTGCACCCACGACGGAAAAATATCATAAATCACTAAATCAGGCTTTAAGATTCTCAGAATTTCAGAGAATTAATTTGGAATGGCCATTTCGAGAGCTTGAGGAAGGGATTTATGAAGATGGGGTGGGAGGCCATTGGTGGTGTGGTGATGAGGAGGAAGTTCATTGGAAGATGGCAAGTGAAATTCTACTAATTCAATGGAGGAATTCAAATGATTATCCAATGTGAAATGGGGATTTGTGGAGGAATTCAAGTGAAATGTGGCCGTACCCTAGCCATGGAAACATTAAAACTTTCAAACTTGTTTCCTTTTCAGTGGCCATGACTGGTGAGACTCTGCATGTATATCTGGCATAGACAGACATATATATGTGTGTGGATAGGGTATGAAATCTTAGCACAAAAAAAAAAAAAAAGAAACTTTGGTATATCTAGCGCAGTTCAAATTTATTTATTACCATTCAACTTTTCTGACCGGATTGATTAATTTTAAAACTCATATATTGATAAATATATTTTATATTTAAAAATTATAAAATTTATCTTTAATAATATGTTTTATATATTTTTTATCATAGTAGATCTAATAAATATTTCAATTCCAAACATGAACAATTTGACTACAAAAGTCAGATTACTATGATTAAATATAGGCGGATGGAATACAGAAGATCATATGGTATATTAATTGGAAATTTGGAATTACAATTTTTACCAAAAAAGAAAAAAGGGGAAAATTGTGATTGCAACAGTAATGATGAATTTACTAAACAGAGGGTGGTTCCATTAAACTATCTAAAAAAAATCACAATTACTAGTCTTGTGGAAAATTTTAAATTTTATTATTTTCATTAGTTAATTATATAATTAATAGATAATGTTTTGTAATACAATAAATTATATTATATAATAATATTTTATATGTATAAAATATATAGACATATATATCACATTTATATATGTAAAATAATTACAATATAGTATTAAAATATTAGTATATATAATTTATATATTATAACATATAATATTAATATATAAATAATATTAATTTAAAATTTATATATTATGTATTAGTTTTATATATCATAATATATTAGTATATTATATATATGAAATACCATATAACAATTAGAATATATTATAATATAAATTATTATAATATATGTTAATATTTTATACTAATGTATTAATTAATTATTATAATATTGTATTAATGGATTTAAATATAAATAAATATTATTTTTTCTATTAAATTATTATATAATATTTTAATACGAATAATATGTGTGTGTGTGTGTGTGTATTTACTAAAGTAGGATTATAGAATAATATAAAATATGATAAAATAATATTATAATTTTGATGAATGTGAATAGTGATTCTATAAATTTAAGGATAAATGATGAACTATGTGAGAACCCAAAAATAGAAATATGAATAAAATGTAAGAATGATTAATTCACAATATGTATGAATAATTAATTCATAAGTTTCTATGTCAATGTGATGTCCAAAATCAATTATTACAATTTTGAGTACAAGTGATCCACTAAAATGATATAATTATATTTTAATTTAAATCTTTAAATGATTATTTTAATTAAACACTAACAAAGAAAATGGTGTAATTATCACATTGGGAAGCTCACTGCAAGAGAAGCTGCAGCGTAAATTGTTGACCAAGGACTGCAGTGTAAATTGTTGACTAAAGACTACTGGTACATGTAATATAACCACAATATATCAAGGTTTGAGCTGCGTATAATGCATCAATTGATAAACCAAACTCAAGTGGTATACTTTAATCATATTTAGCAACCTGGTTATGCTTGGAAATATATTTCTTAAAAGAAAGCTTGTTACACAAGGACACCAACAAGAGAAAAATTGTTGTCCAACTGAATGTCACCTTTTATAAATTATTGGTTGATAATTTGGCAGCCACAACACTAGCCAATTTAGCCAACCACTTCACTCTAAAGCATATTATTGGTTAATCCAGCCAACGGTTGATAATTACTCATTAAAATGATCCAACTACTCTAATTAATTGACAAGTGATATAAATATATCACATGAGATACAACCCTAGCCTCACTCCCATATTTTCTCTTCAAGAGACCACCCACATAAATTCATATTTCACTTTCAAGAACAGTTGTCTTTTTTAAGAGCAGCGCAAGTATTTTAATATTTTCATTAAAGCTCACAAAGGTAAAATCTCTATATTAAAGTTATGATCTGTTATGCCCTATTTTGTACTTTTTTATTCATGTCATATTGTAAAATACTTTATTTATTCACTCCAAAAAACATGAGGTAAAACGTGCATATAACATTAGGATTTATTAGTTATGTATACTAAAAGTTATCCCAGACGAGAATAAAAAATATTGAAGAACACCCAATATATAAAACTATTGTTATATCAGTTGTTAAAATTGTATAAAGACACCATGTTCATGTCTTGTTCAAACAGAGTTTCCTTGAGTTTAACAGTTGTTTGTAAAGATAAAAAATAATTAGGAAAACTTAAGTTTTCCCTTATAAGCCTCTTAGGATAAAATAAAATTTCAAGGACTGAAGGACTCTGCAACTTTGAAGCTGCAATAGACTGCAGTAGTATCTTCACAACTGTGTAAGTATGTGCGTGTTTGTTGAGTAACTTCAAACACTGCAGGAGAGATGTTAGGAAAGTGTCTTTGATAAGATTTATCCATTGATGACAACGACCACTAATAAATGAAAAAGTCATCCTCTGTATCAGATAGTAATTTTATGTTAGTCTCGGACAATGCAAAACCTTGCTCCTTGATAAGCTTGGAAAAAAAAATCATTCCTTGACGTCCAATTTTTATCTCCTAATGATGTTATCCACTGATGAGGTATACATTGGCGCCCATGGTAATTTTTCCGATGACTTTGGCGTTAGTCAAGTGACTTTGGTGATAGTCAAGTGGCTTACCGATGACTTTAGCGCTACTGACCAGAGTTAGGCATTGAAGCATTTAGCGCAGACTTTGGCTATAGCTAAATGAGTTTGACGCTTTGTAAAATTCAGAGTTTGGAGCTTTGTAAAACTCATACTTTGACACTGACTTCATGAGTTAGGCGATGAACAAAAAATTTATTATCCACCGATGACCAAATTATCCCGTGATGATCATATCCACTGATGACTAAAATTATCCATTGATAACCCTATTATCCCCTGATGACCATCCACTAATGACTAAAATTATCCACCGATGACCAAATTATCTCCTCATGAATAAAATTATTCCTTGATAACCATATCCACTGATGGCCAATTGTATCTCCTGATGGTCATTTGTATCCTCTGGTGACCACTTTTATGCTTTGTTGGCTATTAACTAATGCACAGTTCATCCTAAAAGTGTAGAATTTTATACTATAACACTAATACACATGTGGATATTTATTTTATTTTATATCCACTTTGACGTCATCCCCACAATATACACCATTTGTATTAATAAGAACTAACCAATTGCTAAAATAAAATTTAAAGAAATAAAACATTGTTGTCATAAATGATTAAAGAATTATTTAAAATAATGATAATTAGTTGATAATCTCCAGTTAATAATGAACGATTTATAGAATCACCTAACATAAATTTATTTAATGGATAGTTAACATACAACCTCCAAATAAGCTCAAATGAATTATATAGAAGTCTGCACGTGATTAAATACCAATCTGAAAAATTTCTCAAACTTGGTTAGGTTTAAAAATTCAATATCAATATAACAAATGACAAATTGGAATATCAAAGATATAAAGAATATACGGATATCACATATGTGCATACTCGCATATGTGTTAAAGGCATATTTTTTCACATTATGTCAATGCACATATTTTACAGATGTGTTTCACTTGGCAAGTGAATTAGTTGAGCTCAACTAAGGATAAAGACAAGTATATATTCAATTTTATGCTTAATTATTACAATTAAACGCGTGATCAATTGATTCGATATGCATACAAAACTATGACTCATATATTTCAATTGTTTTTATGAATAAGAATATTATGTTTTAATTTTAGCTAGCATGATATGAATAAATGTGCATAGATATAACTGAGATTTGATTTATCAGTTATTCTTTAATGTTATATATATGCAAACGAATGAGAATGAGATATCCCTTAAATGGGTCATGCCACATGGTTGGCTAGAAGAAAGAAAATATGATGAATTGTTATGTCACCTGGCCTAGATAAATTATAGTGACTACGTACATTCACACACTGAGGGACCATGTTGTTACAGTTAGGCCAACTGTATACGATATGGTTAGCAAATCTAACGGTTTTAGCCCCCAATGGATAAGAGGTTGTTTTTCTTCAAGGAGGATCACACGTTGTTTTATCATCTAAGATTCTTAGAATTTTTACAAGAACTCCGAGGTGTCGATATTGTTTCACCAAACCTCACAAACAGAATTGTACTATTATTAAGCATTTCAGAGCTTATATTTTTCTTTGTGTTTGTTTATATATTTGCTGAGCATAAATCGCTCATTTTTTTTTTAGTTCATAAATTTTCAGAGCGTGAGTTAAAAGCTGAACCCTCTAGCAAGGGAAAGGAAAGGATGACTGGACATTGATTTGTGGGTAGCAACTAAGGAAGAAAGGCGGTTAGAACTCTTCTATAACACTTATAGACCTAAAAGCCAATTTAGTTTCCGCTGATGATATATTATTCTGAATTTTGTAATGATGTACACTAACATTTTAATTTCAATTATGAATAGATGAGATGTTATCTATCTTCCTTCTATTAACGGTGTCGATATCCACTATGGGATGTTGGGGTCGTCACAAACTGCACCCCAAACTTTATACTATTGTTTCAATTTACACCCTAACATTAAAGAAGTATCAATTGTCACTCTATAATTCTAATTTATGTATTAAAATGCACCCTCCCACCATTTAATTAGTAAAAAATGATAATTTAAATTTTTTTTTTTGTCAACACTAATGTAATCACTATAAATATATCAATAAATAGTAATCATAAATTTTTTATATTCTAAATTTTGATGTATTTTTTTTCAAACTTTCACTTGTATACAAAAAGAATTTTTTTCTATCATTCACATGGAAATACTTATTTTAAACTTTTAGGATAGATCATCTCTAAATTAAAACAAAAATTATTTAAATTATAAGTATCAATTGAAATTATATGCTAATTATTAGTATCATTCTTAGTTTTTTATTTAATTTTTTCCCTATTCTATTGTAAATTCTTTTTAATTATTTAGTTCTAGTTATTAGTGTGATTTTTATACATAAGTGCATGTTATATTCAAAAACAATTCTATAGTTGTTGCTAAATTACTAGGAGTATTAAATATATACATACTTGCCATAATTATTATTAATTTAATATTATTTTTCGTAAACAAAATTTTAACTTAATTTCTATTATACCCATAAAAGAAAATATAAACTTGGTCAACGGTCACTTTTTATTAATTAAACGGTGGGAGAGTACATTTTGATATTGAAATAGAAATTATGGAGTGTCAATTGACACTTTTTTAATGTTATGGTGCAAATTGAAACGATTGTGTAAAGTTTAGGGTGCAGTTTGTAATTTAGCATAGATTTCATAATACATTGTTCATAAATATCAAACTAATTTTAAAATAAATATATTGATGTAACTCATTTTATTTTTTATTTTTTATCAAAAAATTTTAAATATAAGAAATGAGATTGAGTTTATGAAAACTGATGCGGCTGCCCTAACTCATAAATTTGTATAAATGAAATTAAGAGTCTAGGTGTATTCCGCCAGATATGTCGCAATACAACCTTGGCTTGTAATCATTTTGAGTGTTGCTGTTTCGCAGAGATATATTGAATGTTTAACTCAATTAATTCGTTTAAATTTAATTGATTTGGTATAATTTAATCAATTTATATAAAAATATTATTCTTTTGTCAAAAAATTTAATCTAAACCAAGTTTAAATTGTATTTCCAATTATATTATAACATTATCTTTGGTTAAATGCATCCACTCCAAACCTAAATAAATTATATACACTTGATTATATGATCAATATCAATTTAAGCAATAATAGTAAAATAATAATCACATTATGACATAATTAAATAATTACCTAATTATCATGATTTAAATTACAGAGTAATTACATTGATTAAAACTAACCTAGCTAAGTAGTTATAATTTCATTCTTTGTAATCAAATTTATCTCAATTAAAATAATTTAAATTAAATCAATGATTATCAATCTACCTATGCTAGCTGTGCAGGGTCTTTATTGTTAATTTTTATTATCTTACTAAATTTAAAGGCTAAACTATCCATATATATGTCATATGGATATTCACTACTACAAAAGTGGGCATAGCCGACCAAAATTTGATGGCTATTGACAACTGATTTCTGTCGTAAATCAACTTTGGCAACTGAAATTAGACACTGATTCCAGTGGCGTAAATTGAAATATGTTGCAATATGTAATTCTTTTATTTTCACGTATAAATATAAAATTTTAATTCAAATAATTAATATACGTAAATTTCCGAATGTTAACACTCCATTAGTTGATAATGGCATGTTTTGCCACTTTTTAAATAGTCCAAATGGTAGGTAGGGTTTTTTAATTGGGGGAAAATGCAGACCACCTGCAAAGAGTCAACCCGCGATTTTTCGAAAGAATAAAATGTAATGAGAGCAATTATTTTGTCACATAATGATATGAATGAGGGAGTTTCCTCCCACTTAAATATTTTTGTAAATAAAAAAAAATTCTAAGTACGGATTATTTGAAATCTGTAACCAAGTTTGTGTTGTTGTTATTGTTAGGAAATTATATTTGAAACAAAAAATTTCTTATCGCGTTATCAGTGATGGTTGGGGATCGAGATGGCGATGGACGGGTAGTGGGAAAGAGATGGCGAGAAATGTAGTTATCAAATCATACTGAAGGAAACTTTAATATATTTATATAAATATGTATGTATGTATGTATCATACTGAAGGTAAATTCATCCTTGAACAAAGTAGTTATCAAATCATACTCATCTAATGCAAAGACAGTTGCTACAAAATCATACTTGAAGGAGACAGAGTCAATCAAATCATAGTCAAGTTCAGTTCATACCTTTTTCATAAGCATATAGAACCAAAAACACTAATTCCACCAGATTTGTTAATTCTTGTTGCACAGTTTCTTCAACTCCTCCACCACAACACACATCTCCTCCTCTTCTTTCATTCTTATATTCTCACACAATTCTTTCACTTTCCTCCTCATTTCTTCCCCACTTTTCTCCACCATCACCTCATTTAAAACCCTAGCCACCTCTTCTCTTCCAAACTCCAAATCCTCATCTTTCATAACCTCTAGACCAACCCCAATCTCCGTCACAAGCCTAGCATTCAAAGGCTGGTCAAAATTCAATGGAATCCCAATAATTGGAACTCCAAAACTCAAACTCTCTGTCACTGAACTCCATCCACAGTGACTCACAAATCCACCTGTACTTTCATGTCCCAAAATCTTTGTCTGTGGGGCCCACCCATCCACCACCATTCCTCTGTCCTTCACCCTCCAAATAAACCCTTTTGGTAAAACCTCCTCAATCTTGACTTTGTCATCATCCCCACTTGGAAATCTGATGACCCATATGAAATTCACATTACTGAGTTCAAGCCCATAAGCCAACTCTTCCATTTGTTTCTTGGACAAATAATTCTCACTCCCAAAAGATACAAACACAGTTGATGATTTTTCCCTTTTGCTCAGCCACTTCATAATCTCCATATCATCTTTCTCTTCTTCTAATTTTTCACCATCATAGGTAAGTGTCCCCACAGTCAGCATCTTTTTCTTTGTTAAAACAGAGAAAAAATCAATGTATTTTTCCTCAATAGATCTACTGCTTTTGAGCAGAACAAAATCCACAGACCTCTCCAAGCAAGTGAATATAGGGTCTTCAACGGCGCGTGGGTCTGTGTTAACCGGCGCCCGCGCCAGCATCTTCTTGATCTCCGGCGGCCGGAGGCAAATTGCAGAGGATGGAAAGGGCAATTCCCCTTTCCCCTGCAACTTAAAACCGGATAGAAAAAAAGACGAAGACGCCGCGCCGGAACACTTGAAATGCACCGCCGGAATGTGATATGAAGAAGCTAGCTCCGGCACCCATGGCTGGAAAATATCAAAAATCACTAAATCAGGCTTTAAATTTTTCAAAATTTCAGAGAAATTTGGAATGGCCATTTCGAAGGCTTGATGAAGGGTTTTGTGAAGATGGGGTGGGAGGCCATTGGTGGTGTGGTAATGAGGAGGAAGTTCATCGGAGGTTGGCAAGTGAAATTCTAGTAATTCTATGGAGGAAATGAGATGATTTTCTGAAGAAAATTTGTTTTTTATGGATTTCAGATTAATGGGTGTTGAACAAAAGTAGATGTAAAAGTTTTTCTTGGAAAGTTTCTTGGCAAGCTCTAGAAATGGTGAAATGTGACCATAGCCTAGCCATGGAAACATTAAAACTCTCGATCTAGTTTCTTCAATGGCCATGGGGAGATGAAAGAGAGAATCAGAATCAGAGAGAGGTCTCACACTCTTACGTGCTTTATGTCGAGTTTTTTTTATTTTAGTAGAAGTAATTTATTAAAGTCGAATGATGTGGAGCGCATGACAAATTCGAGATGAGACAATCTTGACTGAAATATTATGAAGTGTTATTTCACTTTTCCACGAAAATAATTACTCTCCGTTCAGTTGTTTTACTTTTTTCATATAATTTTAAATATATTTTTATGCATGTTAAATATTTTGTTTTATTTTTAAAAAATTAAAAAGTAAAATTTTAAATGAAAATTATTATGAATAAAATATTTAATATATTTAAAAATATATTTAAAATTATGTGTCAAAAAATCGATATGTAAATATAAACGGAGGAAGTAATTACTAGTTCAAAATGTTAGTCTTTTTAATTCAAAATAAACATATTAAAAAATTCAATAATTATTGTATTGAAATAACAAATTTCAAACAAAATATCTATTTTACCTTTCACAAAAAGTATAAATGGATGAAAGAGAAATTAAAAGATTAATTTTATTAGTATAGTTCATTGGAGATACGAGAAATATTAAGGTCAATTTTGAAAGAAAAAAAATATAAATTCACTATCTTGAATAATGAAATTAAAGTAATTAATAATATGAAATTTTAATTATTTTTTTTCTAAAGAGTCTATTATTATGAATCCTAGTGGAGTATATTTGAAAAAAAATATTTAGATGATTGGCAAAATTTTAGAATTTAAATTTAATAATAAAATAGTTGATAAAAAATTACAACATTTTTTACTTCGAAATCTCGTTCATATTATAATTTGTATTTTCAAATTTCATAATCTAATAAGTCATCTATAATTTCTTGCACACGAAAATTAGGAGAAATAAAAGATAAATTATTCTTTTTGTTAGGTTTCAAAGAAAAAAATATTAAAAGGGGGGTTGAATAGTATTTTTTAAAATTTAAATCTTGTTTATAAACTTTACAGTTTTAAAACATTTCTTTGTTATTAAAAAATTTCTTATATTTTAAAAAGAGTTAGCAGCGGAATTTGTAACAAAAAACCCCTTATTTTTTAATTCAATGACTTAAGGGAACAATGTCAGTAAATCTTTGCTAAATGAGTTTAGTAGAGACTGAGCAAAGAAAGGATAAAGGAAATTAGCAATAAAAAAGATAAGCAGTAAAGTAAAGTAAGCAGGAGAATTTTTATAGTTGTTTGGTATAAGTCTACTCCACTCTTCTTCTCTTCACTTGAGAAGACACTCACTAAAAATGTTCACACAAAACAATAAGCAACAAGACACTCAGTCCAAATTTACACTAGGTTACTTAGACTAGATAGTCACACAAATTGATGGCAAATGAAGTATCTTGTTTGCTATCTCTAAGTAGTAACCTCCTTGTTGAGCACATTAGATAGCACTTGTTCAAACTTGAATTTGTATCTTGCTTAATTCTTAGAATGTCAGATTGTCAGAGCAATTTCTTGGTTGTTCAAATTTCATAAATGAAATTTATGGCTCCTATTTATACTATTCCAAAAATCTATCTATTGAGATTTTGAAATAGATCCGTTGGAGTTGTACTGTTGATAGTGACTTGTACATTTACAGTTGTTCCTTACTTAGTTCAAAAAGATAGCCGATATTTTGTCTTCTAGTGCTTCTTGAAAAGTCTTGTACTGCTAATAGTGACTTGTACATTTACAGTTGTTCCTTTCTTAGTTCAAAAAGATAGTCGATATTTTGTCTTCTAGTGCTTCTTGAAAAGTCTTCTAGAAGTTGACTAAGCAAGACAAAAAGTAGTCTTTTTCTGACAATCTTGTTTGGATCAAGGTAAGAGATCTTGTTATATCAATCATTGCTTATTTTCATTCTAAGCAGGACTGTCCTTGAAAAAAATTTACATCTTCAGCAGTCTTTCTGGTCGATGAGCAGAGTGAACTAGCATAGTATATCCACCTAACAAATTTGATATTTTTCTAAGTCTTTTTACATCATATGAGTAAGGACTATATTATATTATCAATTCTTATATCAATAAGTATAATTCTTTAAACAATAGTAATATAAGCAGGGGTGCATCAAACACTTTTTTTAATTGCTAATATTAAGCCACATTTATTTTAGGATTATTATTTAACTTTTATCATTTTTACATATTATTTTTAGGAGTAATATATTATTTTTATTGTTGCTGTCACGAATACTCATATCTATCCGATTGATTTGAATAAAGACTATTTTATCGAAAGGCTAAATTTTACTATTATAAATCCCAGAAAATCTTGAACTGCTTATTTTATTGACAACGGAAACCGTGCTGACAAATGACAATAAATTTACCATTATTTATTAAAAAAAAAAGAGGAAAAGTAGGATATAATATGTCACTTATGCTTACCCCAAAGTTATAAAAAATGAGTAAGAGACAAGGATGCATTTTATAAATATATTCTGTCAGCGATAATGATTATTAAATTTTGAGAACTTACATTCTCCAAAGCTTTGTACTGGAAATTAAAACTACGATGTTACGATGTCATATATGTAGACTGTAGTACATGCTGATAGGCTCTTTTTCTTTCCATTCTTTTTGTTATATATTTATATATTAATTACTTTAGACATTTCTAAAAAAAGTTGTGCCAGAAGCTTGAATCAAGTTGGTATTCACGTTAGACCTTTGATATTAGTAGAGCAGTAAATATATTATTATTGCGTAAGATATTTAGTATAATTAGAAAAAAATGAACAGTAACTCATCTTTTAACCTTATACGTTTGTAAGTTCATTTTATGTTTTAATTTTTAAAATATTTGAATACATATTGAAGAGAATTCAAAAATTATACAAGGTATGAACTTTAAATTATTTTAACTTCATTGACTTGTCCTAAAGAAGTTGTTTAACACGACCATAGCTCAAGTCTTGGTACAAACATATTCATTGTACCTAAATCTAATTGTTCTCACCTTACCGGACTTGAGTTGTTCATCAAGTTCGAAATAACACAATCAATGAATCCCCATTCGTATCTCTTTTCGCTTATTCCTACATAATTCTTATAATCATATAAAAATCAAGAGATTTTAATTCTTGAAAATATATTAATTTTATATGTTTATAAAAATCATGTTATGCATCACAAAAAATGATAAAATTTATTTACCTTTTTAATTTTTGATATGTTTTTAATTCATATGATTAATTTTTTTAAATAAATCGTGAATTTATAAATATAAAACAATAAAAAAATTACGTTATAATTCAATTCCGTTGGTTCTATATTTATTTCAAAAATGTTAGAGCTCAAGAAATGAGCCACCCTATAGTCTCCAAATTACGAATGAAACCCTCCCCCCTTCCCTGCCGTTGTATTCAAGCATGTGATTTGTTCAACATTCAAATTTCAGGTTAGTATATCAAGACCGATATGGTCAGAATTACAACGTAAAAAGAAGGATAAAAATAAAAAACCTTAAAAAAATAAATAACACTTCTTTTTGTACCTATTCGGGCTCCCCTATCGGAGAATGAATGCAAGTTCTCTATCTATTTGATATTCCATCTTATATTTTATTATTTTTTATAAAGGTAAAATTTTATTTTTTTTTCTCCATCTTTTGGTCAATTTTAAATGTCATTATCATTCTTTTTTTTCCATCGATTTAATCTTTCATGTTTTATGTGACTAGCACTAATATTCTTTCATCCTATTTTGATGAAAAAAATAGCCACATACTATTAATGTAAAAGAGTAATTTCATCATTTCATAAATATTCTCACAAAATATTAAATCTATATAAGATAACAACTATGCAATTTACATAACTTTCTTTTGACATTAAGTAAATAATTTTAAATTTTAAATAAAATATTATGTTAACATTTTTTAATAATTAAAAGAAAAATTAATTAAAAATGAAAGAAATTAATAATTAATAATATTAACAATAATTACATAAACAAAAAAATGCCAAATCTAAAAAAATAACAATAAATAATAAACTAATACTAGTAATATATGAAAAAATAGAGAAATTTATAATTTTAGAAAATATAAAGTAAAATACAATAAAAAATTTTAATTGTTTTATCCGTATTTTATTTAAAAAAATTGTATAAGTTAACATTTTTTTCTAGTTCCAACTAATTGAATACTTAACTTGTATATATGGAACATTTAATTACAAGATATTATGTATTGATTTAAAAAAATAAGAAAAAGATAGGAACACACTATATTTATATGGTATTATTTATATTTTTTATAAGTGAGTCTCATATATATATATATATATATATATATATATATATATATATATATATATATATATATATATATTAC
>CM025781.1:7665997-7752353 GCA_014636745.2 Centella asiatica | reverse complement strand
ATATATATATATATATATATTACGTGTATTATGAATATATTACTTTTAACAAGACAATAAAGAATCATATATTATCCAAATATATTACTAGAATTATTTTATTGTTTATTATTATTTTTCAAGATTTAGTTTATTTATATTGTTTATGTAATTAACAAAAATATTATTAGTCATTAATTTCTCTCCTATTTACTTATTGTTTCTTATAATTATTAAAAATTCTAAATATAATATTTTATTTTAAATTTAAAAAATTATACTTAATATTAAAGGAAAGTTATGTTAATTACATATTTGTTATCTTATATGAATTTAATGTTTTGTGAGAATACTTTAAAAATGACAAAATTATTACATATATGAACAAAATATGATGGAAAGACTTAAAATGCTAGTTAAATGTAACATGAAAAATTAAAACGGTTCGGGGAAAAAGAACGTGGGAAAAAAAAGACATTAAAAGTTGACCTAAAAATGGAGGGAGAGAAGTGAAATTTTACCTTTTATAAATAACACATGAATTTTAAAAAAAAAATCTATTGAATAATTTAAAATCTAAGATGACGTGACAACTCTAGAGAAAAATAAAATATAAGATAGAACACGAGATTGGATAGAAGATTCCAAATGAGGAGTTTTGTTTTAAAAAAAATTAGATCAAAAGAAGACTTTCTCTGGTCTAAGACTGCAGGCATTTGAAAATATATTGCACAGAAATGTAGGAGTTAATATAGCTGCATTTTATAAATATATATTCTCTCAGCGAATACTGATTGTTAAATTTAAAGAACTAACAGTTTCCAAAACATTTTACTGGAAACCATGCATGTAATACATTATTTGCACACAGAAATATATAAAAGATAATATGCTGCTTCCTCATTCCTCAATATTGGGCATATAATTCTTTAATTTTTTTTATTATATTTGTCATTTAACGCATATCTAAAAAAAATTCACATGCAATTTACTAAATTACTCTTATAGTACATAAGGAGTATCCGGTATTTCTACTACCACTTTAGTAATATCAAATTTGTCCAGATATGTCATCTTTATCATTAAATTTAACTTTTTTAATAATAACGCACAAGAATAGAGGGAGTATTCTATAAATTGTTTAATTGAGATTTATATCTACAAATAATAAGTATTTAAAAAATTCGGCTAAAAAATTAAAAAATTGTAATGACAAAATTTAAAATTAATAACATTATAATAAAATAATTATAGAAATATAATTCTCATTGTGAAACAGAAAAAATACATGATATCATTTTAACGGTATATCTTTGGTACTAGAACTTTTAAGGAAATAAAATTTAAGAAAATATTATTGACAGTGTAAAAATTATAATGCCGAAGTAACTATAATTTTAATCACACATGTTAATATATTTAACGACAATTATTTTTTTAGAACTATTAACAGTATTACGATATTATTTTCTAAAATTGTCACAATATCTATGACATAAACACAACCACCACGTGATTATATTATATAGCGACGGAAATCCATTGCTAAACGGCGTATATTCCTAGATTGGGCTTTCAAATATAACAACACACGGGAACAGGTTGCGCCGTCCAACTGTAGTCATCTGTGACGGCGATTTCGGCACAAAAGACCATCCTATTGCCACCAATATTAATTCCGGCATGCAATGCGACCATTTTTCTGATCTGTGACGGATTTATCTGTCACTAATTCTAATATTTTCTAGTAGTAATATTGTGGTCGAAAGCGAAATTAAGTTTACATACACGTGACTTACAAATCCAACTGCATTTTCATGGCCAAGTATTAACTTACTAAATACAATATTTTAACTTATAATTCAGTTGCTGATCGTATAGTTGTATTGATCAAACACTATTATCCACAATGCTACTTTTAGAGATGAGTTGGTTAAATTAACTTATTAAGTTACAAGTGATATTATTTTTTGTCTATATATAAATGCTTTTGCCTATAACTATATTAATTCTCTTATTTGCAGGAGATAACAATTGTTTGAAGAAAATAATAAAAATGACAGAGCTACCAAAGATTGAAATGATGAGATAACAAATTAAGAACATCTGTACAAATAAAATATCATATATGGGTCCCATTAAGAAAACGTAGTACGAGGGGACAATTTTACAAATTTGCTTCAATAAATTGACTTCCTCTGTTACAACAATTTGGAAATAAATAAATAAAGAATTTACTCTATAAAATAGCATAATTGGGTTTTACAAATTAAAATATAAACAATAACCAACAAATGGGAGTGGCTTGGAAGCATATATCTAGCACTGTGGTAGATCTGAAGGTGGCGGAGGCAATGTAGACGACGGCGTTGGACCGTTCTCCACCAGGAAAACCGTGCCTAAACCCCAAGGCAAATGCACATCCAAATGACAATGAAAAAACCATGCACCTGCAATTAACTACAAACTGGTTAGAGTGTATTATATCGCACCATTGGTCATAGAAGGAAAACGAATTTTTCTTTTTTTGAAAAAAGCCATGGGATATATAGGGAATTGATTATTTCCACATAGTTAGTTCTCTAATATTTTCATAAAGAATTCCATATTGGTACAGTTCTTAATTGATGCATACGATACAAAATACAAATATCTTATGCCCAAATGCAGAACTATCTGAAAATATCAGTTTGCTAAAATATCGATCAATTTTCTAAATATATGGTGTTTAAGGAAGTCGTACTTAAATTACTCAAAAATGTTATGAGATGTTGTACAGTACAATACTAAATTTTCAAGCTCACAACACCTCATAAAACTTATGAGTTCGACCTCTTCTTTTTCTTTTTCGATTTTTTTTCTTTAAAAAAATTAATGTCCTAACAATAATTGTCCTGAAAATTTTAACATGTTACCTGGATTGTTTGCTCGAAATCTGATTACGGCCCAACCTCCAACAGGAACAGCAATAGTGTTACGTTGTTGAGGATTTACAAGATTGAATTTCTTTGGATCGTTGACAGAATCGTAGTTTCCAAAACCTTGAGCCAACACATAAAAATTATGCCCATGCAAGTGTATAGGGTGACTATCTACACCCATAAGAGACGTACTTTGCATCACAATTTGCACCACCGAATTATATTTAAATTTCTTCACACTCGTGGACTTTTTTGTTATCACAAGCAATGGATTGAAGCTGTTATTGGGATTCGTGTAGTCGAACTCCGACGACGGACGATCGGGAAAATCAGTCGTATAAACTCCATTCTTTTTGTGAAAAAATGCTTCCAAAATAGATGTTTTTGTGGGGAGTTGGAATGACACATTGTTCATACTCGCAGCAAACCGTTGTCCTACTGGACCCGTACAAGAAGCATTTGGGCCACATGGTACTAAGCCCAATCCAACTGTCACGAACATGTGCTCGTCCACTTTATTTGGAACTGGTTGCCAAAACGGCCCATTGATAAATTCAGCTAAATTGTTGTAGAATTTAAAGGCAGTTGGTGTGTCATTAAAAGGTGGCATGACAGGCAATTCTGGTGGTGGTGGTGGTGGTGGTGGTGGTGGTGGTGACGTCGCGCCCTCGTAGACTATGATTCCGGTGGCGGTGGAATTATTGAATGTCGCGCCTATGACGCTGGCATATGGACTTGCAGCCATGTAGTAAGACGCAATTGGTTGGTCTGCGGTTAAGATGACATCGACGGTTTGGGCCGTGGCGATGGCAATTACATCAGTGGTGTACGGGACAGTGTAACAAGCGTCGATTGCGACGACTGTCATGTTATGATTGGCTATTTTGAAAAAGAGTTGATTATTCAGAGCAGCGTTTATTATTCGTAACAGATATGTCTTTCCATGCACCAATTTTAACTTGAATGTTGCTGAAAAAATGATAACAATAAATAAGTTATTGAAGCAAAATATATATAATCGATAATTGCTTGAGATGTACTTAATTTTACTTACGAATTGAAAAGCAAGGGTATAAATCTCCTGGACGACCATTAATGGTGAAAGCATCAGAGTTATTAGGTACAGCTCCCGAAGCTAATACGTGATTCTCCACATCAATAATATTAGCATTCCACCATTCTCCTAAAAATTGATTCACATCCAATAAATAAATTAGAATTGTTGGATTGCTCATATTAATGCATATATTAATCTCTTATTATTATAAGTAAACTTTTTTGGTGCATATATAAAAGTTGATGAGCTTAGTAAACAAATACAAGTTTTGACATTCGTACCGTATGTAATTAGTGGATCTGTCCGATAAATCAGAATCTTTTATTTAGACTCAAATTCATTAGACATAAGTGGCAATATACTTATAAAACTGATAAAGAATTTAGTTAGTTTGTTTACATACCTAAAACAATTGGAACTTCCCTATAAGGTTTCGGAAAAGGGTAAGAACGACCAGCTCTAGGACGAATGATGAGTGCACCATGAACTGTAGCTCGGAGCCATTTAACATGAGCATGCCACCACAAGGTACCCTCTTGGCCAGTTATGTTAAATCTGTAAGTGAAGCTTTGTCCGGTGCGTATCGCGCATTGGGTTACAAATGCAGGTCCATCAGCCCAAGCACTTAATAATTGGAACACTCCGTGCCTGCAAAATATCACAAATATTGTTAATGTCAAAGTAACAATTGTCGCTAATAAGTTATGTAGGTGTCACTAATCAAGTTCGTGTAATAGTATATATTGTTTATAACACGCGCGCGCATGCATACAGACATACATGATGTGTATATATATACCAATGAATAGTCATGTTGTATGGCGATTGATTATAGACATGAACAACTAGGGTGTCACCCTCTCGAGCACGTATGGTTGGACCTGGGAGGCTCCCGTTAACGGCCGTGATCACTTGTTCTTGACATAGTCTATTAACCGTCAGATTTTTCACCTAAACATTGAAAATTCGGAAACCATAATTAAATTCACTAGAAAGATTATAATTATATATAGTAGTTATAGACTATTGCTAAAATAAATTTCATCGCAGATAGAACATTATCATGATATATATAAAAATGTTTCTAAGTTAATTTGTACTACTAATATTATAAAAAAGTTAATTATTGTCGTACTTGTTTCAACTTAATTTTTACTCAAGAACCTGTAATCTATAAAATTTAAGCCGGAACAAACGGATATTATATATATTTATATATTATAAGAAAGAAAGAAAGATAATTACAAAGAAGGAATGCTCCACAATTCCAGCAGAAGCAACTGATAATGAGAAAACAAGAAGAGCTAAACCGCAGGCTAACAAGAACGTTAAGACAGAGTTTGCCATTCCCTTTTTATAAATATGTGAAGAAAGAAAGGAGAAGATTAAAGTAGTTAACTAGAGATGAAGAAAAATGAAGGGAAGAGGTTGGTTTTTATATGAGAGCTAGCTCTCTTGTGTATATTAATTTAAAATGTTAAATTTTACAGTACTGTTATATATGTAAGTGTTTGAGTTGGTTAACGAAGCAAGAAGTTAAAAGAATAACCCATCAAGCCCGCAGAATTCTTTGCTGTTTTATATGTAAGTGTTTTTTTTCATGTAATTATACTACATGATATCTATATGTGTGTGTGTGTGTGTTGAGATGGTTAAAATTCTCCACAAGTTGAGTTTATGCATGAATTTAATTTCTGACTTCTGACTAAGTCATTGTTCGTTTGGAGGTGACAAGATTTTATCTTTTACCCAAAAAAACGCTCAAATGAGAGAAATACCTCATGCTTATAAACGACAAAAAGTCCACTTCTACAATATCAAAAAATCTCACATATCATAATTTAAAGAATAAAATGCGAACTAGAGGAGGGAAAAGGTCTCAGAATATATTGTAAGAGATCGATATATCCAATTTGAACCGTTTGGTTGAGATAATTAATTAATTAACCACTACGTTCATGATAAATACATAATACTCCGTAATTGATTAATTAATACACAATTAGATTAGTAGGATTTAGGGAGAGACATGATGACGAATTTTTCTTATGTGACATATATATGGAGTAGTTTTTATGTAATGAGTATGTATCTTTTTATTTTTTTTAATCCGTATAATATAGAAAAATGTTATGAACACCAACAACTACACAAATAAATGTGTTAAATTATTAACCACTAAAATTTTAATTATGGATTCATTGGGTTCACTAATTCCCTATGGATTTTAGTTATATCAGTTGCACATTTATTTATGTACAAGTTAGTGTTATAATATATAAATTCTTCTCATATGTATTTTTAAATCTTTTGTTATGTGATGAATATGATTATTTCAAGCTAGTTATGTTGAAGATTATGGATTTTATTCAGGCTATGATTGTGCTTGGCGATGCCATATACTTTTAAATTATTTTATGATAGTGTTGTGGTGGTATGATTTTGGCAAGTGGAATAATTGTGGGAATTTGTTGTTATCGAAACAAGGAACTAAAATAATACATTTTTGTAACTACAACAAAAAAAAATTAAAAAAAAAATTACATGTTTCTTCTTATATGGAAGAACGAGAGATACAACAGCAATGGACTAAATTATTTATAGCATAAACACATTTATTGACTTTTCAAAAATTACAACGGGCGGCTGACAACTGCAATGGAGCTGTCCATCGCGTTTTGTATTTTCCATTGTTGTGAAAAAGGATTTGGCTTCTCTTCATTTCCAATTTGATTCCTTTTCGATACATTATTTCACCTATTTCTCTTCGATGCATTTTATAATTTTTAGTGTGATTTGTTTTGTGTAATTTCAAAAAATGGATAAATAGAAAATTAAAAAATTAAATTAAAAAAAAAAGCGAGTCTATCAATTTTCATATAATTTAATGATGTAAAACATATTTATTTCAATAGTTGAAATTTAATGCAATTTTAATGATTAGACTTATAGTTTTTCAATTGTTAAAATCAAAGAATTTATTATGTTAAATTGTATGAAAATTGATATATATTTTTGGTAATATACTTTTTATGTTTTATCCATCTGTACAATTAGAATTATACAAAACTAATCACATTTAAAATAATAAAATGTATTAATCACATTTAATTAACAATCCATATAAAACAATGTATAGAAAAATAGTCAATTCATATATTAATTCTACAACATTAATTTCAACAACATTTTGCACAAAATGTGTAACAAAACGGAGTGATATTTTTCTCATTACCTTTTTAAATTAAACAGAGTGGATTGCATCAAATTCAATAGGCAGGTCAGCTTGGTTACTATGGTTCAATAGGCACGTCAGAGCTAGTTTCTATGATGCCAATTGTGAGTTAAGCTAAGCACTGTTGTAAAAATTTAAGTAAGAATTAATTTCTCTATATAAGCGCTAGACAATCATTTATTGTCTACCGTCTTATTCTGTTTACATCAAATTAATTTCAACTAATTTTAATTAAACTTTTATCTATACGCTAAGCGATGACGTACTGAATTCACCTAATGTTTTTTAAGGGAGGCTTATGGAGGAGTACGGGGACCTTAACATATGACGAAACCGATGCACTTAAACTGAAACTGTTGAAATGTCATTTCAAGCATGTTATTTTGAAATGTGAAATCGTTAAAACTTAATATTTGACAATACAAGCACGGGGTTCGAAAATGTGTGATTCCAACATTTGACGATATGCTTTAACCAGGACAATCACCCATATTTGTTAAAAAGAAAGTCTTTAACATTTTCGTGTATAAAACTAGTCTTTCACGGTGCAATAAATATTAATAACTACCTTCCAAAAGAAAAACGCCTCATCTAATTTTTGCTGCTACAAAAAATATGTGTGTGTGTATGAAGCAACAAATTCTAAAATTATTATTATCGAGAAAACTAACATATTATTAATGAGCCCTCCACGGGACCTATGGCAAATGTACTCACCCTGGAATGTATTAACTTCTCGATCTCCACCTAAATTTTCTACAAGTACAAAAATTAAAATTTTAAAAAAAATAAATAAAGAAAAAGAAAGAAGAAAGCGACGACAACGACTTCTTGTAGGTGTGTAGTGGCCGTATGCACCCTCTTTGCATACCTAACATAATGCTCCCGACTTTCGAAAGATTAATTTAGTGATTTTATTGGAACATCAAGACAGTAACAAGCACCGGTAACTCCTTATCGAGCATAACCCAAAACCGTTGCACAACTTTTTTAGCTCCTCCACTGCCTCACACATTACTTCCTCTTCTTTCAATCTTATTTTCTCACTAAACTCTCTCACTTTCCTCCTAAAATCTTCCCCACTTTTCTCCATCACCACCTCTTTAATTACCCTAGCCACCTCTTCCCCTCCAAACTCTAAATTCTCATCCTTCATAATCTCCAACCCAACCCCAATCTCCACCGCAAACCTAGCGTTCAAAGGCTGATCAAAATTCATGGGAATCCCAATAATTGGTACCCCAAAACTCAAACTTTCACTAACAGAACCCCACCCACAGTGACTCACAAACCCTCCTATACTTCCATGTCCCAATATTTTTGCCTGTGGGACCCACCCCTCCACAACAATTCCTCTCCCTTTTACCCTTTCAAGAAATCCTTGTGGTAAAGCTTTTTCAATCTTTACATTTTCTGCCACGGGAAACCTAAAAGCCCATACAAAATTTACATCACTGAGCTCAAGTCCATAAGCCAACTCTTCCCTCTCTTTTTTGGACAAAAATGTCTCGCTACCAAAAGAAACAAAAACAGTTGAGCATTTCTCCTTGCTGTCTAGCCATTGCATGATCTCAGAATTATCTTCTCCTCCATTTTTCTCTTGTTCATGATCGGCTACTCGAGTTAGTAAACCAACAGGTACAAATTTTTTCTTTGTCAAAAGGGAGTAAAAATTTATATATTTGTCCTCAATATCTCTACAACTTTTGATCAGAACTATTTCACTTGATTGATCAAGACAAGTATAGATGGGGTGCCCACCTCCATGGTAAACAAGCTGTGGTACAGCTTCAAACATTTTCTTCGTCTCGGCTGGCTTATAACAGATCTTTGAAGAAGGAAAAGGCATGCCCAAGTCATTATTTTTTTGCATAAAATAAAAGTAAGAAGATACTGCTGCACTACAAAGAAAATGAACTGCAGGAATATGATTTGAAGCTGCAATCTCCGGAATCCACGGCTGAAAAAGATCGTATATAACGACGTCGGGTTTCAAAGAGATGAAGAAATCATGGAAGCAAGAAGGAGCTGTTGAGCTGTAAGTGTGAGCAAGGATAGGGAAGAGGTGAGGTGGGAGGCCATTGGTGGTGTGGTGGTGGGGAGGAAGTTCTTGGGAAGATGGCAAGTGGAACTCTAATAGTTCAATGGACAAAAGATCACTAGAAGAAACTCTGTTTTTGATGGCGTTAAGATTAATTGGAGTTGAGCAAAAGTAGATGTAGAAGTTTTTTTTAGAAAGTTTCTTGGCAAGTTCTAAAAATGGTGATATGTGACCATATCCTAGCCATGGAAACATTAAAACTCTTAAGTTTCTATCTTTGGTGGCCATGGTGGTGAAGGAAAATGAATCAATGAAGTTCTCTGTTTTGTTTTTTGAAATGGTGATGACTCTTTTATATACTAAAGAGGGATAATGTTTAATTTGCTTTGCTTGCAGCTCATAGATTTCAAAGCCTTACACGTGTCTTTTGCCCACAAAACATAGTTGTAATATTGTTGACTTTAGTTATAACGGCGAGGTTGGAACATGACAGTCATCGATCTTTATCTGGTTGATGATACTGAGACGCTGTCCGTGACGTCTTGTCCGACTTACAGAGTCTTGTCTTCTTGTTACTACTCCGAGGATGTTGGTCTCTACTTGTCTAGTTTATTCAAAGGGAATATATATTTCCACCAAAAAATTTATTACTGTGCTTTACAAGTGCAAATGCTTTGGTTAATAGCTGTATTTATAAAGAAAATATGACATAATTTGGCTTCTAAATATCAGATCTGTTTGATTTAAATTTATATTTGATATGTTCAATAAATTTTGGTCAACAAATTGTGAACGGTGAATTATATATAAAACACAGTTGAACTAAACGACCTGATGAGGAAGAACTAAATGAAGATGAGTAGAAGATAACTCCAAATGTAAGTGCACAACTCAAGTGTAATCCCCCAATTATTATTATTATTATTATTGATTTGTAATCAACTACAAATCAAAAAACTGTTTGCAAGTGTTTTTGAGTGTATGTGTAACACAAAGCAATAGCAGAAACGAGAAGTATCCATGAATATATCAACTAGCAACTTTTCTTTTCTCGAGATTAAATAACTGTTACTTATACAGCATGAAAATCAATGCCTGTGATTGGGAAAATGGTGTGGTAGAGAAATGCCTAACAAGTTCAACTGAAAGGTGTGACAGTATTGCCACAGGCAGAAGGTGGCACATTTTTCGATAGCGAAACAGCTGCAGCAGCTGCTTTTCTGTTCTGGAAGGGAGGAGCAAAAAAACCTCTATGATGTCGAAATTAACTTCTAACTAGTTCTTCATAAAAGATCTTTCCTCATCATTTCTTCCATATTGACATCCACCTTTAAACCTGATTCCAGTAGAGCATTGATCATGGCAGGAATATCAGTTTGCAAAGCATCAGCCAAGGCCTGGGCAGGACAAAAGAAATAACAAGATAATTAGCATATGCAGTATCTATTTCTAGTCAACTAAACCATGAGTCTCCAACTCACTTTATTGGATGTCAATATGTCGTGGAAACAAAGTCAATTTTAATCAAATGTGATCTCAGATTCAATCCACGAAGTGGATAATAAAAAGACCAGGAAATATCAGAATCTATTCCGGGAAGCAGTGTAAAGAACATTTCTACCAGATGTTTTCAAATTATTGGAACATTTTATGCAAGAAAAGCATAGCTAGACTAGTCAGTAAAGTTCCACAGGGTAAACGTTAAAGAAATGGAACATATATTTCAAGATGATGCCATGGAAACCAGATTGGTTCATAGGCTGAAATAATTAAGATGACAGGGGTTTGATCTTGGGTCCCCAAGAGTGGAATTTAGAAAATTTTAAAAGACAGAACGTTGGTTAAAACAAGGAATGAGACCATGGTAAAGAACAACATATACAAAGATTACAGCATTTCTTTTCTGGCAGAAAACATAGAATAGGATTTCAATTCACCTTCTGTTCTTCCTCTTTTCGATGCTTTATAACCTCCAAACTCCATTCACCAACCAGCTTTTGAAGCTCAATCAAGACACCTGGCTTCTTTGCATCCACTAAATTCTGGTAGATAAAGAGTAACATTTTGTTAAATTTAATATCAAGTGAAAGGACACATGATACAAGGCAACACATGTCTTGTCTATTGTCTATTTAGGGCCAGGTCCAATTGAGTCAACAAAACCACATTGCTCAAGCAATCAGCGTCAATGGATTTATAGGACACCCACTAATTATCAGCATCTTACTTGGGGCTTTGGCTGATTGTTATATACACTCAAAAATTACGTCTCAGAAAGGCATCTGAATAAATTAATAGTACGGATAGTCGCAAAGTAGCAATACAGCTAATTCATATCATGTTTTTTAAAGTGTTATTTAACATTAAACTTTCTACTGGAATATGCAGAAATTGATCCATGCCATTTATTGTTAATAGGTCAGGAGGATAATATGTCATCAGATTTCTCTCTTTCTGGCATATACCATCCACAAGTGCCACAACATAAAAGCTACCTCATTAAGAACATGAATGATTGCAGCAGCACCCTCAGGCTTGCGTTCTAGTAGTAACCCCTGCAACCAATGAATACATAATAAATTTTAAAATATATATACACACAAACACACACATATATATATAAAAAATATATGTATATATGTCAGAGAAGTCAGACCCACACATACAAACAAAATAGAGAACTCATCAAGGAATATGTGCATCCACAATGATCAGAACATAAACTAGAGTTCCTGGGAGGAAATTTTGTATCGTTAAATGTGGATGAGAAGTGCACTTATAAAGCTACATATTATTGGTCTCAAGAAGCCAATTTTATTCCCAACTCAGACAGATCAATTCTTTGGATATAAATATAGAATTAGAAATACACACTTTAGGTTAAAGGTGTTGATGTTGAATATGAATCATAAATATACGCTCATACTTAAATGTTAGAGCAGAAAACCCCGATAAATCATAGGTTACCATAACATATGAATAGTTTGTGACAAGTGACGCACATGATAACACAATTGATTGAGCTGCTCTGGTGAGTGATCAAAGACAATATAACATCTAGCTTCATTATTTTATGGTTCTCTCAGAAAAATTGTATATTATATTAACCAACAATGTATACCTTGCACGTCAATTTTTTTGGCAGAGCGTCAAACATGTAAAATAGTGATGAATGCATGATGACATGATGTCATACACTCACCTTGGCACATGAAAAGGCAGTAGCGAAACTGTGCTTCTTCATGGTTTCTGATCGCAGCTTCTCAATCTTCCATAAATTATCAATATCCCCTGCAAGAGGAAAATGAATAAGTCCATATATAATAAGAGGAATTTTCACTCCCACCAACTACCAAAGAGTTGGAATTAACAGTACAAAATTTAGATGCAAAGTTATACATAAGAGAAAAAAATTATTTGTTATGGATTAAAAACACTCGCATGCACCTCTTTTGGCAGCAAACTCCATCCATACATCAAAAGAAGTCTGACGTAGCTTTACTCCTGCCTTAATGAACCTTTTTGAATACTTAAAGATTAATTCCCAGTTATCTGTGCTGTAACATATTCTGAAAATCAAACAGGAATTATTATGGAGAAATCATGCAGAAAGTTCATAATTTGAATGCTTATAGTAACAAGCAAAAACAGATAAAAGTACGACTATTCCTATTTCTCTGAATTTGACCGGCTAGTTCTGGCTTATACTACAACTTTATCATCAAAGAAAAATTTATGATAAAATAGAAGGTTGGGACAACTTATCGCATATACAACTTCTTGTCTTTTTTTAATAATTTTCTTCATTTTTTTTCTTTTTTACTTATATTTTCATTAGTTCTAGTATTATGCAGCTTCTTAAAGCTGATGAATATGGAAGTCCAAAAGCCTTGCACAATCAAGGTGCCAAAAGATCAAACCATGATCATTGAGAGTACAACAAATTCGAAAAAAAGAAAAAAAGTGATCCAAAGCCACACATAGCACACCAAACATAAAAGCCTTCAAGGATTTGTGGATGATACCGTGGTAAGTGGTAAAGCAAAATATGCACTGTATGCTCATTCTTTCACAAAATCAGCTTTCAACGAAGAACTAGTTTCACATATTTAAAAGGCATGGTCATGCTAAGTTTTAACATAATCTTTTTAATAGCATTGGTTTCCTCCCTTGTATTACAGTAGTTGAACTCTCTATTTCACTTGCAAATGATACCCCATGATTTCACTCTTCAAACTTCACAAGCAAGTTTGTTACAATGTGAAGCAGAGGATTAAAGACCTATATCTTAACTTAGATTATTTAACAGCTTATAATTTTAACACAACAATATCTATAAATCAAGTTTGCAGTGTAGTATAGCTGGTGGAAAATATATTGATACCCTCCAATTAGTCATCAGATTTATTGCTTTTACAGAATAGCCAAAACAATAATTTCAAGTCTTGATCAACAAAGTAAAGAGGAAAAAACGGTCACCTGAAAACAATATCTGCAGTACCAGATTGCAGTGGTAGATCATTTTTTTTCAGAAGTTTCATTACTTCTACCATGAGATTGGCATCATTTATCTGCTTCGCATACATCTGCAGTCCAAAAACAAGTTAACAAGTCCAAAAAGTACAGAAAGCAGACGAAATCATTCAATAAATAATAAATAAATAAAAAAGGAACTCCCTACCAGTAAATGGTGGGCAGATGCAATGCTAGGAGTTATTCCATAAACATTGTGCTTCCACAATGTCTTCTTACCTGTTTAAGCACTAAAATCAGAACCCTCCACTTCTACCTTACCCAAAAACAAATATACAACAAAAAATAAATAAATACAACCCTTATAGAACTCTCTCTCCTGTTGAAAAAGGTGAAATATAATTTATGATGCCCTAAATGATGACAAAGTTACATACTCAATTCTTAATGGAGTGTTAAATACCCAGTTAAACATTTTTCTAAGTCAAGGAAATATACAAGATGGTGAGTCCTAACAAATTATGTTCTCAATATATGTTTAAACGAATATACAAACAAATATTTATACACATGTTTGTACGTACTTATAAATTATCCATTACAAATATACTAATCAAATTAGCTGCTTATGAACAAAATAAGTTGAAGTTCAGAACCAGAAACATATTCACAACACGTACCAAAGTCTACAGCCCCTACACGTGCACATGCTTTAGCAATTTCTCTGCAGAGGTTGCAGTTAAAGTTTTCATGAATGCGAAGATTTGATAGTCTCTGCAAACAAAAGATAAATGATTGATACGGAAAAAAGAACCCAGCATAATGATTGATGATAATAAACATAATTATGAAACTCGGGTAACCATATAGAGCACATGAGTTATTGACTAACAAATCTTCTAAGCTTCTCCAAGATGTCAAAAAGAAGCTTAATGTCCTCGCCTTTAGCACAGTTTTCAATAATAGACCATAACCATGCATTGGGAGGTGCAGTCCTCTGATCTTTCACAGATTTGAGCATTTTATCATACAGGTCCTTAACAGCTTCTGCATTTAATCACATGCCTAATTATAAAAACCCTTAATAAATCTCAAGCAAATGGCAATCACTACAATATGTCACCTGTAGTTTCGCCTTCTGTTGCACCTGCTCCTGAACAGAATGATGCCCTAGGCATCATAATGTAGCGTCTAGAATACTGTGACAATATTTGTTGGCTACCTAAAAAACACAGGAGATGATTATCAATCTTTTCCTAGTTAAGTTCACTATCTTCATATCACAAAATCATCAGTTCAACTATCTAACGAACAATATCATACACCAATAATCCCAGTATGCTAAAGCCCCCACCCCACCCTGGCATCCTCCACCCAAAAAAAAAAATGGAAAATAAAAACAGGGATAGGTGAAATAAGAAAGATCACTTCCCAAAATGCAAAAAATTCACCTCCTGTAAGCTCATATTAGCATAAAACGCAATTAACGACTTTCAACATAAATTTCATTTTCCATACATAAATAAAAGTTGGTAGCTTCATTAGCTTTAAAAAAAAATAGTAGCTTCAAATTCCATTTCATTATCTTTTCCAACTAAAACTTTCATAAAAATTTCGAATAATTTCTTTTTGATTGGTTGTGTGAAATACTATCAGATAACAAAAGGCACAATTTCATTCAGCTAAACCTAGAACTAGTATAAATTTTGCTGTTACGCTAAAGCAACCTCTTAATCTCTAACATCGCTAACGTTAACAAAAGAAGTACTACTTGAAGGAGAAATAGGAATCGAAAGAAGTGGAATTACGGTAACGGCTACGCCATGGAAGCGAGCTCTGAGAAGCTTCGTCGGCTTCGAAGTTAGGACGATGAACTTGGTCGGAGAAGAGTTGAATCGGAGGTGATTGTCTGAAAACCCTGGCGAGTCGCCGAGCATTTGAGGCTACTTGCTGCATTTTTTGGATGTGAAGAAAGAGTAGCAGCTACTCAACGATCTCTCTCACTCTCTACACAGGGTTTTGGGAAATTTCGGTACGGTGGTGATTCCAGGGTTTTTCTTTTTTTTTTCCTATTTTTCTTTTTGATTAGCAGAAGCTATTTAATATTTTCTCAACAACATTTTACGAGTATATTTGATATTTTTACACGTGGAATTCCTATTTTTATATTCATATTATGTGGATCCAAAATTATATAATATAATTTTTATGTGAAATATTAATTTCCTATTGGGGATTACTATTCTTGACCATATAATATTTGAATAGGATTAAATTTAAATTTATGATCTTAAATTAAATGATTATCATATTTAACTAAACGTTAAACGTATGTTAGTAGTGTCTGATACGGGAATGTTTCCTCCATGTTTTATATAAATAAAATTTGGTTATTGTATTAGATTTTTTTTTCCGTTCATTTACTAAGTTAAGTGATATTTGTGAATAAATTAGATTATCAAAATAATAATTCCATTTTTATTTTGACTGTGATATTCGTAAGAAAATCCTATATCAATTGAGCATCAGACAATTATTGAAATTTATATAGAATCTGTAAAACTTGTGAAAGTTTTGCAAATATTAAAACACAATCCTATAAAATATGTTTTAGACTTGTATTTTTATTTATTGGAATAAAAAATTATATTATGAAATCTTAAGGAAAGTGTGTGTTTTAGTGTAGATATAAGGTGTGTGTATAACAGCGCCCATATATATAAATAAATAAATATATATATATATATATAATAAAAATAAAATCGCCAATTATATATTAAATTAACGTGATCTGTTTTTAGATGTTTACAACATTAAGAAAGTAGAAAATTACCTGTTTAGGTGGAAGATTAATTAACGGGCGTTCTTAAAACATGAGATTGAATATGACTGATTATTAGTCTAGCAACTGGAGATTATGGAGTAACAACAGCAACTATAAATTTAGATGAATTATATATTTAAATATACATATTTACAAGCCTAAAAATATACATATTTACAATATTACAGGCAGAGACATCCCTATTTCATAATACTATAACCCAACCCTGTATTCAATTTCAAAACAGAGTTGGAAGAATTTCTGGACAAGACAAAATTTCCACTTTCATCTTGTATGCCGTATGCCGCTATCTGAGGATCCATCAAGAATCTGCAAGTGAAGTAATCACACCCCATCTCAACACCAAAATATTCTAAATGATCCGAAATGCTGTTCCCAGACACTGACCTGCATTTCTTTTTATAGTTATCAGCTTCGAAATTTTTCAGAATTTTTTTCTCAAACTACAATAGGATTGTTATAATGCTTCATCACCTAGAATATAGGAAAGAAGAAAGTTGGGACTAAAAAGAAACCCTTAAACAAAGTAATTGAAAGATTGCAGCAGTTGGTTTTGTATGTTCTAATTTCTGAACTTTCTAAGTACTGTTCTAATTTCTTTAAGAATGTATAATCACAAAAACTGGAGACAATATCGTAACAAGTTACCCATAGGAGTTTTTACCTGCTACAAGTTGGGTCCTCACCGGAAGCATCACAGACTTTCTCAACTTGATAAGAAAGACTACCAAATCCAATATTATAGAGCCACACCTGCAATTTGGAGAATGGATTATAGTGGCCTTCTCTTGGAAATTAAAGAGAAGAAACGTTTAGGGGTTAACAAGATTCTAGGTGAGCAATATCTAGTACACCCATTAGTTAGACGAAAACAAGATACTCCCCCGTTCCAACATTTGAGTTGGACGGATATTTATATTGTATATTTGATAAATAATTACATGTTCAAATAATAAGTTTTTTCATGAAATTTATTATAAATGTTTGATTAATGATAAGATACGAAGATTGTCATGATAAATTTTAGAAAATATATTAACACAAATATTTATACAAATGTTTTTTTTTTTTTTGAACAAATTTCATTTGCAAGTGTTGCTCTTTTTTTTAGAATGGAGGGAGTAACTTATTTTTCCTGTAAATAGATGAGCATATCCAGGAAGCTTGACCATTACTATCATCTAGTTGAATTGCTCACAGGCTACCCAAGCTCAAGCTCGATAAGCATAATTAACCACACTTTACCAAACTATTTGGATCGTATGATTAATGAGCTAAATGTGCTAGCTAACCTCATTGAAATCCTGAGTCAACCCACTTCAGTTCAACTAGACTATATTGTTATTATAACTCGCATTTATGTCACTAATATCGATACTTTAGACAAATGAATAACATATCAACATCTTCTACATCACAGTCTACCCTGTCCCATTCTATAGGACAAATTCTTGACTAATACAAATTTTGCTAAAATGGCATTTTAGTTATTAAGATTAATAAACTTCAAAATGGAAAACATTTAAACAGTACTAATTTACCAACTTTAACCTTAACATATAATCAACATGGGAGCGGAAAATTTGTTAGCAGGACATATGTCAACCAAAAAGGAAAAGAAAAAATCCCTTGACCATTTCTGTTGAATAATTGAGTGAAGAACCCCATTATCTTCATGTTATGTACATGTGTCATTTCTGAAGAGGTTATATGGGTACTTATACCTCCCACTTAACATTTATCTCATAAATTTCTCATCTTTTTACAACATTCCTGCCAGGAAATTGGTCTATGAAGTGGGACACGGTGCAGTAAGTATGTACATTTCATATATGCATGTGTGGTGATGCAGGGTGTGTAATTTACTCAACCAGAAATATAAACTAGATACTCTCGTAAGAATTCAAAAATGAGCTTGGGTAGCTCCAGGGCTCATAAACACTTAGGTATAACTGAAATAGAGCTCATTATGATCAAACCTCGATTAAAATTTGATTAACTCAAGGTACTGGTACAAATATTATAGAAGCATATTAATATATATATATATATATATATATATATATATATATATATATATCATTACGAATATATGACTCTATTTATACGCCTTGGGTTGATGCCTTAATAATAATAAGTCAAAGAGACAGAGAGAGTGGCATAAAAGTCTACTTATCAAGAAGAACATAGAAAGATGAGAAAAAAGATAGTTTACCTCTCTTGGGAAGTGGCGATAAGTCTTCTTTGGAAAATAGGAATAGTATGGAGGCAGATGAGGAACCATATCATGTGCATGTGTTACCCTAAAGGTATTAGGCACATGTTCATTATAGTATGATGCAAAAACAGCATTACCGATGCGAGGTTGTCCGAATGTCATAACCTGAACATTCTGAACACCAAAATTGACCTGATAATACATACATAATCAACTCAATAAATTAATGAAAGATCCTTCAGAAGCCAAATTTAGCAACTGTATTTTAACAAATAAAGAAGGATTACATGTACTTTAAATTACCGTGAGGTCCAATGCACAAAAAGAAGCCATAGCCCCTCCCATTGAATGTCCTGTCACCATAATCTGAAGGTCTCCATATAGCTCCTTTGCACTTTTAACAGCACCTAGAATTCCAGGGCGCAAAGTTGTGTTGTGGTAAGCAGAATAAAACCCATGATGCACCTGAAACAATGAAAGAAGAATTGAATCAGTAACTTCATTTTAACCAAAAAGCAATAGCATAATGCAAATTAACTGCTTGTATACCATCGCATCAGAGATGCCAGGATAATTACAATCAAGTTGCTTCCAGAATAGGTCTTCAATCCAGTTCTGTATACTGAAAGTGCAATTATCACAGGGAACATCAACCAATGTTGAAACTAATATAGAGCTCAAAGGTGCAATGGAATATTGTAAAATATTACCCCCCCTCGATTCATAAATTGAAGATACATTTAATAATATTTTAAATAATTTAACCTTTAAAAGGCCCAAAGATGGTAAATCAAATTTTAAATTTAGTATAATTTCATGAAATTTTGGAATGTATGTTCTGTCATTAAAAGATTCGGTTATACACTACTTCCTCCATCCTCAGAAAGATGCATTAATTATCGCAAAGGCACATTTAGGTGAAATTTAGATCAAGTCATTAACATTTTCTACTGTTGAAAAGCAACCTTCAATAAAAAGGGATATGCTAATAGAAAATCCAATTATCGTTTAGACCTTTCAGGACAAAATTTCATCCCAGTCTACTAGTATAGAAAAGTAAATTATATCTTAGTTAACTGAATGATTTGCATCCTAAACACTTCTGCAAGTAAATAATAAATGGTGGAAATTTCAAACCTGCGTTCCTGAGTGCCTCTGAATGAAATCACAATGGCATTAAGATCCTTTGCTACCCCAACAAAAGCCTGCAACATTCACAATTAAAATAAGATATCAGACACCCAAAAGTAACCTCAAGTTTTTAATACTTAAGCACATATATCTGGGAAAAGAAGGTTATCTCTCTTATTCCCTAAAATACTGTAAAATGTAGATATACCTGCAGACAATGCTGAACATCAACGATCAGTTCTATCATTTCAAATCCCTGTATTTCAACAAAGAGCAAAATCATGCCCAGTACTTGCATGAAATGTACAACATTTATATAGATTCTAGCATCAAAACAGTTATTCCGATAGCTGAACATGCATTACTGATGCTAATCAAGATACCTTGGTAAGACCATCACATCTTGAGCATGTCCATGTAAATAATTCTGTTAAATCTGATATGTACACCTGCAAGGGTAGCAATTGCTATTTTTACCTCAAGTTGATAAATTCCGCCTACAGAAACATATATTATAATGAAGAACTGCAATAATTACAATATGCCTTAAATCAAGAGGTAACAATCACCGCTTTTATTACTTTTAATTAGCATGTTAATGGTGCTTCTAAACGGATCATGATGTCTTTTGCCAGGTCATTGGTCAAGATGAAGGACTGCCATCCTCAGGATACTTGTCAAAAAAATACCAACTTTCAGCAACTACTTTGGTGGGACTGGGATGCTAAAAAATTCACAATCTGAATAGGCAGTGTTTCCTAGAACTCTCAAGGCATTCTTTCAAAACCCAATAAATTGCACATAAGCAGCTTTTTATACTTCACGATAATATTTCTTCCTTCTCTACTATTTTATTACTCTTGCAAGCACTAATAAACTTTAACTTGCCTGACGCAGAACAGCTAGTGAACCGAAGAGAGGTAACAGCACTGTTGCACTCGTTTTCTTATATAGAATGCAGAAAAAGAAGATTATAACCAATGCTGCTTGAGATTTGTTTAATCAAGTAAAAACACAAAACGAAATTGTGAAGCTGTGAGTAGCCATACAGGTTTGTGTTGCATAGAAAGCAAGCATGTGATCAAGAAGATTGGAGCGAAACTATGCAGCAAACATGCACTGAGAACCAGGTACTCTATCTAAGGTTCTTAAGTTTCTTATAACGTCATGTTCTTTTTACTCAACCAGATATGCTTCATTGCAGACTTATACAAGTTCAAATATACAGACTACTGAGTAGAAGAGCCTAAAAGAGTGTAACGGTTTACAGCATGTAAAATGTAAAACATATAGACATGAGTCCACATTTAGCTAATCCCATTTAAAATAGAAAGTATTACTAACCGCTGAAGAATACTCCACAAGTATTCTGGCAACTGTATGATTGTAATTGGCCAAATAATACTTGTTTTTTATCTTGAGTTCTGCAACAAAAGGAACACTGATTAGGAAGCACTATATGATCTTGAAAAGAAACAAGAAGGTCATGCTATGCATAAGAAAGTCAAATAATACTTCCACTTTCCAAAGTCAAAGTTTATGTAGTCCTAATCTGACCCAATTAAGCTTATTTTATTATTCTGGTGGATAAAAATAAACCATATTAGTGATTTTTATAAATGAAACTTGTATGATTTTTTATTAATAATGTCTTGCAGACACGTATGTCCCCTTAAAAACCTGAGTATATGGCAATCAAATTTAAAATCGATACATGTCATGAGTTTTCAGGTTATGCAAATAAAATCCACATACAACAACTTCCTTCTTTCTTATCGAATTGAAGGCCATCCGGCTTTACTCACATATTGTATGCATCTAAGCAACTTCAGCCTTAGCAAAAAAAAATTTACAATGATTTATTATTCCTGCTGTTATGGTTACAGTAATAGACTGAGAGAGTGCTGTGGCCATCACCGGAAGGTAACTATCAAACTCCATCATAAAGCGTAATATTCGAGTCAATGGATATCATCAGCAATATGGGTGTATCTATAACCCAATAAAATCCTAAAGTAACTGTACAGTGCCCTTTTCCACCTACATTGCACCATATTTTCTCCCCAAATTCCCCCTTTCTTTTCTAAATCCCAAAATTTAGTCACCTTAAATAGTAACCCATAAGTCGTTAGTTAACAATTCATACTCTATGAAACCTGAATCATAGAAAACAAAATAACTAAGAAATAATATTTTATTTTATTTTATTTTTGCTAAATTAAGAAGTAATATTTGCAATAATAATAATTTTACCTCTGCCAAAAGACAAGCTGAATAAGAATATTAAGGTCACCACCTTCAACCACCTTCTCTCTTCCATAATCTGCACAATCAATCAATCAACAACACCAGCCAATACACCAAAATCAATGTCACACTCACATAACAGAAATTAGAGCCAATCAAGGCACAATATCAAGTGATTGAAAACCTACAGAAACAGATATATACACACACAAGTATAACAAGTGCGAATTCATAATCAATTATACAGATTGTTCATCAAACAAAAGGGGGGAAAAACAGAAGCATACCTAATATAAGCGGGCAATTGAGAATCAACGAAGCTCGGAAGACGATCGAAGTGGTCAGATTTCCGGCGACCGTACAACGGCGACAGATTACCGGTCTACGGCAAGACGACGAGGGATTGAGAAGTTCGTCAGCAGCTATTCTATTTGTATGGACTCATCTTTTTTCCGGTAAGTCAATTTGTAGAAGGAAAACTTGTTGATGTGGATATAAAATCTGATTCGGTACAAATCATAACCGATTTCTTGTAATATAGCCCTGGTTTTGAGTTTATTTACGCATTACTGCCACTGGGTTACGGCTAGGGGCGAGGGGCGGAAAAAGTGAGCAACCAACTGTTCGATGCTGATGCTCAATAACAAATTTTTAGTTCGATCTACCAAAAAAAAAAAAACTAACGTGAATCTATTTATTAAACTAATACTTCTCCTGTTTCACAAAAAAAATTATATTTAAACTTTTAATAATTATTAATTTTACATTTTTGACCAAAATTAAATATACAAATAATAAATTTTTCTCATGAAATTTGTTATAAAACTTTAAATTATGACGAGATTTATAAATTTATAATTAAAATTTTTTTAATTTATAGCAAAATAATAAAAAAAAATTCAAATGTAACTCTTTTTTAAAATAAAATTTTCTTCTAAATTTAACTCATTTTTTATAATGGAGGAAGTAGCATTGCTTTATTATTTGATAGTTTATGATACTACACTTTTTATAACCAAAAATAGTATTTAGGTGGATCGTGAAGACCATGTTATAAAATGATTCATATTATCATATTGTTTAATAATATTGGGAGTTATGATAAAAATCATTACGTAATGGATGTTGTGGAGTTAATTGAAGTAGTAAAATTATAGAATGATTTTTAAGAAATTCTATATCTTTTAATAGTCCAAAAATATAAATATATATTTAATTTTAAAACAAAAAAAAAAGAATATATATTTTTTATTTTAGAACGAGTGAGTTTTTAGAATGGTAGAAGCTAAATAGATGAAAATAAGATTTTATGTGAAGCTAATAAAGTATGAGTACAAAACTGATAAACGAATTATTAATTTTGGCGTTATTCACATCAGCTATATCCTATATACATTTTATTCGAGGGTATTTATGAGAATGTGGCTTTATTGGCTCAATAATGAACTTTGTCCGGGCTTTCTACGTAAGACCAAAATTAGTAATCTGATCAATTGATTTTGTTTGAATAAACATATAATTAACAATTTGGACTATTCTTCCGATTTATAATTCATTGTCTAACCATGAGTATTTTTCTTTATTATGTTATGGAGAAAACCTGGGAAAGCACACAATTTTGATCTCTTGGAGCTGTGTGAACTTGATCAATTGATAATAAAAAAATAAATAATATTTTTTCTAAAGAGTTTGGTAGCACTTGGCCAAGGAGATTATCAACCCTCCGGCTCCCGTGCCAGCTCACTGTTGGAAACTTGAATTGGAAAGTTTTTCACTCTTCTAATTCTGTCTTCCTAAATCCATTATAATATAATCTCTCAAAAATTCAATTATATAATAGTTTCTTGGATGTTTGATCGCGAATATATCAAAGATTTCCCTCTTGCTTGGCAGAAAACTTACTTTGCCAAACTATTTCTTCAAACAATAGGTACGATCAATAGCCCAAGTGCAAATAAAATAAGTGGAAGTGCTCAAGCTGCAATACCTAAAATTTTTCAAAATACTGATAAATGATAATCATCCAACACATGCCCATAAACAAAGAGTGGGTTCTACGTATTTAAAGTTCGACAAAACATAACTAATAGCAGTCAACTGCCTACTATGGCTTATATTATCAACACCATCTTCAAGATTCTGGTCTCCAACAAGCTAACACCCACTGCAAATACCTCCGACACCAATAGAGACTAATAATCAAATGGCTTCTTGCGCCTCAACTGAAAAATGAACACAGGCAGAGGACATATAAGTGCTCTAATTCATCAATTTTGATAAAAGCAGCAACAGCAGTTAACACCACAAACACCTTAAGTTAAAATTAAAGAAGTCATAAGTGCTCTAATTCATCAAATTTGATAAAAGCAGCAATCACAGTTTACAACACAAACAAACACCATAGGAAATCTAAATCCAATATAAGCACCTGATTGCTGTGGCCACACTTCTTTTTCCTGCAGTTTGTAGCGCGACGATGGAGGCGAGAATAGCACCTGAAACGAACAGTTGATATCATTCTTTGTGCATTTCAGTGTTGTATGCCATTCTGAGTACGCAATACATACATAACACACCGAATAGAGAGGTACAATTCTACATAATTTCGACTCATTCATAACCAAGTGTGATGCCAATGCATTCGCAGTTGCATAGCAGTTATGTAAGTATTACCGAATTAGCATGCAATTAATAAAGGCCATATAGATATTTTGGACAGAGACGGGTAACAGCTATAATTAAGAGAATTGGAGTTACAATGTGTAAGCAAAAGAAACTAAAGCTTCCAAAAACTATTATATTATAGTTCTAGAAAGTACAAAAGAAACTAAAGCTTCCAAAGACTATTATATTATAGTTCTAGAAAGTACTTTCTAGAACTAGGTCCTTATATTGGATTTAGCAATCAAATAAAGTTTCTGGTTAAAATGAAATCTTACTTGCGGCAAACCATTAAGTTCTCGTTATACTTCCTTGCCAAAGTCAACAGCGCAGGAGCAAGACGAAATGTGCCCCTTCCACCACCACGAAGCCTCAGAACCAAATGCAGTGTTGATTCTGCACATTTTCAAACAGAACAGATGTATATATGAACATATGCATGCAAGATATAGTCACAGAAAACATGTACAAATCAATATACATTCGTTACAAACTGAGACATGGACAAACAACAAAATAGTTTAAGAACACTACTCGTAAGTAGGTTTGACCAACTTACAACCAACACACAAGTAATTGCCGAGCCAGCATAGAGAGCCATTGGCGTTGACATAAAGTTATACACTCAAATACAAGGATCAGAAAAAGTGGGGTGGACAACTTAGTTTAACATAAAGGTTTACAATAAAACAATTGAACTAGAGCTTAACAATATTTAGCATTCAGAACTTTAATAGAACCATATGGTTACATATTATTCCGTACGTGGTATCTGATGCACACCTTATCCTTTCATTCCTTTAACTGGTTTAATTGCTTATCCATCACTTCTTCTCTCCAATTTAGTAAGGGCCATCAGATCAAAAGGCCCGGTTAGTAGACTAATTTTAAAAACCATCAGGTAAGTCTAATATGTTTACCACCTTGATCTTAAGAAATTGTGTCTGCTCTAATGTAAAGACTAATCGTGTAAATTTCAAAGTCTCTCTCCATTCCCTACTTACCTTTGAAGCAATTTAAATTTGATATGCAGAAAGAACAATGATTTCATGTATTAAGAAACAAAATGAGCTATCCTATTTGCTAATTTATTTTGGTTTACAAAAATTGTCATGTAATTCTGACTTAAGTATAGTACAATGTGTAACCATATATCATACTCCTACATGTTTATGAAGGCAGTTGGTAAGAACAGGGGAACCTTCCAAATCTAGCTATTTAATTCATCAGAATACACCACACACACAGTGATGTACTCAAGTACAGGAAATTCAAAGAAATTACAGTTATGACACAATCATATCAACAATGATAGAATTCATAAACTGTTATTCACCAAAAACGACAAATACTTACTGAAACTACACTACACTAATTCAACAGAACCCAATAATCACCAAATAATCATAGCAATATACAAAGAGACATACACAGCCACATATTACCAAGCAACAACACAGCCTCATATTTCCAAGTAACAACGCAGCCACTGTTAACCTAAGGAGTAACCAAGTTATTCAAACAAATTTGGCAAAAAATAGATGGAATGAAAAATCAGTTAGTTACCCTTCTGAATATTGTAGTCAGCAAGAGTACGGTCATCTTCAAGCTGCTTTCCGGCGAAGATCAGTCGCTGCTGGTCCGGAGGAATACCTAAAAACACGACGATCGTCAACAAAATCTATCACCACCACTCCAAATCAACAACAAAACACTAGAAATCACCAAAAACAATCCGACAAAATTGAAACAACAGTACTGTTCGTACCTTCCTTATCCTGAATCTTAGCCTTGACATTGTTGATCGAATCACTACATTCCACCTCAAGCGTGATGGTCTTTCCGGTTAGGGTTTTGACGAAGATCTGCATTCTCTGCGCCTCCTCTTCAACTCCTCTCTTTCACCTCAAAAACACAAAAATGAGGAAAAATAAAATGCTGCAAACGAGTATATATCGTTGAACGTGGTACAGAAATTAGGGTTCGTACGATTTTAAGGCGGTGGCCCATGGATCGGGGCATCACCGCCTCCAAAAATGGGGTCGTGGATCGAATACGTGCTGAGCAAGTAGTATGATTATGGGGTTCATTTTTCTGAAGCCTTACTTTTTCTCAGTTTTCTCTCTCTTGAAATGGAAATTCTCTCTCTTTATCTCATCGAACGACACTCATTTTATGTCGTTTGATTAATTTTTTTAACTTCTTTGGGTTTTAATCGACTGGCCCACTAACTCTGTTTTTTTTTTTCTCTCTTACTTTTTGTCTCCTCGATCCCAACCGTACGGTCACTAATGCAGATTAGTGAGTTCATTTAATTATTATTAATCCACTAAATATTACTTAACTTATTTGTCGAGATTTTCGTTCTAGAAATGATACAACAAAATTAATATTTTTTTGCGTTTCAAAACCTTATTATAACTATTAATACCGTTACTTCAAATAACATAATAATAAAACATAAAAATTGTCGTTTTAAAATTATACTCCCTTCTTTTTTTAGTTGTCTTTTAATTTTTTTTACATAATTTTAAGTGAATTTTATAAATGTTAAATTTTTTATTTAATTTTAACTTTTTATTTATAATAATATTTATTAAAAAAAATTTATTATTAATTTTAAATATGTACAAAAATTTAATTAAGACTAGATATACAAAAAAATCGAACGACAATTTAAAAAAAGGACATGAGTACTCATAAGGTAACTTAATAGTAGAGTCGATCATTAAGTTCAATCAATCATGTGCATTGATAATGTTTCGCAACTTTATTTTAATCTAAATATGTAAGGTCGTGTATTAAGCAAATGCAAAAGACACCGAGAAGTGTTATTCGATGCAAATGAAATGGAAAAGGCACATTAATTATGTATTGAATTTATTTTCAAATTCATAAGTATTTTATGGCATGCTATCATTTTTATGTTTTTCGTAATAAGTTACATATTTCAAAGATACGGACTAAACTTATATAAATTAATATACACTTTTAATTTGGAAAAAGGAATAAAAGCAAGAAAACTCGAAAGAACTGCAAAAACACAGGCCACATCCCACAGACACAATACCGGAAATTATATGAACACCAATCATAAATGTCATCCGAATAAAGCCCATAAAAATTATACATTTCAAAGTTTGATAAAGCATAACGACTAAAACTGTCGACTATGGCCAAAGATTAATGAGAGCACTTGGCCTGTATCGATGGGTGCATCATCCCCGTAACAAATCCTGAAAAGTGACAAGTAGGAGTTTTATTACTTAATATAGGGGACCAAAAAAATATATAATTTACATGTCAGTTATTCAAATGTTGTTTCAGATGATGTATTATTAAAGGGTACAACAAAACTCATCCCAAGATTTACTCCGTATTTACTAACCGTTTCAACATGGCAACATGCTATAATCCACTGCAGTAAAAAAAAACCCTCCAATAATAACAAGATGATAGAAACTTCAAATCTTCAAAACTTCTTCTTGGGCCTCAACTGCAAAATGAAAGAAAGCAAACCTGTAAGTGCTAGAGTTTATCAATTCAGATAGAAGACCCAATGGCAGAAATGGACACAAACAAAAACCATAGGAAAAGTAATTATCCCGTTTGTTTTAACTTAAATTTCTTTGGTTACATTATCAGAATCTAAAATTTTCAAAATTTAAGTTAAAAACAAACACAACGAACATCAAGGTAATCCACCTTATTGGTGTGGCCACACTTTTTCTTCCTGCAGTTAGTCGCACGAGGATGCAGGCGATTGTAGACCTATTATAAGCAATTGAGGTCGTTAGTTTCACATCAGTGTCACTGCTCAGGTACTTTACAAATATATATGTATATATATGTATTCCATACTTCACAATTAAGACCATGTGAGAGAGATGTTTTGACATGAGTAACAAGGCAGCGCACTGGTACTGGTACTAGCATCAAAGATTAATACAAACAGGAAATCATGTATTGCTAGGGCCTAAAACCTTGTCCCTGAAAAGAATATCGCATAAAGAGCAAGTGCGAAAAATAAATATTTGTTTTCTGAACTAAGGCTGTGATCTGAATGTGGTTACTCAACCCAACACTTTTTAGTTTCGGTTATCGAACACAAAATAGAAAAGATTTAGTTCTGGCCAATTTTGTAACACTGCATCTCTGTTTCAGATGTGGCAGCTAGAATTTCTATGCAACTTCTGATTTGGAAAAGAATAAACTTATGTCGTGATTTTTTGACATGATAAACTCTATTTGACATGGAAATTTAAAAATAAAATTACTAAGGGGTGTAAACAAGTCGAATAAGAACGAACACTAGTGTGCTCAAATTCTACTCTAATTAAATTTTCGATACTCAAATTCGAACTTAAGTATTAGACCACATATTATTTTGATGCTCAGATTTTACTCTAGTCGAATTCGAACTACTCGCGAGTATTTATATTTGATAAATTTTACAAAATATAAATTATATTTATATAAGTTTTCATAATTTATAACATATTTTATATATGTAATAATCATTTTATTTACAAACATCACTCCTAAAATAATTTATACAACATATATTATACTTAAATTAATTTATACAACATATATTATACTTAAATAAATTATTAGGATAAAATTTGCCATAAAATTTTGATATATGTTATAACATTTTAGTATAAAAAGAGTAATCGAACTACTCACAAATATATTCGAGCGAGTACCTCAATACTCAGATTCTACTCATTTAACTTATCGAACTTTAAATAGGATATCAAATTTAGTTCATTTTCATATCGAACTCGAGCCGAGCGACTAATTTTCGAATCAAGCCCGAACGAATCCCGAACCATTTGGATTCTATTACAGCCCTAAAAATTACTACGAAAATAATTAAACTAAATCAGTCTTTTATATAATGTAATTACAAGAATAAAAACATCGCATTCCAAAATAAAATTATAAAGCACATAAACATACTCGGTATAATCAAAGAAACAATAGAACTCAAATCAAAGACAATAGAAACAACTTAGAAATCGGTTGATAGAAAATCTAATTCTTAACCAACCCCCTCATCCCCTCCATTCCAATGTCTTTGTTATTAGCACACACCAAAGCTGTTCCACCGCATCATTTCTTCAGATGAACTGTATAAAGCTTCGGTGGTGGTAATTGGTCTTAATGTAGCAGTACTGGTAATACAGATAAGTGTGATGAAATAAAAAGGAAAGAGAGATCTATGACCATTAAATTGCAGTGTGGGGAGGAATCTTGTCAGCGATGGCTACTTAAATAAACAGCAAGCAGGTGAAAAACTGTAGAGTTAGAATATGGCATTGACCTGTATTAAGTTTGTTCTAGACAGTCTCAATTAATCACAAGCCCGAGAGGAATATGCTTATGATCAAAGGCGCTAAGGATCTAAGATGATCTGAGCATTTGTCTATGATATTTAGACAAAGCGGCAGAGGCCTGCAATTGGCCGATTGGGAATAAATTGAGAGATGAGTGTGAAGTCTCTCAACATCACAAGGAGCTTAATTTAATAACCTGAGAAATATGAGTCTGGTTCTCTAAATCTAATCATTCTCTTACCTTCTTTTCTCCTCTTGATGACCACTAAAAAAAAAGACATTCTCAATGTTAAAATTTAAAATTACTGCTTTTCTATTAAATGCAATACTTAGAAAATAATACAAAAAAAAATTGGAACAAAGAAAATCTTACTTGCGGCAAATCAATTTCTCATAGAGATGCTTTCTTGCCAATTTCAGTAACGTAGGAGGCAGCAATATCATCATTCCACCACGAAGCCTCAAACCCAGATGAAGTGTCAACTCTGTACATTTTTCAAACAAAATATGCAACTTAATTTCCTCTCTCTCTACACACACACATTGTTCCCCCCATTCCAAAAAAGAGATATTTTTAAAATTTATACAAGCTCTTCAGCAAAAATATGTGTTTCAAATTTGACATGGAATTTAATTAATTAATTTTTATTGCAACCATGATTCAAATTTGACCTCACTTTAATTAATTTTGATTGAAGTACGATTACTCACGAACATAAGCTTCGTTATTTTAGAATTTTGTTGAACCAACACCATGATTTTAATTTTAAAACTTTACAACTTATTAAGAAACAAAACCAAATGTAACCTTTTTTTTTTTTTTTTTTGTTAAGGTAAACTTGTACGTACGTACATACATATCGTGTGTGCGCGCGAGCACGTAAGATATAGATACTACTACTACTTCTTGGATACAAGCCAAGCAAAAAGAAAATTAAGTTACTGATAAACACTTGAATAATACTGCTTAATTGAAGACGTTAGTTTAATTACCTTTCTGGATATCGTAGTCAGCAAGAGTACGGCCGTCTTCAAGCTTTTTTCCGGCAAAGATCAGACGCTGCTTGTCCAACGGAATGCCTAAAACCACGGCGATCATCAAAATATTATGCAAATACTACTCCGAAATCAACAACAAAACACTACAATTTCTCAAAATAATCGGACAAAATTGAAACAATTATACTGTTTCCTACCTTGTCCTGAATCTTATCTTTGACAGTGTCGATTGATTCAACCTCGAGTGTAATAGGTTTCCCTGTGAGAGTTTTCACGAATACCTGCATTTTCGGTGAGTCTTTTCAAGTTGTTTTTCACTCCAATGGTTTGATTTGGGGCGGAAGGAGATAATATATCAGAATGTTATATATATCTGAAAGTGATTTAGAATTTAGGGTTTCTACGAGGCTGATCATCACGAGACAGTAGAGATTTCAGGCAGTAGCACAGTACGGCTATCATCAACCACCGCCTCAACTTTACGCGCAAAATAAGTCTGAATATGTTATCATTAATTTAATTTTAATTTTAAAAATATTTTATATAAAAATCAATATAAAAATTTTATTATTCATTTAAAATATAATTTTAGACTAAAAATTATCTTAAAAGTCATTGTGGAGCATAGCTGTAGTTTACTTTGCCCGTTTGTTTTTTCTGAAATTAAAAGATATCTTGAGATTAAAAGTTAATGACTTGTTAAAATTTAAATTTTCATTCAAATTCAAAAGTTCAATTAAATAAGTTAAGAATTATTACGTTGATAATGATTTTTTGTTAAAATAAATTGTAAGATTATTAAAATAAATATTTTGATATAGAATAATATAAGTAAAGTAATTGTAATTTAGGCTTCATTTGATATACAGAAAAAAAATTCCGAAAAAAAGTTTCTGGAAAATTATTTCACAGGAAAATATTTTCTAGCAAATGATTTTTAAGAAAATATTTTCTGAAAAAATTATTTTTTAATGTTTGATCGTTAATTTTAAAGATGAATAAAAAATATATCTACATTTAATGGTATTAACTTTCTTAAATAGTTAAAACTCTTACTTATTCAATAGCAACAAATCTTTAGTTCTTAAATTTTAACTCCTGAGTTAAAAGTTAAATAGTAAACACTGAAATGTTTTTTTTTCTGTTGTGAATGAATTTTAACTAGTAGTAAGTGAAAAACGAATAGGTCTCAAACCTATTAGGAGTTAAGACACATGAGCTAATTTTCTTCTCATCTTTACAACTTAAATTTTGCTACTGTGTTATCAACTTGAAAAGTAATTTAAAGTGATTTTTGAGAAATAATTGTTACATTTTAACTTTGAGTTAAATTAAACCAACAAAACTTTAGATTATGAATACACTTTTATTCTAACTAATACGTTAAGAAATAGTTTTCTAACTGGCAACTTTCTCTTCGTAAAAGATTATTTATTAGTAAAAATATTGAGCTAATAATTGTACTTTTTTGTTATAAGTTAAAATACATTTTTTTTATCTCTTAAATCACAACTTTTTAATGTTTTGAATTTATTAAAAGTTTAAGTTTCTCTAATGGAAGACAAAGCATATAAACTTTTTATTTTTTTTTATTTGGAAAATTTTAATACTTTAAATTGATCTTTGAGTTGTATTTGGCCATTCACACTAGTTTTTTTATCTATTTTACATAATCAAGTACAATTATATATATATATATGCATATTTTTTATTTATCTCATCTTTAGATTCATTAATATATATTATACCATAACAAAGTAACAATATTTTAATTTTTTATTATTTACATCTATTAATTCTTTATTTAATAGATAATGTTTTATTATACATTAAAATATATTATATAATAATATATTATATGTATAAAAAATATATATATCACATTTATATATGTAAATAATTATAATATAATATTAAAATATCAGTATATATAAATAATATCTAACAACATATAATATTAATATATAAATAATGTGACGGCCCTAAAAATATCATACTGGACTTCAGGCACCATCAAAATTGACAAAAAAAAAAAAGTATTAACATCCAAGCATGCATAACATTGAATTAGAGAAATAATTAGTAATCCCTATTACAATGACCCAAAATAATTGTCTAACAGTGGAAGGGGGCCCACACAGACCTTACAATTTAAGCATTTATATAACATCCTCACGCTTCTCCCTTCCTTGAAAGCTGTTCGCAAGAGGACGATCGGAAGCATTGGTCAAGCCATTCTTTCCTTGCCTTTAGAAGACGACTCGGTCTTCTCGCCAAAACCTGTAAATCATTTGGTAATAACAACATGAGCGATTTACGCTCGCAAGTATATAATCAAGGATTGGATAAGTTCTAAAAGATGGATAATTGATTGGGTTTAAGTGTTTATGAGGTTTGACGGAAACAATGTCGACACATCTTAATATCTTGAAAGAAAACGAATTTTAGGGTCCCAAGTGATAACGAGGGATCTGACCCCCCCTTTACTTAAAAGAATAAAAAATAATTTCACATGCACCTTATAACCATGTCCATTTGGCGCACATGCCCTTAGAAATGTTCGTATCAAACAGTATATCAGCTGGTCAGCCTGATCACCGTTTGACTTCATCATAATGACATACGTAGTAGATGCAGAAACCTTTTGTCTGCGAGGTTCCGGTTACCGATGCATCGGTTCCCGTTCCCTATAAATCTTAGGCCCGGGGTGCCAGGCAGATGCATCCCACTAGCCTTTAGTTACCCATACAGATATACTTTACAAGTATGGGGTGAAGAATAAATTTTCTACATCCGTATAGGATTTTCTTTTGCGTGTTAATGGAATTTAAATAGCTAACAACCGCTCAAAGATCATTTGATTCAAATACTTTCACGTACATCGAATCAAGGGATCGTACGTTACTTAACTTTGAAGAAATTAAATCATGAATATTGACAAAATAATATCTTGAATATATTACGTATATCGAAAGAATGATTATACGCATTAATTGAAAGAAAGTAGAGTGAGTATATACTTGCCTCAAGTCTTTAGTGAAATTTAACACTCGCGTAGAAATAATTATGTAAAACATGCACATGCAATAACATGAGAAATCTCAACTTAGTTACGTATGAGGATGCACGTGCGGAGTGTTCGTAAAATTCTCAAGTCTTGTGATCGGCTGATCGAGTCGTCAAACGTTGAATTGGGATTCGGTTGGAACCGAATCGGAGTCCGAGAGATTGGTGGACTTGATAAAACGTCGTTCGTAGGCTCCCAATAATTTAAATTTGATTATTAGAGGCCTTAAATTAATTAATTAACATTAATTAATCAGTTTTATTAATCATTTAACATTTATAAAAAATATTTGTTCCTTAATTATTGTTTAATTGTTTTAACTAAACAATAATCATTTCTTAAACAAAAACCTATTCATAAAAGATTCATAGGTCTTTTATTAATTATTAAACATTTATTCTTAAATTATTATTTAATTGCTTTAATTAAATTATAATTATTGGTCATTGAAGTAATTTATTTCTTAATTACTTTTAAATTAAATGATTTATTGATCATTTAATAATCATGTAAAACTTATTCGTTAATCATTATTTAGTTGTTTTAATTAAATAATAATTAGTCTTGATTCTTCAATTTAATTAATCAAGGATTATTCCTCAAATAATCTTAACTTAAAAATGATTTATTTAATCATTTAAACAAATTTTAAAGTTTATTCTTTAATTATTATTTAATTATTTTAATTAAATAATAATTATTTATGAATTATTTTAATTAAATGTAAAGGTATTTTATTTTTATACTTATTATTATTATTATTATTTTTTTTTAAAAAAAATTTGGATTGGGCCGGATTGGGTCAAAACGGGTCAACAGGTCCGGGTCAAAACCGAGTCGGTTCAACCCGACCCGCCTCTTCTTCTTCCTCATCAGTAGCAGCAGTAGTTAGGGTTCAGCCGTTGCCGCCGGCGATAACCGCGGCCACCCCGCACCAGTACACACACACACGCACGAGAAGAAGGTAACGACCTTGGCATGAAGGTTCCCATAGGGAAGTACCCCCCAGACCGCGTGCCTTCGCCAGAAAACCAGCCCCGAAGAAGTTTGAAGCTTGCCGCCGGCGAGCTCGCCATTAACGGCGGCGAAGCTCGCAGCCGAGCTTCAAACCTTTATTCCTACGCCATTTTTGACGATTAAAGCATGGAAATGATTCTAGAGACTTCCAGAAACTCATACATGCAATAAATTTCAAGTTTTAACAACTCAATCGCAAGAAAAATCAAGAACAAACATTCGGATATTTAAAAAAAATTTGCCCGAGCTTCAAAACGAGAAATACTAGACCATTTCTCAAATTGTTTGAGACAAAATGGTCCTTACAAGTGCAAAAACAAGTTGGTTTAAACGATTTGAACAAAGACAAACAACACTTGTCGGAATCTTGACCCGAAAGACTTAGGGTTCTTCGGATTTGAATTTATTTCTTGAATATTTATTTATTTTTTGTTCAAACTTTAAAAATTAATAACTCATAATATATAAATGCTATAAACATGTGTAATATATGAAAATGATACTGAAAAAAATAATCTACACAATGAAATAAACCGAAATAACAATAAATGCAAAAATAAAAGAGTAGTGGGGTACCTCTTCAAAGCTTTAATGAACAAAAATCAAAAACTTCAATGATTTTCTAAAATGTAAAAATCCAAAATTTTGTGAAATATTTGCTGGAGAAAAGATATCAGAAGTGGAGGCTAGGGTTTCTATAATAGTATATTTATATAACATTTAATTTAATTTTGACCATTGGATTAGTTTTAAGAAAATTTACTTAGATAGGTAAAAAAATTTCCTTGTTTTTGCCATTTAGGGACAAGCTGAAAATTTGAATTTAATTAGTGTTAAATTTGATTTTTTTAGCCACTAATTAAATTTAATGGTTATGCATTGGTTTAACGCATAAGCTGAAAAGTTTTTCAGCCCCGACAAGGTAAAAATAATGTACTCATACGATTATTGTTATGATTAACGTCTCAAAATTTTAAAAAAGTCGTGCTCGTTATAATTTTGTCGTTAGTGGACGTACACGCGACGATTTTGGTGAAATGCACGTAAACCTAAATATAAAATTTATCGATCGCTGAACGCAACAAGAATTTCATTATAAAACGAATTTAATAGAATTACATTTTAATGAATTTCCGGTTTCTCACAAATAATATTAATTTAATATTTATATATTACATATTAGTTTTATATATTATAAGATATTAATATATTATATATGAAATACTATATAATAATTATATTATAATATAATATTTATATAATAATATATATATATATATATATATGTTAATATTTTATACTAATGTATTAATTAATTATTATAATATTGTATTCATGGATTTAAATATAAATAAAATATTAGTTTTTATATTAAATTAATATATAATATTTTAATATAAATAATATATATATATATATATATATATATATATATATATAATGTGTTGTATTTTTACTAAAGTATAGTTATAGAATAGTATAAAATATGATAAAATAATATTATAATTTTGATAAATTTGAATTATGATCGTATGGATTTAAGGGTGCATTGTTCACAATCACGAAGTAAAATATCATGAAATACATAAAAAAAATACACTTAAAAAAAATTATAAAATTTATATATAATATTACACTAAAATATAAATGTATTTTTAATTTTTTATGTATAAAAATAGAAAAAAATTCATATGAATATCAATTGCAAATTTCTTATTCAAAGCTCGCTGCCAAAAGCTCACGAGTTATAGACAGTTTTGCTGTATCACTCTCGCTCTCCATTCTGAACAATAATTTATCATTTCAAAACCCTTGATCTCTAAAATCATGGCGAAACCAAAAGATTCATCTGAGGATTCACCATCAAACGGCTCTAATTCGTCGGAGGAGGAGCAAGTTCAGGTGAACGAAGAGGAAGACCAAGAGGAGCTCGAAGCCGTTGCAAGAACTGCTGAATCCGACGACGACGATGATGCCGCCGACGAGGCTTCCGGGGAAGACCAGGACGATGACTATAACAACGAGGTAAACTCTCCGAGTTTGCTCAATTGCTCTTTCAGCTAATTATTTACTGCTTTTGTTAGAATTGAATTGTGTAGTTTGCTGTTAAGTCATTTTGTTAGGGTTTATTGCAATTCAACTTCTCAATTTTTCTACTCCGTGTTTTCTTCAAGCAGTTCAGTGTGTATTGTGTAAAGATAGTGCGTTTTGTAAGGGATTTCAGTTTGAGGCTAAATTGAGTTGCTCAAATAGTATCTCGTGGAGTAGAATTTTAATTTTTGAGTTACTTATTCGTGTTGTCTCATGGGATATATTTATTGCAGGAAGAGAGTGTGGAGGCTATCGGTGAAATCAGCAAGCGAGAAAAAGCCCGGCTAAGGGAAATGCAGAGATTGAAGAAACAGAAGATACAAGAAATATTGGATAAACAGAATGCTGCTATTGATGCTGACATGGTTTGTTTATTGGAATCACTCAATACATTTCTAGATTATAAAATTTTTTGTCGACGTGGGTACAATCCATTACAGTTATATATATATAATTTTCTAAACAATACAGAAGAACAAGGGAAAGGGGCGCTTAAAGTATCTTTTGCAGCAAACAGAGATATTTGCGCACTTTGCCAAAGGTGACCAGTCCTCATCGCAGAAGAAAACGAAGGAAAAGTATGATTTTTACTCATGAATTTACAAACATTTTTATGCCACCTTTTAGCTTTTTCTGAAGAATTGAACTTTTTTACTTGGACTCGGGAGATACATCTTGTAAAGGTAAAGCATAAATGCATAGTATGCACAACTGTAAGTATGAGCAGGTGCTCCAATGTGTAGGAGTTGATATCTATATATTTTCGACACAAAGTAAACTAAATGAGAATCTACTTTCTATAATCAACCTTAGACCTTATCAAAGTGGTAGAATGATCAGTATACATTAATCTGAGGTTTATCGAGGAAACTAATAGTTGTCTAAAAAAGTTATGAAAGCCTGTGAAATATTGTTTATTGTTTTGTCATATATTCTTCATAACTTATGACAGATAATACCACTGTATCTTCTCCGATGTCTAAATTATTCAATCCAGTAAAAAGTAGAGGCAATGATGGTTTACTTCTCTATAATTGTATGATTCAGGGGTCGCCATGCATCTAAACTTACAGAAGAAGAAGAAGATTTAGAATATCTTAAGGAGGAGGAAGATGAACTCGCTGGGGGAGGAAACACGCGGCTTCTTGTGCAGCCATCATGTAAACTCTTCCTTTCTCCGGTTCTGTATTTCCCTCCTGTATCTAGTAGAAGCAAGTAGTGTTTTTTGATTTCTTACCCATCACAGTAGAAAGAAAGAATAAAGCTGCTAGACAGTAATTGTGTGGTTTCAAAATCAATATCAATAAATTTTAAAGCATGTCGTCATTTTGATTTTTCAGATAAGCATATCATTACAATTATTACTATATTATAATTGTCATCATTATCAGCTCTATTTGTTATTTATTTTTTCATTATCATTTTCTCATGCCAATCGTTGGAAGATAGTAAAAGATATTCTTCAATGGAATTTTGGAGATAAAATGTAGAAGTTTCATTTAGGTGTTATTCAATGACAAAGCTCTCTTCTTCTTCTTTTATGTTCCCCCTAACTTTCATCTGCAGGTATTCAAGGGAAAATGAGAGATTATCAACTTGCTGGGCTAAATTGGCTTATACGTTTGTATGAGAATGGTATCAATGGAATCCTTGCGGATGAAATGGTAAGTTCTTAAGTTCTTCTTGCCTGCCAGTTTCGTCAATTAGTTTTTCTGAGTGACCACAAACATATTAATCAATCTTTCAACTATTGCTTCATTGTTATGCCGCAGGGCCTTGGTAAAACATTGCAAACCATCTCCTTACTTGGTTATTTACACGAATTTAGAGGAATCACTGGTCCTCACATGGTTGTTGCTCCAAAATCTACTCTTGGCAATTGGATGAATGAGATTCGGCGTTTTTGCCCTGTTTTACGTGCGGTCAAATTTCTTGGAAATCCTGAAGAGAGGGTAAATTGAATATGCCTTATTTGTCTCAGTATCTTCTCTATCCATCCTCGGCACTCCTTATTTTGTGGTTATTTGGATAAACTAATTGTAAACGTATACTCTCTAGAGATACATACGAGAGGAGTTGCTAGCTGCTGGGAAGTTTGATGTTTGTGTCACTAGTTTTGAAATGGCGATCAAAGAAAAGACTTCCTTACGTCGCTTTAGTTGGCGCTATATAATAATTGATGAAGCTCATCGGATTAAGAATGAGAATTCACTTCTCTCAAAGACCATGAGACTCTTCAATACTAATTATCGCCTTCTTATCACTGGGACTCCACTTCAGGTATTCTTTTTTTCCTCATGTATAGTTTATCAGCATGCCTGATTGCTTTTCAGGGTAATTGTCTCCTCTGTCGTTAACGAAAATATAGAGATAAAAAGATGAAGTGGTGTCCGACGTTAATCTGTGACCTGTTTTCCTTAATAATATACTTTAGACATGATCTCTATAGTCTTTAATTCCTGGATGAATATTATTATTCTGTATTGAAATTTTATTTCTGGCATTATTGTTATTTGCAGAACAATCTTCATGAACTCTGGTCTCTTCTGAACTTTCTACTTCCAGAGATATTTAGCTCTGCAGAGACTTTCGATGAGTGGTTTGCAATTTCTGGAGAAAGTGACCAGGAGGAGGTTGTTCAACAACTTCATAAGGTTAATTATTTCTCTCTTTATTTGCATGTTTGCTATTGAATCATATTTTTTCAATTCAAAAATTTTTACTTCATTTTCTCCTTTTATTTGCATGTTTTCTATCTATTTTATTTGTATCTGATTACATCTTTTACTTCATTTTTGCCATGTTTAGGTCCTTAGACCATTTCTTCTGCGAAGGTTGAAGTCAGATGTTGAGAAAGGTTTGCCTCCTAAAAAGGAAACAATACTTAAAGTTGGCATGTCCCAAATGCAGAAGCAGTATTATAGAGCTTTATTGCAGAAAGATCTTGAGGTTGTTAATGCTGGTGGAGAGCGCAAGCGACTCTTGAATATAGCAATGCAACTGCGTAAATGCTGCAACCACCCGTATCTTTTCCAAGGTGCTGAACCTGGTCCTCCATATACTACTGGAGATCATCTAGTTACAAATGCTGGTAAAGTTGCACCTTTATTAATATAGCAGTGTGTTATATCAATAATCTTAAATTTTACACTTGCTAATTAATTTTCGCTGCAGGAAAAATGGTTCTTCTAGATAAGTTGCTGCCTAAATTGAAGGAGCGCGATTCGAGGGTTTTGATTTTCTCACAGGTTTTTTTTTTCTTTTTCCTTTTAACTTTTGAATTTGATATTGAAGATGTTTTTCTTGTGTATTGGATATATATTTCAGTATTTTGGAACCATAATTTGACTAACGTGATTGTCAGTTATATTCCAATATTATGGAGTTTTCTTTTGTGCTTCAATATTTTTAGATGACAAGACTGCTTGACATCCTGGAGGACTACTTGATGTATCGTGGATATCTTTATTGTCGTATTGATGGAAATACTGGTGGTGAAGATCGTGATGCTTCTATCGAAGCATTTAATAAGCCAGGAAGTGAGAAATTTGTGTTCTTATTATCTACTAGAGCCGGAGGACTTGGAATCAATCTTGCGACTGCAGATATTGTTATACTCTATGACAGTGACTGGTTGGTGCTTTTTCCCTCATATCTTATGATGCTAGTGTTTTGCATAAGGTATTCAACTCTGGTGAATCATAATTGCATTGCAGGAATCCTCAAGTTGATTTGCAGGCTCAGGATCGTGCCCATAGGATTGGGCAAAAAAAAGAAGTTCAAGTTTTTCGTTTTTGCACCGAGGTGTTGCCGTCTTCGAGTCTACAGCCTAGTCTATATGGAAGTTTTATGTACTAACTACTGCTACTTTCTAATGACACGAACAGTATACAATTGAGGAGAAAGTTATTGAACGAGCTTACAAGAAACTTGCACTTGATGCATTGGTCATCCAGCAAGGACGATTAGCTGAGCAAAAGAGTAAGTAGTTTTAGACTCAATCTTCATCTCGATGTATTTGTAATACTGTTACTGATGAGTCTTTTTTTGTAATACTGTTACTGATGCATCTTTTCCATTCTATGGTTGTGCAGCTGTTAATAAAGATGAACTTTTACAAATGGTTAGGTTTGGTGCTGAAATGGTTTTCAGTTCCAAGGATAGCACAATCACAGATGAAGATATAGACAGGATTATTGCTAAAGGAGAAGAAGCAACAGCAGAGCTTGATGCCAAGATGAAGAAGTTTACAGAAGATGCCATCAAATTTAAAATGGATGATAGTATGTGTATTTACGGTTTACTAAATCTTCATTCTCAATAGACAATCTGGTGGTCTGCTTTTCAATGCTAATTATGAGTAACCTTTTCTGTGCAGCTGCAGATCTATATGATTTTGATGATGAAAAGGTAGTGCATGTTCCATGTGCACTTTGAGGAATTGGGCGATAATTATGTTCTGGTCCAAATTTATGTAAGGATGATGCCATCGTTTTTGTTCATTTCTCTCTGTTGTGATAGGACGAGAGCAAGGTTGATTTCAAGAAGATTGCTAGTGATAACTGGATTGAACCACCTAAAAGGGAGAGGAAGCGCAAGTAATTGTTATTATAAGTAGCCAATTCCTGAATGATACTAATGCTTACTTCATGATTTGTTCAAGTATTAGTTTTACTTTCTTTGCTTGCAGTTACTCAGAATCTGAATACTTCAAGCAAACAATGCGCCAAAGTGGTCCAGCAAGACCAAAAGAGCCTCGAATTCCTCGCATGCCTCAGTTGTAAGTGCTTCAAGAAACTGTTCTCTTTGATTTTCTGGATTGAATATAATTCTCTGATTATATTTTATCCCTGTATCTCATCCTTCTTGGAGCAAATCCATAGTTTCATCATATTACCCTGTCTCTTGTTTTAGGCATGACTTCCAGTTCTTCAATTCACAAAGACTTAATGAGCTTTATGAAAAAGAAGTTCGCTATCTTGTGGTAATCAATACTATTTTAATATAGTTTTCTCTTTAGTTATCATGTAGCTGGCATGTATTTTGTACTTGTTTTATGCAAATTTTCTATTATGAGATAATCCTTTCACTGCAGCAAATACATCAGAAGAATCAAGTAAAAGATTCAATTGACGTTGATGAACCTGAAGGTTTGTTAGCTTTTACTTTTGTTGATTTTCTTTCTTACGAACTCTTTTCCTTGGTAATATAGTAATTGGGTGTTTTATCAAGAACTGGGAGACCCTTTGACTGCTGAGGAGCAGGAAGAGAAGGAGCAGTTGTTGGAAGAGGTGAGCCAAGTATCTTAATCTATAATTAAGTTCTTCCTTTTTTTTCCAATTTTTTTTTGACTTGACAGTTCATTGCTTGCAGGGGTTTTCAACATGGAGTAGGAGAGACTTCAATACTTTCATCAGGGCATGTGAAAAGTATGGTCGGAATGATGTGGAAGGTATTGCGTCTGAAATGGAAGGAAAATCAGTCGAGGAAGTTGAAAGATATTTAAAAGTTTTCAAAGAAAGATACAAAGAATTAAACGGTAAGAGAGTTGTTACATGCTGTTTTATCTACTTAAGTAGTTATAGTGTTCAGATATATAGGGTGGAGGGAGTCATACTTGGACAAGTAAGGACAGTAGGACACAGTAGTATAACAAAATAATAAGAACTGTTATGAGGGGCCATGAAGTATCCTTGGGAAATTTGTTCTTTTTTTTTTTGGGGTTATATTACAACAAAATAATACGTTCGTATTTTTTTTTTAAATAAAAATTTTAAGCAAGCGCCCACACTTGTAAACCTGAGAATGAGTTCTAATTTGATTATCTATATCTTTGTTATCTCCAGATTATGACAGGATCATCAAGAATATTGAACGAGGAGAAGCTAGACTTTCCCGCAAGGATGAGATAATGAAAGCTATTGGGAAGAAAATGGAGCGTTATAAGAATCCTTGGTTGGAACTGAAAATTCAGTATGGTCAGAACAAAGGGAAGTTGTATAATGAAGAATGCGACCGTTTTATGGTGAGATTCTGAAAGATTTTTGTATTTGTAGCATTTTATGCTTACCTTTGGGGACATGTGACATCACACATTGTCTTTGCATCATACACAGATATGCATGGTTCACAAACTTGGATATGGGAATTGGGATGAGCTGAAAGCAGCATTTCGCGCCTCTCCCTTGTTCCGCTTTGATTGGTTTGTTAAGTCTCGTACTGCTCAGGAGCTGGCAAGGAGATGCGACACACTTATCAGATTGGTGGAGAGGGAAAATCAAGAACTTGATGAGAGGGAGAGACAGGCTCTTAAAGAGAAGCAGCTTGTTAAGGTTGAGACAAATCCCCTCTAAATCCCAATACCTATTGTAAACATCCTTTCTTGAATAGGAGAGGGTGGTCACATGCAAAAATTACATCAAACCTCAAATATGTATGAAATCACTGATACTCTCATAATAAATAACTGTCGCAGACTAAAATCTCTAATCGTAATTGTGAATGCTAAAATGGCCTAAAGACACCTATCTTTAGTGGAGGTCAATTTTATAGAGAAATGTCTTGTGAATTAGGGTCTAGCAATCTTCCAAAGGAGATTCTTCTAATCAGATATAAGTTTGCTCTCACATTGAAACTCTGGCTACTTACTAGAAGAAAATATAACATGAGCCAAATGCCCAGTATAGATAAAAATATAGAAAGAAACAATATTTGAAAAGGCGGTAAAAGGTGGAAGGAGCGGCTTTCTAAATGAGCTTTAGGCTAGCATTTTAGGTGCATAATTTTATTTTCTCTTATTCTTATTAGTAAAGGTGGATGATCAAAACCAAAATTTAAACGTACTACGTTAAAAGATTACAAGTAATGCTATAAGAGAATATGGAGAAGATAACTATATTTATAATTGTTACCTGTAAGTGCCCATATATCTCTTAGAAAATCGAGAACTTTTTAATAATGGATAGCAACAGAGCCTTAGGCTATTTTTGAAACGGTGCAGGGACCTTTGAGGCCTATGTGAGTGCTAGACCTTGTTTATAGTAGAATTAGGAGAATCAAATACAAAATACCAAAGGTATATGCAAAGAGATACAAAAAGCAGCAAAGATGTTCAAGGAAAGATTAATGCTGTATCAAATATACATAGGTTATAACTTTCATACCAGTAGTGGAGTTGATAACAAGCCATGCATATGATCCATGATTTGTATATCAAAAACACAATCAGATCCAAATCAAACATGAGGAGGCCTCCTTATCTTTAACAAACATATCAAATGGTAAAACCTCATATCCTGTATGTTATGTGCCCTGCGTATCTCCATGAAATGGTCTAGAGATCAAACTACAAACTCTTAAGTGAAAATGAGGACTAAATCACAAGGCTTACACAAGTGTCATCATTATATTATTCAAATAAGAAACAAACAGAAATGTCTACATACAGAGTTGATTATGTATTAATTTCCGAGAAGCATATATACAAGATGTGAAAATATCAATATCCGATATGCTAGTAGGTTTCACCTGAAAAAAATACTTCAATCCACAAAAATCTCACTTTTAAATTGACCTCACCTTAATTACAACCTAATATAGTAGTATGTGCAGATTAAGGATGCAAAGCTTTTATGGCGTTTCTTTATAATATTTTTGTGATGTGTTGAAGTAAATTGAACAGAACAACTAGAGCAACACATTAATAACCATAATGAGCCTTTTACTTGTATTGAAAACGTGCGTACAACATGAATTAAACATGTACGTATATTCATGAATAAATACCGTATTGTGGTAATTTCTTTAGGCAAAATAATCATCAACTTACTACTAAATACCTCATGTGCATAAAGTTCTCTTAACATTTTTAATTCCTACTGATTACTTGTTTTATTGTATGTATATGTGTGCACATACACATGCATAACACATTTTAAAGCCTGCGCCGCTTTGATGTTATCATCTTGTTGTGCTTGGGTGACATTATTACTTCATGTTATGACATGTCAGTTAGAAGGATTCCTATTACATCTGAGTTCAATTATAACAATTTTCTTTTCCCCCTTATACACCTTAATATAATAAAATTTGTCAAATAATTCATATAACATTTATTTGATAGCTGGTTACACTTAAAACATGTGTCTTTGGGTGTTAATTTCATGTAGTACGTGAATGCCCATTCTCTAGTTTTAAGGTAGCCTCCGGCTCAGATACTGATAATTTTGGTGATCTTGGGTCACTTAATTTGATGTGGGAAAAAATATTTATTTACTCCTTTGTAGTTTATTTACTTAGACTTTTTATCCAACAACACGCACTGTGTTCTACGGTAAATCTTTTCCTCTGTCCGTTATGTGATTTTTCTCACATTACTTACATACTTAATTTTACATTATTACTTTTGTGCGTTGTTTAATGAATTTTAATTTTTTACATTATTACTTTAGTGCATTGTTTAATGAATTTTAATTTTATTACTTTTGTTGGTCTTCTCTTTTTTCCAAACAAGCATTTCATTGCCTTCAGCTCTACAAGTTTTATAATATTCAAAGAAATTCTTTTACCACTGAAGGATGAACTCAATTAGATATTAATTTGTTCTATTTATATCTATTTGTATGAAGTTTTTTCTATCTTTTCGTTGTCTTCTCTATTTCTTAGGTGCTGTGATTGGAATATCTTATCTCCAAGTCTTTGATAGAGAACGCATCTGATTGTTAATAGTTAGCTTTGACAGTGCGAGGGTTTACCTCTTTTTTTAATCCTGATTGTTCTCTAACTTGTGTTTTGCCGAGTTATACCCCATATACCCTATCACCCTCTCTTTTGGTATCTGCACATCATTAGGTAGGGGTTGAAGAATATGGTCGGAAAGGAGGAGGGATGGGGCCGCTGGAGAAGGTGAAGGTAGAGGAAGGGGAAGATGAGTGTTAATTTTTTAAAATTTCCCCCCTTTCTCCCTTTCATTACATGGTGTAGTAAAACTGGTATTTATTGACATCTGAAGGGGAAATTTTGATAAGTTACTTTGTCTCGATATTCGTCTACACTCTAAAGTGGCAGCCATTGCATAATGTGGTGAAAGCCCATTGAAATGTTTTAAATCTTCACCCTCTAATCACAATGAACGTCTGTGGTTTTGTTTGATCCTTTGAACCTTTGGGTATGAATTGTTGCCATGTGTATATTGACTATTGACTTTTAGTTGCATGAGCACTGTATGTAGAGTATTATTATTTGATCAAATCTATTAGTCTTTCAAATGACATAAAACATCTCACTGCTTCAATTGTGTTAACCTCTGCCTCCCTTTCTCACACTACATGTTGTCTTTCATTTCTTTCTATGGTTTGTGTGCAAACCAACCCTAATTTATGATTTGATTGAGTTACTTTGATGTTATTCTATCACTGTTGATCTCAATATTATAACTATTATCGGGAAAATCCCCAAAATACTAAAATCTGGAATGTGTGACTTCATATAATCCCGCGCGTGCGTAAGAAAAAATCAAAACACTTACTGGGCATTGTACCCGTACGCATCCTGTGAGCTGCTGTGTTTTTTTGTAGATGTTCTAGTAGTTAATCTTTGATTTGCATTAATTTGATGTGTTTCTTTTCCAAATCTAACAAGTAATAGGTAATAGGACATTATATGATGTGTCCTATTCCGCTTCTGTTGTTATCCCCATATAGATATTTTTAAATTCTTTTTTCCCCCCAAGAACATGACAGTGTCAAACTTGGTTTGGTTTTATTTTTAGATTGCTTCTACTGTTACTTATCTGGTGTGGTTCTCTTTAATTGAATCATTGCTGATTTTGATTTTTGCAGGGAAAGAAGAGGAAATTAGCCTAAACAAAGTACATTCCCTTTTTGCTGGATCTGATGCTGTTTAACCTGAACATAATGTATAATGGCGTTCTGGTTTCCCATTAGGGTGTACCTGTCGCATTTTTGTCTTGGGGAGAATTTATCAATTTGGTGCTAGAACAGCAATATATTTATTATTTAGCACAGTTTTTCTTTTTTAATTTGGGAGGGGGTCGGGATGGGGCTGAGAGGGCCTGGTAAGTTGAAGTTAGCTTTTAGTTGTATAGTTGTATATATAGATAGGTGGAATACGGTGTAACTGACTGATCATTAAGAAGTAGATAGTGGGAAACAACAAATTCCTATTTATGATGCTACTGTGCAGCGTGATTTCTCCTCAACGGGTACTTTAGTCGTGTAATTGTTCATCATTATTATTATTATTTATTTTGTCGGTCAATTCTTGTTATTTTTATTCTATATGCTGACGGTATTTGTTTAAATCATACTTCAATACAGAGCTGCAGATAATGATTGGGTCTTTGATATTGTTGAACTATTCTGATTTCGTTTATTGGTACTGTTCTATAAATAAATCAAACTCTGGGCGCTTCTTCCCTTTTTTTTGGTAAATATTTTTCTATATTGCTAAAACTTTTAAATGTAAAGGTGGTAACATAAATCAACATTTGTTGTGCTACTTATTCTTCACTGTTGATCTACTTGTCACAGTTTATGGTTATCTTATTGATCTTGGTAAAAGTTGGCCGAGTATCTCTGTGTTCCCTTAAAGCGAAAAACCACAAATAAACAAACGTAACTTTCTAACATAGATTTTATTTTAATTTTCTTGAGCCATGAGCTAACATTTATGAGTGGTCTGATGAGAACATGACAAATGAAATATAACTTCTTTTTTTGTACTTTCTGTCTGGTATCCGAATTATTTTGATAATAATTATTAGAATCGGACCGGACATCAAATTGGTCGAGGCACTTGTTCAATGATTTAGTGGTTTAGCCGTTTGAGTTGGATTTTTATTTTATATATATATATATATATAAATAATTTTATATGCTTTAAATTGTAGTTTAGTACACTAAAATTAAATTATTACTATATTTTAAATACACAAATGAGTATATTGACTAATTATTATAATAATTATTAACTGTAGAAATAAAATAGTGCAAACTGTTCAATATTTAACAAGGTAAAAAAATAATTTTGATTACTATTATTCCCTTATTTCAAAAAAATTATGTTTTAAATGTTAAATTTATTTTTAATGAATTTATAGTAGTGTTAATAAGTGAAGTACATGTTTAATTTTGATATATACTAAAAAATATGAATTAAAACAACAAAAAAATCATTTTTATCAATTTAAAAACTCGACCCGGTTTTTCAAAAAAATCACCCGGTTCACCAGTTTTTGCAAAAACCACTTAGTTCTTCTAGTTCGTTTTGAAATTTTTGTTTATTCGGTGTTTTTTGTGAACTGAACCGGTTTAGGCATTGATTCTCGGTTTGACCGGCTAGTCTGATCCGATTATGATAACTATCTAGTTCTCTTTGATATTTTTGTTTATCCGGTGTTTTTTGTGAACCGAACCGGTTTAGGCATTAATTCCTGGTTTGATCGGCTAATCTGATCCGATTATGATAACTATGATCTCAAATAATCCAAGTTGCACTTCAGTTAAATCTTTTCAGGAATAGTGCTTCCAACAAACTATTTCAATCAGGCTCTTTCAGAAATTGTGAAATAGTATTTTTTTCAAAAACAGTGTTTCCAACAAACTATTTTACATTCCCAAGATTTAAAACTAAGACCTCTGAATTAAGTTAACTCAAGCCCTTTGAGCCAACACATGTTACAACTGGACTATAACTATAACTATGGTGTATGGCATAAAAAATATTCAAGACTTGATGCCAACGGTAGTGGAGAATGGGAAAGCCTACGCACAGAAGAAGCAAAAGCTGCCTTCTGTTTTTGCCCTTTTTGTGATCTGAAGACATCAAATTTCAAGGAACAAATTTGAAATTTGGCGAAAGATTGTTGCCCGTTTTCTGAATTGATGAAAAGAATCAATTGGCATAACAGTAACATTTCCAACACTGTGCAAAGCTAAGTAATTCTACGGACGAACATTCATCTGTCCTTCTAAGGTCACATGTCATGCAATTCAGTCACATGTTTAGGTACATAACCATGTAAGAAGACACCAACTCAGAAACCTATACACAAGGGCGTGGTGGGTGGGGTGGGTGGGGGAACTATTGTTCATGTGTTTGTTCACATAGAAACACCATGCGAGATAAATACCGGAAAAACATGTATGATGAACAAACCTATCTGTATAAGCCGAAACAAGACAAACTCAGACATCCATACACATGGGGGATGACCGAAAATACAAGAAGTAATAGCACAAGACACCCAAACCAAACACAGAAAATGTCTCCACACAATATATGGAGATAAAAGAAAAAAGGTAATAACAATAATAATAACTATTAGACATTTCTCCAACTTCATATTGTACCATCAACTCTAGAAGGCCCTCATAGATTAACGTGTTCCATAAAACATTCAGCAACGAGGTTACCAGTAAAATAACCATAAATTACAGCAGTAACCTATCTCCAGTACCACTTTTGCTGTGTCTTCTTCCCTCAACACATCATAGTAAAGCTTTCGTTCAGTTCATGATAAGCTTGACAAGAATGACATTTGGACATTGAACAACAGCATGCGACTCTTATTCATCGGGCAAACATTGAAACCACGACGAAAATTTTTCTTCTATTTCTTCAAGATGACCCTCAGAATAAATAACAGTGCAAAATGACTAAAATTCAGGACAAATACTCGTTTGTAGCATCAAAGCTGCCCATTGTGCTACCCAGTTTTTTCTCTCTCAAATTCTCACCCCATACTTTTGCCTCTGCTACTGCACGTTCTCTATCTAAATCTCGATTCCTTTGCGTTTCTCTGGTTCTTCCTGCACTGACTGGGCTATCTCTTTGGGAGTCTGTATGCTCTACTTCATCCAGACCCCATCTCCTACCAGAACCACCACTGCCTTCACCATTTCGAGACTCTGCAAGATAGTTCAAGTCCCGAACGGCATCTCTCTTTCTGAAATCAGGAGAGTTTTTATGTGCAGATGGTGAACCATAATGACCTGGGCTATCTTGTCCATCTGCCATGTTACGGCGTTCCTTGCTCCTAGGTGTCGATGGACCAACTCTATTACTTTGAGATACTGGTGCATTTGGGTCATAAGCTTGGGAGGCTAAATAAGTTAGAGCAGTCACAACGTCCCCAATTAGAGGTCTTGTGGCAGCTTGCTCTTGTAAACACATAGCTGCAACTGCAAGGGCTTGATAGAGTCCTCGCATTGGATAACAACCTTGTAACAATGGGTCAGCCATCTTCGGGAATTTCCTGCGATCCTTGAAAAGTGGTCGTGCCTACAAATCCACATGCACAAAGAAAAAAGAAACAGGAAACATTTCTTGTTTCATGTTAATTCAACATAATGAACATGTCATGATGCATAATCTCAAGTCAATAATGAAAGATAGAATCTATTGTAAAGGAATAAGTTTTTACCCATGCTACAAGATTATGCTCTCCGTGAGCCCTGGTGTTGTCAATAGCTTTGCGTCCTGTGATAAGTTCGAGGAAGACAACTCCAAAACTATAAACATCAGACTTCAGAGTAAGTTGACCAGTCATTGCATATTCCGGAGCACAATAACCATAGGTCCCCATCACTCGTGTGGAGACATGAGTTTTATCACCAACAGGACCCAGTTTTGCCAGTCCAAAATCAGACAATTTAGGGTGGTACCCCTCGTCAAGAAGGATGTTGGATGATTTCAAATCTCTGTATATAACTGGAGGGTTTGCTTTGTCATGCAGATATTCCAATCCCTTGGCTGCACCAGCCGCAATCTTCATCCTTGTATTCCAGTCCAAAGGCTCCTTATTTGGAGGAAGATCTACAAACAAGTACCAAACTGCATATCATGTAGGGCCTTTGGAAACATTGGATTCCATAACAGAAATATAAGCTAAAGACATCAATTTATTATCTCTTAATGTCTCAACCTGTAAATAAAATTTATTGGTTAAATTATGATTTCAGAATGATTTCCAACTGTAAACTCTATCCATTCTACAGAATAAGAGTTGCATTCACAAATATATTTGTTCTATTCCACAAGAGTCCCAAAACTATTATGATAGTTGAAGACACAATATCCACAAGTCAAAGTGTCAAACCACTTGAGCACAAAATATTCTCAATACTACTCAACTTAAATCACAGCTTACGGAATAATTATGAAAGAAAAATAGATCCTTTATATATGTAAGTTTCATATGGAGCTCCTTTTTTTGACACAGAGGTAATATTGTCTTTCAAGACGTACCACAAGCATCTTTAAAAATGATTTTGGAAATTGAACCTATGGTGAGTTGTCATATATCCTTACGCAACAAAGAAGAAAGGACATCATTTGATCCTGTTCCATGGTAAGAAGATTGGACAATTCCTAGTCGCTGCAGTGTCTGGGACAACACTGTTTTTTCATTAATAATCATACCGACGCTCAATACCATGATTAATCCTTAATCGCATAACTACAAGTTGCACCCTTTTCCCAACAAAAAGTGTCTTATTTGCAAAAAGTTAGTTCCACCATTAAACAAAATATAATTAATATTGTTATCGTTTTTCCAATTATATACTAATAACTTATATTTTCAACGGTAAACATGGAACAAAAGCACACCCTAATATTTCAATAATGGGACGTGGATCGGCCTAGGAGTAACATTTTTTATGCCACTTGGACACCCCCAAAGAGAATTTGGAACCAAATGATTCCCCTCCTGGAATCAGATGGTCTTAAAAACGATAACAATTGTCCATGAGATCCCATATCATGGGAATAAAATAGATATTAGTATTAAACTAGTGCACAGAGTCATATGAATCGAAATAGATACTTCCAGGAACAAGCATAACTTTTAGCAGTGTCTAATGCTGATTATGCTGTTTCTAAGGGACTTTTCAAAGGCAGTTTTTATGAGTAATCTATTACATGACATATATAAATCTATCTAACCTTTGTGTATTGGCTTGCATCTAAAGATGTACCTATGTAGTAATTCTTCTGATAACTAAAGTCTCCAAAGCATACTAGGAATTCTATATTGGCTGACTCATGTGGCAACATAACTGACAAGTGCCATATCTTCCTCACTGATCCCAAAACCACTTTGGCTCACGCCTAAATCTGACATAGTGACATGTCAAATGTAATCGTGTCATTGCTCAATCTCCGCATTATAAGGTAAACGATACCTCCCTGAAATATTAAATCACTCTATAACTCTAGACAGAGGCACTAGTTTCTGTTCGTCTTTTACATCTCTGAGTCCTGTCTTAGTCTTCTGAACATTCAAATGTTAATATTTACAATTTAAACACTCAGGTTTATCGTTTTTGCTTCCTATAACACAGCGTCTCTTTTTTCCTTTTTTTTTCTAAACTACATCTCACTTGCTTTTGATTTCCGCACCTGCACAGGCACACACACAGATATAATAAAGTAGACAACATGGTAAATATTTTCATTCATCATGAATATCAAAATAATGGGTAAACTTTCACGGGACAATATGGGAGGATTTAAATTGATAAGCTGCTACTATGCTACTGTCATTCATATGATGACAAGCTACACTGTGTCAGAAGTGCATAGTCCCTGCTGCAATGATCATAGGTTTAGCATAGCAACTGCAACTAATGGAAAAACTCAACCAGATTTATAGACAATTTCCATTCAACTTATCTTGAATAAATATGAAAAGTTTAGACCTCAAGAATCCAAGATTATCATTTGAACCCCAATCATTATGCTAAAATCTACTGGATATTAAGAAGAATAAGAAGAAGAAGACATGATATTATACTGTAAAACTAAGATCTCAAGGGACCATTTTTTCAGAGAGAACAGGTAGCGAGGATCATATTATCTATTCAGTCTGCCATTTGGGTGTCTACAAGCATATAATATTGCACTTGTCTAATGCCTACTAAACTAATCAACAACTTCTACATCCTGACATCTCGTTGATAATATAGCATCTTTAGCATGATTGTCTGAAAGCTAAATATAGGTGAATGAAAACATACAACAAAACTTACATAAGGGATCTAATAATGAAGTAGAAACCCTTCAATTGTACAGAATTGTCGGGAAAGCAATAGAAAGAATCCCATAAAAATACCACTAGACCGAGCACCAGTGATTTCATATCCAGTCAAGCAATAGAAAGAATCCCATAAAAATACCACTAGACCGAGTACCAGTGATTTCGTATCCGGTCAAAATTTTGGCTAATTGATCAAAGTGGGTAACTCTAGTAGACCCATAGACCATGGAACAAATAGGGTGGGTAGGCCCGACCATCACACTACACTTTTTCTTTTTCATAACTTCCATGGTCATGCCTTTTGGCACGGCAATGCCTGTACTATTGATATGGTTCGTCAGTAAATATGTTCGCACGGGTGCCCCTTCTTCCAATGGTACTATAATTCATATTCTTGTCCTATTTTAGGCCTATCAGACATATATAGCACTTCTCTGATGTGTTGGATGCAATGCAAGTGCATCAAACCCCCAAAAATAAACCCACTTCTACCCTCTGGTACTTTACACTCAAAGTTCGAAGAACTTAAACAAAATTACTCTGGTCAATATGGTAAATCCATCTCAATTTTGCCCTAATTGATAATTAAATGTAACACGCATGGAACATCAATTAGCAACAACGTTCCTGTGTGATAAAAAAATCCCTGTCCAGCTGAATGAAAGATTCTATTGGCAGCAGGAGACCAGCAGTATCGTACAATGCAGAATGCTGGACAGCAGAGAATCCATAGAGCATAAGATGGGGATATGGGTATCCAGTCGATTGATATGATCATAACTGAACTTATTTTGAGAATCTGGATAAATTCTGGTGAAAGAGGATGTGAACATAGAATGAGACAATCTAGTCATGTCTTATGAAAACTTTTAGATGATCAGTAAAACAAGAAATTTGTAACCAAGAGCAACATGTAAGGAAGTGAAGACATCAGTTGAAAGTTGCTTTGGGAAGGCAGTGAAAGACATTTAGTGGAGCAGGATATAAGTTGGGGTTAATGAAAGATTAGAGTGTAGGAAGCTATTATCAATTAGGAGCCATTGTTTTTTGTGCTATTAGCCCTCCTAGTTTTATGCATAATTTTATTTGTTTACTTATTTGTATCCTTTTACTTATCATGTAAATATTATATAATATTTCACTTTTGTGTTTTCTCTTTACGAGTTCTTCATTATCTTTCGACCTTTTTATACATGGGTCATGGACCAACGATCCCAAATAGTTTAAGATAAATGCTTATTTTCCATGTTGATGTTATTGCAGCCAATATAATTTGTCATCCTTCAGATATTATAATTTAGTACTTACAGACAGACGTGTTGGTAAGTAATTCTGCTGCACTGTCGGGTTTTAAAGTTCACAAGTACGTTCTAATTTACTAAAGATATTCAAGGTTATCATTTACTGAACTTGTTTCATGTCTCCAAGAAACCGCCCAATCTATTATTAACAATAAGTTTTTTGCCAAAAAATTCTCAGCTAAGATACAGTATAGCTTAAAAGGTTTACATATACATCCCATGAGAACATATAAATCATGTGAAAGAAGTCTTATATAGTGTAAGCAGCCTAACCATGTAAATGATCCTCTAGTGATCCCAATGGCATAAACTCATAAACAAGGAGGCGTTGATCACCATCAGCACAATAACCTATCAAGTTGACAAGGTTCGGATGGTGCAGTAGACTGAGCATTAGGACCTCTACTAGAAACTCCCTATTCCCTTGAAGGCCATTCCGATCAAGCTGCTTTACAGCAACTACCTACAAATACAATTATTTTGATAGAGTAAATTAATAAATTACAGTGATAAATGAAATATATTTGCAGGACAGAATGGCAAGCACAAATCACCTGTCCTGTGCTTTCAAGACGACCTTTGTAAACACGTCCAAATCCACCTTCACCCAGCAAAGATTCTGGCCTAAAATTCTTGGTTGCAGTTGCAAGCTCACGAAATGTAAATGTCTGTGCAGCAATATGGGCTGTTGGTCCATCTTTTGGAAGACTGGCTTCCTTCTTAGGATCAACACCACCCCGAGATTTAGATTTGTCTGGAGAATCAGATATAAAACATATCAAGAAAAAAAGGAAAAAAAAGACATCAACTAGTATAAAAACAAACTTCTAGCACAATGGGATAAGGTTGATAACTTGTCATCAGGTTTGTAAACATACTTCTTGCAATACTTCGATTCCATTAAATCATAGGCTAACGTAGAAATGCAATCAAAAACTTAGAATATTCCAATTCTTTGAAGTTTGAATTTCCATTGCTTGCTGACACTTTTGAAAGCAGAATTCAGCATAATCAGCAATCATATTCAGCATTGTCTATAAACATACTTTACAGCAATTACACACATTAAGTGGATAACAAAGACATATATTAACACCAGTTTTCCCCCTTCAACTAGTCAAATAATAGAAAACAGATGTAAAATTCAACTACAAAAGCCAGATCTCCAATACATTTAAAGACGCCTCCCAGATCCTTCGGGTAAATAGAAGAAAAGAAAGCACCGCAAGACTTGACCAATCAAAACTCCAAATAATTTAAGAAAGAAATAACAAGAATAACATCAAATAGATCAAATTACCTGTAAACTCACTAAAAATCAACAAGAAATGTACTTACCAAGAAAAATTCAATAAGCTCAAAGCACACCCACCAGTTATAAACACAAAGCAATTAAAATCCCCCAAATTGAAATAATTTCAAAATAGCATTTTGACAACACAAAAAGGGACTTACCAGAACTAACTCGGCTCACTTGATGAGACTGAGCAGTTGCACCTTCCCTAAAAGATTCTTTCTTTACCACTTCTTTCACACCATTTTTCCCTTCCTTTTCTGATGATCCAAAACATGGAAAACACCCACCCATATCAAAACCCAAACAAAATTAAACCACAACCCAAATCCCCAAAATTATATACCAACCCAAAAATATATACACCTATCACCTCATCAATCTCTTCTCATCACAATCCTTCATAACCCCATCTCAAAAAAATCCCAACTTTATCTCTCTAGAATTCTTACTAGAGAAATTCCAGTCATGTCCCAACTTATTAGTGACCCAATCAGCTTAAAAACAAAGATCAACACCAACTTGTCCCAGACAAAGCAGATCAACAAATCCAAGAAATTGATGGCTGAAGAGGAGAAGAAGAAGAAGAAGAAGAAAGAGGAAAAAGGTGAAGAAGAAACGAGGCCAAAAATTATATAATATGAAAAAATATACACAAATTATATACTCCTACTTCTACTTATACAGCTATATCTATAAATAAGTAGAGGAAAAAAATCAAAATTGTGAGAAGGGTAAGTAAAAGTGAAAAGAAAGATTGTAGCTTTGATAGTTTGAATGGAACGAGAGGCTAAAATGGAATTAGGTGAATTTTAGTCTACATAATGTTTGTAAAATCTACGAAATCGCCACTGGGGTTTTTGGTTTTTTCAACCATTGATTTTGAAATTAACCTATGAAAATCCTCGAAATTTACAGTTGGATTTTGTGAAAAAAGGAAAGTGAGAGGAGAAAAATGGGATCATCATATATTCACGGTCGGATTGTGGGACCCACATGTGCTTCCACACTTGTGATGGACATTCCTAACACATGTTTTTAATATTACAGTAACTACTACTACTTTAATAAATTTGTTTTTCTTTTTTATTTTTTTTATTATAAAAAAAGAAAGAAAAAAGAAGTCATGATTATGTACGGTCGGATGTTTCTTTGGGTCCTGCGCTGTTGTTGTTTCTGATCGTTGGATGGGGGAACACGATGTGGTCGGTCAAAAAGTTGTGACGTCATGGTTCTTGATCCAACGCCTCAGAACTGTAGTGCCAATCTATTTTAGATTAGATACCTCCAAAAAATTAAAAATATTCCTTATTACTTGAGCATTTAAATGATTTATTAAAAGTTAAGAATAATAAACTTCTTCCGTATCTAAATTCGATTAATTTATGAATATTATCTAAAATTAATTTGTGATGTTTAAATTATATAAAAATATCATAAGTTTACGTTCTGGATTTGTTGAAATATGATACTTTCTTCCGTTCCAAATTATAAAACAAATCTGACTTTTTTTTAAAGTCAAGTTGATTTATTTTCAAACTTAGATCCTTATAAAATTTATATAACTTTAAAATAGAGAATCTTATATTTAGTAATATTTCTTGAATATTTACAAAATTTATGTTTACATTGACTAAAATTAAGAGTATATTTATATAAATCTTACCAAATGAAATAATTTAACTTTATAAATTTTAAACTGATAATATACCTTAAATGAAAAGAATACTAGTTAGATAAATTGTGCCGTCAAATTTTAGATAATTAAATTAATTTTATGTTTTTTTATTTTGCTACAAAACTAATTCTATGTTTAAAATCACACTATAAGTTCTTTTTCTTTTATAAATTTGTTGAATATATGATGCTTTCTCTATCTTATTGGGCCATGCTTCAAGATCAAATTCTTATTGGGTAGATGCAACCAATACTATTTGGGCTTTCCACATTCTTTTCATTTTCATATTGAATTTTGGAGTTATTATATAAAAAGATATATTACTTTCAAATTTCAGAAATTCAAAATATAAAATTTACATTTATACTCTTTTCGGAACAAAGGGAATACTTTCTTTAAACAAGGTTAACTAGGTTGTTTTAAGTCCAAAAACAATTAATTGCCATTGTTAATATAATGTAGATAATTTATAAATCTCATAACCGTAGTGATTAAAAATAAATAATATTTTATAATGAAAGACATTATATGAATATTATTAGGAATTGTATGTTTAATTAATTATTTTCTGTTCAAATGAAAGACATTCTTCAACTTTTGTAGTTTTGTTAAAATACTACCTAATCACGTGTATCACGAGTACCTTTTCATAAAAAAAAAAATATATGTAAGAGGTTTATCATTTTTTTACGTTGTATCTCATCAGCAAATTTAAATTTAGTGTTCATGCAAATGAAAATTTTGCAATATTTTAATAAAACTAAACTCTCCACTCATAAAACTAAAACTGAAATAATTCTAAATTGTTGCAAAGCAATGCGTAGGGTATTCGACTTTATTCTATAAAGCAGAAGAGAACATGACAATTGTATATATTTGGTGAAAAACAAAGTGGTAGAAAGGTGATATTCTTAATTTGATTGAATTTTTGTCAACTACAATCTCCTTTTTAGTTTTTTTCCCTTCATTTTTTCCCTTTTATATGTAATTTTTGATTGCTCACATTTTAATTGCGAATGCTGCTTTTATATTGATTTTAATATGTTTTTCTCCTACACAACTATAGCTTTCTAATATTCAACAATGCTTTAGAGAATCAATAATTATACTATATATTCAACTTTTATACCATTCAAATTCCAGCACCCCCAACTTAAGTAATGTTTATCCACTAATCTCTTAATTTTCATTTCCCTCTAAAATACTACTTGACGCACAACTTTTAAACCTTGTAAGATGCTCGTTCTGTTTCACATTAGAATTTTTCTTTACCATTTGAAATAAATTGTAAACTTCTAAAACCATGAATTTGTGCATATCTATTTAAGTTTTATAATAAACAAATATGAAATTAAGTTTTTGTTGATTACTAATAATGCATAATATTTTTAGCGGATTGTAATAAAATCACTGTATTAGTTATGAATTTTAAAATTTCACAATTTCTACCTCAAAAAGTTCCTCTTTTTTTGTTGATTACACAATATCTAGGTTGAGTGGACCTTTTTCAGTCTAGGACACGTTACAGTTCTCGTAAACTTGAGATTGTGGGTTAACTTAAACAATTAAGAGCAATCCTTTCTAATTTAGAGGTAAATTGATTAAATTTTATAAGAGATATAAGAACTAAGAGCAACTTAAGTAGAATGAGAATTAGGATAGTTGCAAGAGAAATTTCACTTATAAAAATAAATTCTCATATACTCAAATTTTCAACCCAATAAGAACATTTAACGAATATTACTAATTAAACTAGCTTTCATTAACATCTACCTCAAAAATTAAAATGTGTATATAGTTTATAATAAAACGAGTCATTGTTTGTTAATCTAACATGATGAATACCGTTCACTTAATTAATGATAATTTATATCGATTCTAAACTTAGGATATTAAAATTTTACATATGAATCCATATTTTTTGCATCATACACTTGTTCCATTTGTATTATAAACTATACATGTTTATAGTTTATAAGTAAAAAGTATTAAAAATGTATCTACATAAATAAGATGAGAATAATAAGTGGTTACAATTATTATCTAGTGGGGGACCAAAAATTGAACCACATGGTAGTGAAAAATGGTAAGGAATTAAGATTCAAAAGGCCCATAACCAACCATTATTGTACTACATTACATGTTACCGCTCCAAATCAAAAAGTCAATCTACATTGTCATACAAAATTTCGAAACATCATGGTAGGACATTTGGTTACTTCATTGTTTTTGCGAGGCTATTATCCAATTATGGGACCTCCATTTCTACAATTCTAAAAAATCCCTCTAATTTAGGGTTCTTAAAATGTAATAATAAATTAAAATTACTCACAATTAACATTTTCCTTATTGGTACTTGTGTTTTTGTTCTGAAATAATAAAAATAATACTCTCCCCATCACAAAAATGTTTTTTAAAAAATAAATAAATTTTACCTATAAATGTATGGGAATCTAAACTTCAACAAGACGTACTCATTCGGTTGATCTCTCAAATAAAAAGAGTTATATATTAAAAAAAATTATTAATTCATTATGCATTATATTCGTCTTGTAATTAAAAATGCAAACAGTATACTTTAATTATTGTCATTATTATTTATCAATTTCATATAACAACATAAACAAAACAAGAATTAAATGGCACGTTCTCATCTTACGATTTTTATTAAAATGACATTGTAACTTACGTGGATGTAATTTCTATTTCACACGTAAAATGATAGATAATTTAATGAATTATAACCTCACAAGCTTTGTGATTCTCATCCACTGTCAGAACAGATTGATGTTACATATATCTTGCCCGTTTTAATCTATTTGCAACACATTCTTTAAATATATGTAACATGAATTTTAAGACCATATAATATTTTTACAAAATTTAATATATTAATATGTGAAAATTTTAAGTGTAATATATATATTTTAAAAATATTTTAGTTATATATAAATTTTGGATATATTAAGATCTGTACCACGCATATTCTAAAACATACCTCGATTTTCTTTTGGGTTTTTCAAAAATTCAACAGAACAATAATTTTATTATGTTGCAAATGGAGCGAGACAAATATAATACAAATTAATATTATATTTTATAGAGGAATCTCAATATTTTTTTTATGGTTTCTAAGTTTGCCCTCACACGAGTGCAAGAAAAAAGTACCATTCCACAGAAGACGACGATACGGATGACCGACCATGTTGCCCTTGACAGACACGTACGTAGGTGCTAGTGCGCAACGACCATTTACGGTAGATAATTTCTTTGACTCCAACAACCTACTACCAAGATAAACAAAATAAAAAGGAAAAAAATCTTAAGACCTAGCTAGTAAATAATATTATCCGGTTTGTTTCAACTTAAAATTTGAAAATTTTAAATTTTGATAGTTTAGTTTATATCGTAAAAATTTATATTCTCAAAATTTTAAACTGAAAAAAACGAATAAATTTGATTAATCTTTTATTGAGACATTAAATGATATTAATAAATATAACTTAGGTGATAAATGATACGGAGTATCATCCGGATACTCCGTATCATTTATCACCTAAGTTATGTTTATTAATTTATTTTTTATTTTTCTATTTTAAATCATTGCTTAGGAACTAGGTATCTACGTTAAAACACTACTTCGTAATAAACATATCAACAGAAAAAAAAAAAACATAGTAATTCTACTACTCTCATTGTTTTGAAATATTAATAATTTTCGTTTTAATTGAAGTATATATCAAATAATTTACAGTTTTCATATTATGATATAAATATTTTGTAAATTTTTAAATACTCCATCATTTTTAAAAATTAGAGATACATATATATCTTTTTTTTTTAATGTCGTACAACTTTAAGATTTTAAAATTTTATTTTAATATGAATTTGTATAAATATAAAAGCATAAAAATTTATAATTTAAAAATAATCTTTATATATTTCATGATATTTCACTTTTTAAATTATTAAAAGAGTTTTACTTTACTTTAATTTCTGATCATAAAATTTCACAAATCTATTGATCGTTAAAAAAATAAATTATTGTTTGTATAAACTGGGAGAAACGATTGTGAAGTACTCCAGATCGACCACCGACATTAAACAATCAAATACTAAAATTACATAACATCATATCTTAGTGTTTTTTTATTATATATTTTTTTTTTACAGACGAACCAAATCAACTACTAATTGAGAATAAAGTCAAATGTTAACAACTGGTTGAATGATACCATGGTTTGACGTTGTTAGGCTTTTTATGACTGGTCACTCGGTGGAGCTGATTATTGAAACGAAATTAAAGTTGACCACTTTGTTTTGTTTTTACTTATTTTATTTTCTATTTTTTGGTAATGAAGTTGACCACTTTGTTGAAAAAGAAGGAAAGACGAGACACCGATTAAGTTATTTTTCTTTTCAAATTGTAATCTTGTTAGATGAACATTATATATTAAATTAAATTAACTATGGTCATGTTTATCTTAGTTTAATTTTTAAAAATTTTGAATTCTAATAATATAATTTACACTAACAAAATTTAAAATATTTAAAATTTAAGTTGAAACAGATATATATCCTGTAGGCTACATATATACATACATACATATATATATATATATAGATTTGTTGAGAACTATGTAAATTTTCTAAGAATAAAATTGATTAAACGAACGCATATACGTATTATAATTTTTGTGTGGTGCAGTATATATAATATAAAATAAAATATTTTGTACATTTTTTGCATAATTATAGTGTATTAAGGGTACTATATGTAACTATTTCATTATATTCAATGCATTTTCTCATTCAACTTTCATGTTAGATGTTTTATCATGGTAATATGATCATTGCACTAATATTTGACATAAATCTGACCACGCCTAAATAAATTGCATGTAGAATTGTCTATATACATTTTCTTTGGGTAAGAATTTTTTAACTCCCTATTGTATATACAACCTTTCTTACTCGTACCAAGTATGAGTTTTAGTTTTTATATTTATATAATTAAATTTTAAAAATTAAATTATTTTATAATTTACAAGTATTCATCATTAATTTAGTACATATTTTAATAAATTTTATAGCAATAAAAAGTTAAAAACTTTAAAACTCTAAATAAATTAATTTTATTATATAAAAAGTGTAATTAATTACAAATTAAATTTTAATTTGAAAAGTGATAACTCATGTTGTATCAAATTAAAATAAAATTGAAAATTCTTTAGGGATAATATTGTTATTTGACTTTTCGTAACTCCTTTAGAATTGGTTTTATTGAATGTTGAATTGAGTTGAAACGAAAATAAAGTTAAATTAATCACATATTTAGGAGATTTTGAGTAAGATCTTTGTTTGGTTTTTTATATAGAAAGATTTTATATATATATATATATATATATATATATATATATATATATATATATTTGGTTTTTGTATATTCTGATAAGTTAACAAAGAGAGAGAGGAAAAAACTACTTTCGGCACCAGAATTTGATACTTGATGTTCTGTCTGCCACTGCAGGTTTACCTATATACTTATATATCATGGTCCAATACTCTGGATATATAAACATTTTTAATTACAAGAACTACTTGAGTTCAACTATTTTAGTATGAATTAATCAAGTTCGGGTCCATCTATAATTTATTTTTGTTGTAGGTGCATTTCTTTATTATTCAAATCATTTTAAAATTTAAACTTATACATGTTAGTTTTCAAAATAATGATTTTTAAAAGATAACTTTTAAGTATGTATGTACTGTAATTGCACTTGACTATTTTCACTATTAATTATAATATAAGTTCTTGCACAACATGGTTATATTTGTTTGAGTTTGTGTAGTTTTTCTTGTTATTATTATTGTTAACACGGATTGTAATTGTTTGGACTTGTGTAATTGTTACTCTTATTTGTCTCGTACCTAATACTAATTATTATAAAACAGAGCGAATAATTATTTTTAAAAAACAATTAAAGTTAATATCTAATTAATTATCTTGAGAAGAAATAATGATAAGACCCAAGTACGTAACTCTGCTTTGTTGGGACCTGTTGGCATGGTTTCTTTGGTCTTTCTCCGAGCAGCTTGTAGGTAAAAGGTTAATTTCCAAGCTTAATTTGTCCGGTTAGATGAGATTGAATAAATCGAAATCAAGAGTTCCACTAGCTAATACTTAATAGTTCTATTTTCTCTTTCCTTTTCTATAACTTCATTGGATATTAATTAGGAGCAAGTAATATCCAAAATCATATTTATTACATTATCTAAATATAATTGTCAAATTACCAATTAAATTGGCTATATCTTGATACTAATTAGTTACCAAATTTAAGAACTAATCAATATGCCCTAATTAGAGCATTTGCAACCGTTTCCCTAAACTCAAATATGTTCTTTATATTTAGAAAATTTTGATTAAAAAAATAATAAAATAAATTACACTAGTATCCTTATTTTAAAGATATTTTGATGTTTGTAAACAGTGTATTTTTAAACATATAGTATCACTATTCATATTTCTCAAAACTATAATATTATTTTATCTTATTTTTTAATATTCTATAATCCTACTTTATTAAATATATATATCAATCTCTCCCTCTCTCTCTATACACACACACGCACATATATATATATACACACATTGTTTGTATTAAAATATTATATATAAAATTAATATAATAAGAAATATTTTGTTTATATTTAAATTCATTAATACCGTATATTGTAGTGATCAATTAATATATTAGTATAAATATATAAATATTTGTATTATTATATTATATAAATATATTAATGTATCTATTACTATAGTTTGTAATATTATACGGACTATTATATAAATATTATATTATAATAATCATATATAAATGTGATATATATATATATATATATATATATCGATATTAAAATGTGATTTATAATATAGATAATATATTATCCATATGTAGTTATATTTTAATGTTATATTATAATTATTTTTTATATGATAGTGATATATATATATATATATATATATATATATATATTATACATATGATATATTATTATATTGTATATATTAATGTTTAATAACATATTATTTATTGATTAAAGAATTAACAAATGTAATAATAAAAGTTTAAATATTGTTATTTCATAGTAGTATATTATATGTTAGACAATCTGGTGTATATGAGATAAATATAAAATTTATATATGTATAAAAAATTGTGTTTGATTTTATAAGATAGAAAATCAGTTAAAGAAAACTGGTAAGAATAACCTTAATTGTCAGGCTATGGGAGTCTTGATCAATTATGTATGTCCTACAAATCTTAATCGTGATTATTGCATTAATTCCTAGTGAACTAACTTATAATTAAGGAATGATGCCCGGTGGGTACGATACTTTGGACTTATTTTCCCTCTCTACATCTTCCGGTCTTTCTCTCTTCCACCAGCCTCCTTCATGTCCTCTCTCTCTCTTCACTTTCCCCTAACCTCCATTCTTAGAAATAATGGTCATAAAGGATGTTGAAAATCTTATGGTGTTTTGTCTTTTAAAATAGCTTGAATTCTATGTTCTGTCATTGGTTACAATGATAATTTGTCAAACACATATAATAGCTTGAATTCTATGTTCTGTCATTGGTTACAATGATAATTTGTCAAACACATATAATAGCTTGAATTCTATGTTTTGTTCTTGTGTTGCTTGAATGCTTTATGTCTTGAGCTATTCAAAATCAGTAAAATTAGCAAGTTTAGAAATAGTGAGGCTATGAAATAATAAATTCGTACAGAAAAAAATAAAAAAATTATTTAAATTATTTTTGTAATTTAGAAATAGAGAGGGTATGAAATAATAAGTTCATTAAAAAAATAACAAAGAAATTGATAAAAAATAGTAATTTTGTTTTAGTTAGTTTAAAATTTGTACGGTTAAAATTAGTAATGCTAATATTAGTAAGGATAAAATTATTAATGTTTGGTTGTGCATCTAACACTTACATTTGACATCGCATCTAACGCTTGACACTTGACTCGTGTACCGATGAAAATGATAAGAAATTATTATGTGATGTCAGGAAATATTGTTTCTTTTTATGTGCGGCCGGACATTTCTCGCGGGTTGCCTCGCATCATTTTCTCTGATAAGCCTCGATCGATCAAATCCTCAAAGAATACGTGCAGAACTTCATAATTTTTCTTAATACAGACCCAAAATCAATTCATAAATACAATTAACAACAGTATATAAATTAATATCCTAATCAATTGACATAAATCTACATCCCATACATATACAAGTCAATTCAGCTAGAGATTTGGACCTTGGTAATGTAGTACGTAATTTATTTAGTAACCGTAAAAGGCTAAATCTTTAATTTAAGTCAATTTTCCTTCATATCCAAAGAAAAGAAATAACATGCATGCACAACTAAATATAAAGAGAATATTAATTTGATAATAAAATATTAGTGGCATATTAACTAAACTTTTATAATTAGAGCATTTGGAATCTAAATCATAACAAACCATATATGCATACACAAATACTGAAAAGGAGCTCCTTTTATTCAAACCCAAATAGAAGATGGAGTACAAAGAAATCATTTGCAATAACAGAAACAAAAAGAATGATCCTAACTAACTACATTCACTACAAGTACGAAAGTTTTAAAGAAAGTTTCTCGATTTACAATTAAGTTGTTCATCGATCAATTAATGTGTTGTTGTTCTGTCATACATATGTAATTTGTCAAAATTGACAGAAACAAATTAAGAGCAAGAACAATGAATTAACTAGTAGCATGTAGTACTACTATGTGTGTCAGTCAAACTAGCTAGATTAACTTGTAGAAACAAGCATGTGGAGAAAGAAGGATGTCATAAGCTTTAGCACAAGGGCACTTGAATTGAATACTTAACCATTCTCCACTCCTCTTCACACTTACTGCTTCCTTATCTACTATTTCTTCACTTTCAGGCTCCTCCTCCACCTGTCATTACAATTAAAAGATTTTTAAACCATATATGAATCATGCATGTGAATGGCTATATGTAAATATATACTAGTAGTCTCTAAAGAATCAACACAGTCCAAAACTTATGTTTTACTAGTAATGTGTGTGTGTGTGTGTCTGTGTGATCAGTTAAATATTCAGTTACACAAGAAGATATATGCTGCAAGTGAAGATTGACAATTGAAGAGAGTAACTGAGATTCAGTTATCAACTACCCCGTATTAATTAATGCCCAATTGATATTCCAAATACAATATATTCTGACAAAAGTAATTATGAAACACACACACACGGGGTACTTTAGTAGTACTTTCTTAAATTAAAAGATCAAATTAATAAGAGAACATGCGGTACTTGAACCAAATGTATGTATGCCCTAGTGAACAAGTTTAAATTCATGCAAAAAAAATAATAATAAGAAGGATGTATAAATCTGCAGAAATTGCAATAAACAGAGTCTCAGAGACACTTGTATGCAGGAAAAATTAGGGGATTTATAATTTATCTACTAATTTTGATAGTTCATTAAATGAAAGAGAATGCAATCGACCTTGGGATTAATTTCGGTGTTATGAGTACATTCAGAGTCTTCATGAACTACTTCTTGTCCTTCTTCTTCTTCTTCTTGAATGGCTTGGCTAAACCATTGACTCATCATTCTGAACATCTCCTTCATTTTCTTCAATTCCTACAAAACCCCATTAATTATCTCTTTAATAAGAATCAAATTATAACCCCAAATAGCAAAAACAACAAATGATCATGTAAATTACTCATTACTTTTGAAATGGGGTGTTCGTTTTTGACTGAATCTTTACAGATCTCTCCAGAACCCGTCGAATCAGACAGTATCCGGCGGAGTATTGGACGGAGAGGCGGCAAAGAAACCGGCGTTTGTGTTGCAGTCGCCCGGGGGATGATCTTGCTTTCATTTCCCAGGGAATTAGCAAAAATTAGAGCTGGGATTGGATCAGAAATGGTCCGACGGAGAATGCAGGGTGGTAAAGAGGGATTAGTCGCAGGAGATCGAAGATTCTTCGGCGGAGAATATTCAGGCGAACGAGGGTTCGAGGAATTAGAAGTTGCCTCTGAAAATTGTGGGGTTGGAATTGGTTCGGAGATGGTGCGGCGGAGAATAGACGTCGGAATTTCGATCTTGGTGAATCCGTCTGGGAATTGATTGGTGGTGGTAACGGCGGAGGAGGGTGGTGGTGGTGGTGGAGGAGAGAGAGTGGGTCTCTTGGGAATGGGTTGTTCTTCAGATGATAAAGAAAACAGGGATCTCCTCTTTGTGGACCCACAACTGCTGCACTGCTCTACGATGGTGGGGGGGCTTACGGTGGTTGCTTGGCGGTTGTCGGCGGCGACGGTGGTGAAGAAACCATCAGTTTCTTCATCAATTTCATGGTTCCTCATCATCATAATTGTGTTGATTTGCTTTCTCTTTCTCTGAAACTCTAACCGGATTTCTTTATTAATTTGGTAGGTTAATTTTGTTTGATTCTCTCAACTTCTTTATATGAGTTTCCTGATATTGTGGAGACTGGTAGTTTTTTCTGTTACGACAGTTATCACTTTTTTTTTTAATTCTTTTCTTTTCTTTTCTTATTTTCTCCTTTTCTTTTCCACTTTTTTCTTTCCACGAACGATTATGTTTTTCTGGTAATATCTCCATGAATGTGATAAGTCTTGATGGCAAAACATCAAGAGTGTTTTAAACGAAATGTGATTATTAACTTAATTTTGTCTCTTATATTATATCAAAACAAAATTGGAGTTTAATATGAGTAAATTTAATTGTTGACAAATTAATAAATAATATTGTATAAAGTTTTTTATACATATTTTAATGGGCATTATAAATTTTCGTGTACGTGGCTATAATAATATTTTTTTTGAGTTTTTCAATGCCTTTGTCGAGTTATGAGACTTTTAAAGTTTTTGGTAAATTTGTAATTTTTTTGTGTCCGATACTCCGATGTATTAACATAGTAGTTGAACATGATTTTCATTACAGAAAAAAAATTAATAGGAATAGTAATAAACTATGAGTTGTAATTTAACTCGAACGGATTGTTCTACATTTGATAAGTCTTGATTTAATATGAGTAAATTTAATTATTGACAAATTAATAATCATTGTATAAAGTTTTATTATACATCTTTTAATAGGCATTATAAATTTTCATATACATGGTTATAATAATTTTTTCTGAGTTTTTCAATGTTTTTGATAAGTTATGAGACCAAAAAGTTTTTGGTAAATTTATAATTTTTTTATTGTCCGATACTCTGATGTATTAACATAGTATTTGAATATGATTTTTGTCGCACCCTCTTGATTTTTAAAATATAAAAAAAAAATTAGGAGTTTGTATATTTTGAAAAAGGTTTATTTTAGGTCTTAAAGAAAATTTCAAACTCTTTTCCTAAATCTATTTCAAAAATTCAAACGTTTCCTTTAGAATATGACGATTTATTTAAAATTATTTTTTTGAGGAGTCGCCACTTAATATTAACTAATTAGGTGTGTTAGGTCACCTTATTTATTTTAGTTACTACAAAATGTTTGTTAGTTTGAGCAGTTATTTATTTAAAAAATATAATTATTAAAAGTATGTAATAAAAATAAATTTTCAATTAAATGACTACAATTTTAAATTTGATATACGAAACTTTTGATCCAAGTTTGAAAATTTTGTTGAACGAGAGGAAGGTGTAAGGAACTCTCATTCTCGTTTTGAAAAATCTAAAATTTAACATTTTCTTAAAACTATCCTTTAAAAATAAAGTTTGTCTTTTCTTATAACCAAAATTCAATTATACTAAACTAAACTATAATTACTCTCTGTGTTGGTGTGAGTGTGTGAATGTCTTATTTTCCACTATATTATAGGTTTACATGTTACAAAGAATATAAAAAAAAATTCCCTAATCTAAAATTTACATGAGAGTGTCATTGAATTGGAATGAAATAATCATTCTAATTCTAATCCCTAGGCTTACAAATAATCTAAAAAATATAAAATTACATTTTGAAGAATTAAAAATTACACTCTTTGAAAATAAATACATGAAAAATTACAAATGAAACTACACGTATTTACAAATGAATTTAAATTACATTTTAATTAAATGTAAAATTTTAAAAAAATTGCAAGAGTTTTCTTTGTAAGTAGGACATTTGACCAAGCGTAAAGATGTTCTAAAATAGTTTTTACATCATCACAATCACAATATAAAAGTATAAACATAATTTTTTATTCAATCCAAACATCAAATATATTAAAATAAAATAAAAAAATACTAATTTACTCCTTAATCACAAATAAATAATTATAATTTATACATTTAACAATTACAAATTAATTATTTTACAATCCCATAGCATGCTTGAAGGATATAGATAGGGTTCGCGATTTAGACAACAAAGGTATGCAAGGAATAATTTGATTTGTGAAAACTTCAATAATATTTTCATAAGATTCTTGGTGGGTAGGTCTTCTATTTTGGGTTTTAAATGAATTAAATATGCAAGACTTTAACCAAAAGGATAACAACACCAAAACGTAAGTGCGAGAGTGATTGACTGATGATGAGTGACGAAACAAGGATAAATGAATACTAAATATGAGATATAAAGAGTAATAAAGTTGCATCCTTTTATAATATGGAATTGAACATGAGTATGAAAAAAATGGGAAAGAAACCATAAGATAAGTGAGTACTAGAGTATACATAAGTAAAAGATTATGTGTTATGCTCTCAAAACTTTAGGATGATACACTTGATATCTTGTTACGTTTTACTTTTTCGTTTATTTTTTAATGATTATTGCAAAATATTAATTGTATAAATAAACAAACAGATTGCTAGTTAGCAATTAGAGTAATCTACTTAAATAACAAAACTTAAATAATATATATATATATATATATATATATATTCAGTAGTTTTGATTATTTTTTAGATCTTGTAAAAAGTACGTGATATGTGCGTGTATTATTCAAATAATTTATTATTTTTCTAAATAATTTTTATTTTGGTCAAAAATATTTTAGTTCTTTTATACTTTTGCTTATTTTTTAAGGTTGATTCTCTATAATTTTAATATTTGATATAAAATGACAATTTCATTATGATATTTTAACAATTTTATCTTGTTAAAATATCACAATAATATATTATTTCTTTTTTAATTTTTTAATAAATTATAGACTGAATGACTTATTTTATAAATTATAATAAATTTAGTAGTCTAGTACTTTTTTTTTAAAGTTCAGTGGACTAAATTTTAAAAGTAATATGCTAACTTAGTGCCACGTCATAAAAAAACATAATAGTCGTCGTCTATTAAATATAATGGAATGGTGGAAAGTTTAAATTATATTTAGTTTAATGCCAAATCACCAATTTTGCCATTTACAAACTATGAAGTTCATAATTGTTTTGATCTCATTAAGTTTTAAAATTGGTTTAACCTGTTCAAATGTATAAAAAAAAAATTAAATATATAATTTAATAGGTAGAATTTGAAAAAAAGAATTACTGTATAAAAAGAAATGGAGAATCATGACATTAAAAAAAAAAAAATCAAGAATCAAGAACGAGAATAAGATCGAAGCAGGACGGTGAAGGGTACGTTCATGGATGTAGTTGCTTATATATATAGCCCGCAGTACTCCACTGGAATGCTATATACAAAATAAAGAATCATCACATTAAAAAAAAAAAAAGGAAAATCAAGAACGACAATAACGGTCAAGAGTACGTTCACTTGAATATATATATTTATATATAGAAGCCATTCTCGTCATTTATTCTTCATAATTATTTGTGATTTCTTCTTCTTGATCATCATCAGCATATCATCGTCTCTTAACTAGTGTACTACTTGTTCGTTTACAACTGAGTTCCTTATTTCTTTAAAATCTTCTTCTTGTTTCGTCATCATTTCTTGTTTTAATTCAAATTCTTGTATCCCTCGCAGTTTGCTTCTTGATCGATCATCTTCTTTAAAATCTCAGTTTAGCTTTGGATGACCAATATCCTCTTCATGTGTTGCCGATCGTGGATTCTTTTAATTAGGCTGGTCCTTCACCAGACACTGTTGAAAATTGACAATTATTATTCTCTGTTCTTGTATATGAAACTAATCTCAGATATTTTTCAATTTTAATATTGCTAATTTCCATAATAATATAAATTGATATCGACAACGTAGAATCAAATTTTCAAATGAATGACATGTCATAGAATTTTCCTAAAAACATATATTAAATAATCTAAACATTACAACTAATTACAGGAATATCATCTCCAAGGCTCAGATACGAAAATTTTCAAAACCCTGGATATGGTGTTCACCGTAAGTGGTCTTATACATAAATCAGTCTGCCATTGATGGCATGCTCATCCTCCATTCCTCCCACCAAGCACAGCAGTCGTCTTCGCAGCAGCTAAACTGTTTGTACTATTCGACTCACAAAAGGTCAGTCTCTTCGGCGTCACCATCAGCATCCTCAACTTCATTTTCCTCGTCTTCTTCGGGTGCATCCGGATCCACACCCTACAAAAAGACCTCAGTTAAGTCCGGACATGTGCAACTACCAGAAACAAATTTGATTATTGTAAACCTAAATTTATGTGACTGGACCATTAATTATTGAAAAACGATAGCATATATAATGATGATAATAATAACAATAACAATGATATTTCCCAAAAGCACACCAAGAGTCGTTAGATTATGCACAGAATCTTAAGACAGACCTTCATCTGCTTCTCCAAGCGCTCTAACCCCTTCTTGGCTGCCTCATTTTGGGGACTGATCCTGAAATGCAAATTAAGAATAATAATGAGATTTCTCTTTTTTAAAATATTAATAAACATATTGGTTTTGAAAAGACGTTCGCATTTATGATTAGCAGTGTACTGTGGAGTACTATGGAAACCAAAAAATAATACAACATAATATAATAAAATAAAATAAACTCAAGTTAATGCTGCAACATATTGGTGAAATATTCTGGGTTCTGTTGTAACAAAATAAAAATCACAAACTTCTAGAAAGGATTTAACCTCAATGCTGCCTGATAATGTGACAGAGCCTCTTGCAGCATATTTGTAGCAGCAAATACTTGAGCCAGCTTAACATGGAGAGAGTCATCAGCCCAGTCCTTGAGATACCGCTCAAGGAGAGATACAGCATCATTATTTCGGCCTTCAATGACATGGAGTTCAGCCAATGCTAATGCAGCTCCAAGGTAGCCAGGTTCCAACCTGAGAGCTGACTCGTAGAACTTTTTTGCCTGTCAATAGAAAATTCACATCTAAAGCCTGAGACTTCAGCAGAAAGTGATGCAAACAAGCTAACATTACAAAACCCTCCTGAACTTCTGAAATATCTTGGAAGAATACATAATTGTTTATAAAAATCGGACATAACAGAGAAACATTTCATGTGATAATTTAAGTAAGAATCATGCAAATAAATACCACTCAAAGCAATAATGGATGCGATACATCATGTACCATGTCTTTACTCACCCACCAGGCCAACAGAAACATTTATTTACTGTAGATTCATTAAGACAATTGATATGAACTAACAAGTACGGAGTAATTCACAATATAAACTGATCTTAGCATACCTTCTCTCTACCACTTGAATTACTAGCATGTACATCTCCAACCAATTTTAGAGCCTTCGCAGATTGAGGCATGGCCTTCATTGCCTCCCTGGCAGCATGCAGAGCCTCTTTTATCTTTGAAAGTGCCAAGTATGAACGGACTAAACCTGAAGTAGTAATAGGAGCAAAAATGTTGAGGTGGATGATGAGACTATGAGAGTATTATATCAAAGAAGTCTACTGAGATGAAACAAGCATATTTGATGTTGAAATTAGTAAAACATAACTCCAATACTTCCCCTTGAAAACCCACCTTGATAGGAACGAAGATCAGGTCTCAATTCTTGAGCTCCTCTGAAGGCAACTACAGCAGCCTCTGGTCGATTCATAGATAAAAACAAGTTACCCTGAAATTTTAGAACATGTATACATATATGAAGGAAGCTGAAGACAAGAGACAGAATGACACAGTTTCAAATATGTTTGCTAATTCTGTTAGTAAAATTATTAAATAGAGAGATATAAGCACCTTCATTATGTAGCCAGGTATGTGCCTTTCATCAATTCGGATGCTCTGATTGCAGAATAATAATGGACGAGTTGAATATGTTAGTACGGAGAATGTAATCTGCTCTGTTCAAAGTAATTATCTACTTTCTTTAACAAGTAACTCTACTCCAAATTAGTTAAACTCACCTTCTCAGCATATGATAGAGCTCCTCTCTCATCTTTCCTTTCCCACAAAACAGACAAGGCCACAAAGACTTCAGGTCTTGTGGGATCAATGCTCAGCAGATCATGCACTAACTTGTTTAATTTTGTATTGTCAGACTTCAGCTTTAAGAGCATTGCATATTCATCCATATATGTGATAACATATGGATCAATGGATCTAACCTGTAACAAAGATAACCATGAATATAAGTAACAGAAAATAAGTTGGTGAATGTATTGAACCAATAAAATTTCAATTACCTTTTCAAAATTCAAAATGGCCTCATCGTTTTTTCCAATAATGGCTTCAACCTTCAAACCAAGGAGTCATCCATAAAACCAACTGAATATCTACGTGCTTATAAGCTTAATCATAAACTTCTATAATATAGTTGGGTTAAAACACATCGAGATTAAGCACCATTTACAAAACTATCTTTTCTAAAAACTAAATTATACAAATAACCTTTAAAGAATTTTTATTAAAAAAAAAATTTGAGACTAGTCTTTAGTTTATAGTACTAGGGACCAAAATTACCTTTATAAGTATGAAAATGAGGAAAGGAAGAGATAGTCGAAGAGCCGAAAAGATGATGGTAAGAAATTTAGTAATGGAAGATGAAAAGTACTTTCTTGAACAAAGTGATATCCTGGCGAATAATATAATACTGAGGCAGAGAGTATATAATAGGTTAGTAACTAAGAAACATGAAGATTAAAGAGGTCCAAATGTACAAAAGAACAGAGCGTAAGTCCATAAATTTACTACATTTACATGTGCTCAGATAAAGATTAAAAAAACTCCTGGACTACAACACCCTTATCAATCCATCAGATAAGAAATTTCCTCATACACTAAAATAGATATAGGTCTAGAAACCAACATGGAACCCATGTTCCTTTTTGTGAATAGGCAAAATACCCTTGTTTCAAATAAACATGAAGAGGCAGTATAACATAAGTGCTCCCTCCATTTGCAATATGACAGCTATACAGCACACTTAAGAAGGTTAAATCCATTAAAAAGCAACCATATCTAACCTTAGCTATTTCAAGTAATACATGTGTGTTATTAGGAAAACGTTGTAGAAGCTCTGTGAAGAGTTCCAGACCACCTGCCAGCACAAAAGCATGATATCATTACTCAGAGAGGACATTACAAATCTAACCCTACACTTCAGTTGATGCATGAAGTGATAATTTGTCACACAGAAATCCTAAGAGAACTTGTTAACAATACACCAAGTAATGGCCATAAAAGGTCTACGTAAGCAGCAGAAAGCAAATATTTACAACACAAATATAACATGTGCCATAAAGAGTGAAAGTCAGATTGAGTGTTGGAAGTACAAAATCTATAATTACAGTATGCCATGCGAAGAAAGATACCACAATTTGCACTAGAAGGTTTTAGGTTTTTTGAACCGAGTTAACTTGTGTATCTGTGTATGGGACTGTATGTTTACTCAATGACATACAAGTGACAATTACCTTAGTACATTTGTCTGGTCCAAAACAAGCATTTTGGTGTTAATATATATTTGGAATATTCTGAATATTCATAAATGGATGCATCATGCATGAAATAAGGATAATAATCAAATAGGGAAATAGCAAAAGGGAAAAGCATCAGGCTTTGACTCAAGGAAAAGTCAATTACCTTTGTAATCATTAGAAGCAATACAACACTGGGCCTCGATGTAACGCTGCAGAGAAGATAAAAAGGTTAAGACAATTGTTGAAGTAGAAACAATAAAAGATAATTAATGCAATACATCTAAGTGGCTTTGCTTAAAATCAACTGAACTTGTATGTGTGTGCAAACGCGGAAAAACACAAGCACACTAGCACCATATTAAATATTATATACTCGTGTATTTATTTACAAGCTAATACTGTACACAAAACCACATGATCAACAGATTTTTTAATGCTTGTGAACTTACTTGCAACCAACGACTTGAATCTAAATGATCAAAAGGAGGTCTGCCGCTTCGATTTGGGGTCTGTTGCATATAACAGCTAAAAGATAAATTACCACCGATTGTTAACGAATATATCTACAAAAACTGCATCCTATAATAAAAGGGTCTGAACGAGTTGAAGATAAGAATCTGATTCCTCATTTAATGAAGAACACAAATGCCTTCTATTAATTGTAATGTCAGAAATTAATGTTCATCTCAAGCACGTGGAAACTGGAAAGGAAAAGGATTAAATTTCTACCCCCAACTCCTTTTTAAACAATTAATGAGATCAGAGGAACCGCGTGAGGACAGCAGAAAGATATTACCATATTCTTTAGTGATAATATTTTACTAGTTTCACAAAATAGTTGTTGTAAGACAAAAGAATACAGCAGCTTATGATGAAAAATCTTTGATATAATGTGCAACAATCTGAACTATATAAAATCTTCAAAAATTCAAACCAAAAGATTTGAAGAAAGCAACCTAACTTGCACTCCGCTAGATGCAGTCTCATTTCTTGTTTGGAATCTTGAGTTGACATGCCCTTTAAGAAGTTCATTGGTTTCAAGTTGTGACATAACCTGTTGTTCATACATTTATAATTCCTAGATATGATACACAATGATGTTTCTGTTATAGGTTTGAATTGAAAAAAAACAGTAACAGAAATGACTGGTTGGGAAAGTATACTTAAGAGGGGGTAGAAGGGGAAAGTTACGAGTAAAGATATATCATCTGCATACACTCCAATATGGAAGAATAGCAAGGAAATGACTAACACACCTGAGGAAACAATGAAATAATATCCTTTGCTGCAACACCTAGTTCAGCCAATGCTATGATGGCTTCAATGATACAAGGGCAATGCCTGTCAAAAGAAGCGAAATATAATATTAGCATATGCTATAAGAGATATAGGACATGATATGATGATAGTGATATGCGGTACTACTTGCAAAAGGTCTAGATGAATTAAAGCCCATAACTGGTAAACAAATGTATAATGCAAAAATTCACCCTAGGGAACATATTGTAATAATGGGCTATGGAATATGTTACAAGATCAGATGGATATATAAAATTAAAGAGAAGCACATAGAAGATGAACATGTACATACACACAAACATACATGCAAAAGAATAGGAGAAAGTGTGAATAAACATGTGAGGGAGTAATAATGCACAAAAGAAAGGCAAGAAAAACAAAAAGATGATGGACAAATAAAAGTTTCCAGTGCAAAATATATATTCTAAAACAATGAGAACCATCACCAAGGAAAAAGTATACAACAGACCTCAAACACTCTTTGTAACAGGAAATGGCAGAACGAGTTTGTCTTGAATTTCGATAAAGTTTTCCCATTAACAGATTCATCTGCAAATTTCGTACTTTGCTTTGGATTCCCTCCATCTGTGTTTAGGAATCATAAATGAATACATTATCAAAATCTTATATAATCATAGAAACAGGTATAACAAACTGAAGGTGATAAAAATCAACATTAATCACAAAGACATGCACTCATTGTCTGTTAGGAAAAATAATGAAACTATACAGGCTCATAGTAAGGCAACACAAATTGATGGCAATCTGGCATAACCCCTATATTATGAGATAAACCAAATAAATTCCTGCCTATTATGTTATTTTGAATTCCTACAACAAGAACTACTATATGATTCTTGAAGAAAACTATAAGTGTGACTCGTCTATACGAATGAGAAAAAAAATTGCAAAACAGAGACAGAGAAAACGCCATATGCAATTTGAAATAAATACTCATAAATCTAGTATAACTTGGCATAACAGTCAATAAATGGTTATAACAAAACAACCAAAGCGCATGCAAATGCATTTATTAAGCGAAAGGTATTGATATAAAACCTCGACAAGTGCGGCTCTGTTCTCACTTAGCGCACAGTGACAAGATGCTACTTTAAACTTCACCTGAAATTGATATTCAAAATTACAGAAAAAATCCTATTACTTCTTATTAAACTGAATCAAATCTTCGAATTTCGTAAGCATCCCAGATCTAAACAAAGGTATATATAAACACATAAACTACCTCATTTTCGTTTATTGTTGATATGTTAAATGAATTTGGGGAAGAAGACCTGTTTATCGCAGACAATGAAGCTCTACTTGTTGAATTTTGTTTGGGTATACTCTTGTAGTGTTGCAATGCTTGCTTGTACGTGTGCTGTCAATATCAAAATACTTAGAATATTAGATATGCCCTTGTCTACTCCTTTACAGAAAGTTGAAAAAAATAATAAATGAAGGCTAACAATTGCTCTCCTATACTCTTTTTCTCGGAGCAAAGCATCACCGAGAAGCACCTGCGACAATGCATCACAAATCAAGCACTAATTGATCGATTTTTCCTTTTATGAAAAATAAAATAACAAACATAAAATGAATACGTTAATCGACCCATAAACAAATGGGCATCAATAAAGCTGTATTCAGGATTAAAACAAATAATATTTATAAGGAAATCACAGAAAAACGCACCAAATTTTCAGCCTTGAGATGAGGGCTAGTTTCAGAATTTCCAGATGAAACAAGAAAAGAACCCTGGTACAAACAAAAGCCATTAATAAGCAACCCCACTAACGAGTTATGAAGATTGAAACGGATAAACAGTAATATGTAACAGAATCAAAAGGAAAACCCTAATTACGACAAATGAACATAGGATTACAGACATACGAGCATTTGAGCAGAGTTATAGAGACCCAAGTCGAGGAGGGTAGACATTTGATCTCTGGGGACCTCCATTTGTGATTGCGATCGTGTTTGTGAAAGCTGCAGCAGAAGAACAAGTGAAGTTTGCTTTGAAATTTGAAAACGAATGCCTCCCTCTACGTTCTCTGATGGAAGTGAGTACCTAATTTGAGTCTCAAATTATTACTCCTATTTTGTTTCTTTTTTATTAGTCCCAACACTTCTGTAGTTCTTTTCAATAGGTAGGTTTTGTTCAATAAGTGATTTATTTTTAATTGGTTTTTTATGTAAAAGTAATTTCTACTATTCAAAAAGGAACTTGATATTATTCTGTTACACTAATTTTTTAATATGAAGCAATTATTACATACAGTTTTAGAATAAAAGTGATAACAAAAACGAAATAAAAGTGTATCGATTGGACATAATAATAAATGTAATGATAGTAATGATAATAGTAACAATGACAATAGTAATAAATGCTCGTTTATTTATGTTATAGGTCTAAACATATAAGCTTATATCATATATCTAATATTTTATACTCGTATAATTTTATAATGTCACGTTCACATTTTCTTCATCTGAGTCAAACAACTTGTACTTATCTAGTAAAAATTAAGAAGTAAATAACTAAAACTTTGCTAAATTTAAAAACAACTATACTTAATTAATTTATTTTATTTTTGTTACATAAAAAATCGTTGTCTATAAATTCCTTATGCATTCATTAACAACTATATTTATAAATAGATGATTTACAAATTTTAAAACTTATACTTCTTATAATTTATCTATAATGAAGATTAAAAAAGAACAATAATTGACAACTATCTTTAACAACATCATATAACTTTTTAGTTTGAAATTTACAAAATATGCAAGAATAATCATTTTATCTTATTGAACAATAAAAATAAATAAACAACTGACATTCAAGTACAGTGATCCACACGTTATCTAAAGAATAACATATAATAAAAAAAAAAATCCAAATTGCCACGATGGATTTGAATATCTTCTTTCATATCTGTCTGTATTTCTTATTAACTCCCGAAAAATACAGATATTCAATAATAATAAAAAAAAATTAGAAAATAGAAAAGGAGAAAACACTCCAACATCATTGTTACCCGTTATCCGCCACATATGATTCAGTGATTCATCAAACCGCCGTGGTCTTCCTTATTCGTGAAATTCCGGGTCACGGGGCGGATCCATCGCAAGGCGAGGGGAGTTTTCGTTCCCACTGAATTTTTTTTAATTATATCTAAAATACTTTTATTGTTCTAAAATTAAAAATATATTTATTTGATATTAAAGAGAATTCAATTTAAAATTAATACATTTATATAATATTTTTATTATAAAGATATTAATTTTATCATTTATTATTATAATACTCTTATTTTATTATTAATTAAATATTACAAACAATTTTTTTAAAAAAATTAATTTTTTCTAGAATAAATTTCAATAGTTTTAAAATAAATATTATGAAGTGCGTAAAGTTTACCGTTATGTATAAATATTTTTATACAGTAAAAATTATTGTTATGTATAATAAATTTTTTGATTTTAGAATAGTACTATATTTTAAAATGAAAAGTATTATAATTTAATAAAATTTGGACCAAAAGCCGAAGAATAATAAAATAATATTATGAATCTTTTAAATTTAATAATTTTTTTAATTATAATACGTGATAATTATGACGTTAACAAATTCTTTTCGTTTTTATTAAGCGTTTAAAAAATTTTCACCCCGCAACTGCGGGTCACCAACTCAATGAATCATCGCAGTTCCTTTCCTCCTCCACCGATGTCTTCTTCGCGACAACGATTTCACACAATAGATTCACATATATCATATAAATCCGATCGCCAGAAGTTTCTATCCAAGCAAATTCTGCCGGCAATCGTCGGAAACTCATGTCCGATATGCTTGAACCACATCGAGCATCGACGAGCTGCAGTAATCACAGCGTGTATGCACGCCTACTGTATCGATTGTATTCGAAAATGGAGCGATTTGAAGCGGAATTGCCCTCTCTGTAACTCGAACTTCGATTCGTGGTTCTTCGGAATCAGCTTCTCTTCTCGATCGTTCTATGAACAGAAGTTACCGCCTTTTGACAAGGTTCAGAGGTTCAATAATGGCGACTCGTTTGGAAGAAGAAGAGATCGGTTAAATGACAGAGAGTAAATGTTTATTGTTGTTTAAATTAGTAGTAGCATCTGTTAGAATTGAAGTTTGATTTCATACTTTGAGTTGTTCATAATTTTTTGTTGAGAAATTGAACAAAAATTGGCTCGTGAAAATATCGAAAAGAATGCATTGTGTACAGCTTTTTAAGTTCTCGGAGTTTTCTTCTTAATTTTATTTTCGGTATTTTTCTCCGATTTCGTAGAGCAGCTGTAGGTTTAAAGTTTGTAAACAAACTGAACCGTCCTACTCACTCATTGAGACTATACCGTAAATCAATCAACGCAAAACACAAGTTTTTGTTGAGTTTAGGTTTCGGTCAAGATCATGTTCGATGTAACTTATTCGGATTTATCTCACTTCCATTTATTATTCAGGCTGAATACTATTGACTAAAAAATGTAAATTAGGTTCCTTTTCAGAATCATGGTAACCGAGTATAATCTCTGACCGTTTTCAATTGTGAGAATTGAACTGTAAACTACTGAGTTCTTTGCCCTCAGCTTGATGGTCAATGTGGCAAGCATTTATCCACCTGAAGTATAAAGTAGTTAAACTAGTCAATTCATAAGATTTATCTTTACAAAATCTTAATTTATTTGCCTTGTTGCATAGGGTAATAAGAAGATCGAGGGCTGCACTGAATCTATCTAATGGGAGATCAAAGACGTTGCCGGTGCAGAGATCATTTGGAGCTCCAGCATCAGTGCCTCCTGATATTGTCAAAGAACGGATTCTACAATGGCGTGCAAGCATATATGAGCATCGTTTGCAAGCTCTGCCTTGTGGCACGAGAGATAGTAGCATGAGAGCTTATTGCCAGGAGAAGAATATAAAGGCAAAAGAAGGTATCAAGGAGAGGATACTACAAAGAATAGAGCCATGGATACTAAGGGAACTACAAGCACTCACCGGCATTATAGATCCGTCTATAATTGTCCACTTGGTTACCTCGCTTTTTATACCAAGCCTCGAAGAAGAAAAGCACGAGGGCTTATCAGGACAGTCTGGTGCTGAGGACAAGTATCTCCAGCCTTTGCATAGGTTTCTGTTTGAAAACACCAATGTGTTCTGGCACGAACTTAGATGCTTTGCAGAAAGCTCACTCAATATGGACACTTATGACAAGGTAGTTCAATATATCCAGCGCAATGATTGATTCAAGTGATGGAATCCTACAGTTTTGAACTATCCCATCATCATTTTTAGTGGTCGTATTTTTTTTGCTTCTCTGTTCTTTGGTTGCTCAGTTCTGGTTTACATTATAAAGCTGGTGGTTTGTAACTGATTACAGCCCTTTCTCCTCTGCACCATTTGGTACAATAGTTTTGGAAGTGGAGGAACGGGTTGTTGAAACGTAACTCCGGGCTGGTTCCTTTAGATCCATTTAGAATTATTTTGTGTAGAACGGAGGTGCAGTACAATACTCCAGCCACTACTGCCCCTAAAAAGGGCCTGAGTGAGAAGATGGAAATTTTTTGAATGTTAAAATAAGTAAACTATCCTTTATACACCAGAAAAGAAAAGAACAAAAGGGCCGCTAATATCATCTCATGGTGAACATTTTGAGGGACTTCAGATTTTGAATTCTTGTGGCCATTGATGGAACAATACGGAGTACATAGTAATATATGGCCATTCCTCGTTAAGTGTTTACTCAATTTTTGCATAATTGGCATGCAACCAAAATTTTGCAACTGAAAAAGTTACAGAGAACCAAACAAAACACCAAAACATTGAAACTTTAGAAGCTGCGTCATTTTGGTTTCATTCAGTGTTGATCTTTTTTTTTTTCCATATTTTTTCCAATTAACTTCAGAGTTCTCATTCTCCATCTTGCATCATTACCAACTATTAACAGTATAAGAGATTAAATTTCATAATTTTACTTTTATATTACAAATATAGTTTGTTATAGCAAAGTCTAAACAAATTTTCTATTCATATTTGTATTTAAAAAAAGTAGTAGTATATTGCAACAAACTGCACTGATGTACATACAAAGAACTTATACGCTAATAGTTACAAGTCATTTGACTACTAAAAGCTAGATCCTCCATTTTTTAAGTATCAAAACTTTAAACGGCAGAAGCAGCTTTACCGATTTTTGAAGATGCAGAAGCAAGATGACTTCTAAAACTATTTTGTTTTTCAAACATGACCTCCGTATAACTAAGTACTACTAACTATTTCAAAAAACTAAGCTAGTCCCTTCTTGTCCTCTGTGGATCCTGGAGAGCTTCCTCACTCCTTCATGTGCATCCTGTCGACATTCAAAAAGAAGAGAACTCATCACCAGAAAACCAACATCAATAAAGATTTTCAAAATGGCGAGAGAAAATCTTACTGAATATTCTAATTTAGTTTGCAAAATTTCTAGATTCAATAATGGAATGTTCTACAAGGAATTCTAACTGTCATTTTTAGTCATGTATCTTGTAATTAGAGACTTGTGTCCATACTCAAGAACCACAAGCTGGAAATTAAAGACATTTTTTCTGTAGGAAGTTTGTATCAAGTAGCATCCTTCCTTTGGATGCTCCCCTTCTTTTCTTCCATCTGAGACTTTAATAAATTGACTACTTCAAAGTATGCAAAAGAGATCCACACTAATACTGAACAACCATAAAAAGCATTACTGAATTCTAAGTCTACATAGTTTACAAAATACTTATTTATTTTCCGAATTTTGAAAAGAGAAAAAAATCAAATGCCATGTTATATTCACTTGGAAGAATGAACATCAGCTGCTGACTCTGTGATGTTTACACGAACAGAATATTAGTCCCTCAAGGTGACCTTTGTTCTACAAAATTAAGTGACTAACATAAGGTTGAGAAAACATTCAAAATCCACTGGCTGAGCATGAGCTCCTACATATTCCCAAGATCAACATGCTCAAGAAACTATTTTATAGTAGTACGACGAACGAAGAACGAATGAAAGGAAAATACGAAAAGCGATCAGGAAACCAAAAACAAGAAGCATGTCCAAATAAGCAAACTTTAAGGCTAAAGTGAGTTAGAAAGGAGTTCAACCAAGAGAAATAAAATCCCAATTTTCTCATAAGCAAAATTCACAAAGTTAACCAAAACACACAAGGAAAAAATGAATTACCAGAACAATCGAACAACTTTATATCCGCAGTGATACACTGATACTCTACCTTATTTTTAAATTCACGATTAGCTCTAGGATGGGAAACCATTATCTTCCAATTTATCATTTCACTTTTTTCCGGCTAATTCCAAGATCAAGATTTGGGGATATTATAATACGTTCACCCAAAATAAGTAGAGGCTCCAACTTTATAGATTAGACAATCAATGAAATTAAAATACTCCGTACATAAACATATCGCATGAACTGTGCTTCAAATAATATACCATTCAGATACCAAGCGCAGCATGCAATATCTAAAATTTCCCTCGGCATGTAAACTTGCAAATACAACAAAGATCAGCTGCTAAAATTATAGCCCAACTTAAAAAAAAACGAAAGATGAATTCTTACAATTTTGGATTAAGAAATTTCCAAACAATACATAAGTTTGAATCAAGTCAATCAAACTACGAATTATTGCCGGAAGAAATTGAAAGTAGTATCAAAAGAAGGGAAAACTCTAGTACATACCCATTAAAGCTTGAGATCCGATACATCGGGAGTATGAAAAGAAGGGAAAACTCTTGTACATACCCATTAAAGCTTGAGATCCGATACATCGGGACCTCAACCATGGAAGTCGCTGGGGATCAAATTCTATCTCCGTCACGCGAGCTTCACTGGCGATTGAATCATTGAACTCAAATTTGCCTTATTATCTATCGGCTTTCATAGAGTAATACCTTCTGAAATCCCAGTTTAGTTTCGAAAACCCTAGTTCTTCGCTCTGTTTACTGCTTAGAGAAAATAACCATTTTTATATGCGTAGATGGAGGTATTGCTTTTATTTCATAGTAGTAATAACCAATGTAGAATTTTGAGATAAAAAATAAATTAGTGTTAAGTAATTATAAATTCTTTAACTTAATAAATATTTAAAAAATAATAGATAATAACTTATGAAAAAAATTACCTACTACCTCATACATTCTTCCTTAAATTATCAACTGCGTGTCACTTTTTTCTGTTATTTTTTAATTACTTATCCCAAAATTACCATAGGTGGTTATTAATAAGTCTACATCTTTAATATGACAAGTATATGCAATTATTTAGGTTTGAAAAAATTTAAAATGTTTGTGAGGTTGTTAATGTTTGTATTAAGGTTTAAGAAAAACATCGATGCAAAATGGATTATCTTTTTCACATTTTTTTTATTAGTGTAGAATATAATTAACCACCTCTTTTACTTTTTCGTTGAAATATTTAATAAGATTACAAAAAAAAAAAAGAAAAAAGGAGATTTAAATCTCATTTTCCTAATTCAAAATTTTCAACCGAATCTTTGAACTAATGATTTACCACCAAGGGTCGGTCTAATGTTGTTAGGGCTCTCAACATCCCAAAACGATGAGAATTCAAGTTTTTCTCATAGTATTTGTTAAAATTTTTGTTTCTTTTTTTGTACGAGTGATATCGTTATTGATAATTTCGATAAGCTCTCAACTTTCGATTTGTGTAGCGAAGATCTCGCTAGTAAGACCTCAAGTTTTGACTCAACATAAATGCAATGAAAATTTTGTCCGATATAAATAGTAAAAAACAAGTCAAATATAAATAGCAAAAAAAGATGAGTCATAAGAGTGCTGGATTCCCAAGACACTTTTGGTTAACCTTAGTATATACTTCATCCGTGCACAAAAAAAATAATTTGAACTTTTAACAAATATTAATTTTGTATGTTTAATTAAGAATTACATGTAAAAATAATAAAATTTTCTATTGAAATTTATTATGATGATTATAGATAAGATACAAAGATTGTAAGTACAAAATTTTAAAATATGACGTTATAATAGAAAATTTATGCAAATTTTATTCTCAAATATCGTTGTTGTCGTCTTTTTTTTTTTTAAAACAGGAAAGTATAATAAAATTCATGGAATAAAAGTAAAGAAATTTTGGAAGCTAGACCCACATATCTCTAGCACTGTTTCACACAGGGATTTCGTTTGTCTCCTACCGTCGTCAATCATGTTATTCCAAGTATCAAGATTCTATCAACCTCTAAGATACAGTGTATATATAATACTCATTTGAAATAGGATCAACCTGAGTTTTTTTTTCCTGTTACAATAAGTTTAAATTAAATGGAGATTTTTTTGGGTTCAGAGTCAAAATATATCATAGACATACTTGAAGGGTTTACATCTATATATAAAAAGAGTAAGACCGATCCTATTCAGAGTTAGACCCAGCGAGTTCTACACAAAATGATTACTCCGAGTAACTTTTTTATTGGGCGATTTTTTTTTTTTTTGGTA
>CM025781.1:7631234-7665897 GCA_014636745.2 Centella asiatica | reverse complement strand
TGAAAATTATATATATATATATATATATATATATATATATATATATATATATATATATATAACCACCCCAATTTCCGGAGGAAGTATTAAAAATGAATACATCCATAGAGGCACATGAATTGCAAAGACATGACAGTAAACATGAAAATGGTGATTATATAAATGAAGGTTGCATGATTGCCTAAAAAACTCCATTCAACTCATAATTTTCACCATCACATAGTCCAACTTACTTTCATTGGAAGTCAAAAGCAGACATTTTATTAAATATTTCCATACCACTTCTAGTCCATGCTATCAAAACCTAGGATAAGAGACATACATTAGGTAATCTGAATTAAAACATACAGCCTGGTTAGTTAATGGGGAACCCAACGTGTTTGTCCCCACAAATAAAGCTATATGAATGCCTCCTAAATCAAATGACACAAATAGCAAATGTATTTAATCATGAGGTTGTCACCAATTGACTGGTTAGGACATTGGCAAGGTATTTTTAAGTGGCAACATTTGAACAAGTAAAGAGGACCAAAGGGTGGACATGAACAATGAGGTTGAGTTTATTACAAACTTATATTCTCAAAAGGCCATAATGAAGTCAAGTTTACATATTCCAAGGAAAAGACTTTGAAGTACAAAGATTGTTAACATAGTGTGAAAGTAAAGTACATTAGCTGGAGTTAGGACCACCTGAATAAGCTACTTCTTTTCCAGCAAACACCAAAACAAATCATGCAGCTGTGCTGCCGTACTGCATTACAATATGATTTCATAGATAACTTCTTTTATTTTTCTGGTGGATACCATAGTTAAGGTAAATAAAGTATTATTTAGATCATGAAACAAAACATTTGCTAAGAAAACAGGTCTATAAATCAAGTCATGCATCATAAGATCTTTCAGAAAATTCACAGTTCCCAAGGAAACTCCTTATTTTCTATCTGACATGGGGTCTTTCTTTTCACCAATCCTATTCTTCTTTCCAGCATGAAACAGAAGACAACCACATCATAAAAACATAGTTAATAAAGAGGGAGAGAGACAGGCTTACAGCTAAAGATTCTTCACTATTCACAACCGAAGCCATCCAATAGTATATATTTACAATACAGTATATGCCAACAAAAGGTTCCAAGTAAAGACAGGAGAAGCAAGACCCATTTTTTTCTCAAATATATGAGCTTCTCTCTAATAAAGAAAGCTAAAATTATTTATCCATAGAAGTTGAATAACAGCATCACTTTCTAAGGCAATGTCTTGTAGCTGTCATGATCATAATGAGGAATAGTCCTAGTCCATTACAGAAATATGGAAAACTTACTCTCTTTTTCTCAGAGCAGAATGGTGAGAGGGAAGGCAGATGGAGTGAATTAAAGGATGAAACTTGAATTGATTATTTCTTTTCTTTTGATCCCTTTCAATTATTAAGTGTCCTGTGGCAGTCCAAATAAAGACTGTCATCCCTGTCCCGATCCTTGCCCTGATAAAAAAAAACTATTTTCATTTACAGTTTATTACCATCAGCCCACATTTTTTACAAGAAAGTCCTACACCATTCCGAAGGTTGATAATATAACTTCAGAATTTTAGCAGGTATGTTTTCATATAAGGTGATCTGTTAGAATTTCTAGTTGTTTGAAGGTGAAGCTAATATTTTCTTGAACTGCTGCTCTTTTTATCCAAGGTAGTAAATTTTAGAAACATAAAAACTGCAAGAAGTGTGTGTGCATGCGTGCGTGTGTGTTAATGAAAAATAATTAACTGATTATATCAGGGAAACACGAGGGGGGAATTTTAAGCTTACGTTCCTCAAGTATCTTGTGGATCTACCCCCTTCCTGTACTCCTCAACCAACAAAAAAGAAAGGTATGGTTTTATTGGACAAGATAGAAATGATTCAGGAACAACCCCCAGCTATAGGGCTTCACTATACTCTTAATGATTTACTGAAAACTAGCCACTAGAGTGGGGTTATATTAAAAGACAGGGAGTTGTGCTGATCTTTTTTGATGATGGTGAAACTCACATCTACTATGCTTAAGCTGTGAAAGAGATAAACAAATAAGTCCATGCAATGTGACACCGAGTAGTCCCACAGTAAACTATTTGCATGGCCCAAGGTGGTAATGTGCTTTTAGATTACTAAATTAATGACATACACCTTGAAAGTTATTTATTACTAAGTTTCATTACCACTTAAGCTGATTTGGGGATTCTTATTATAATACCTTTTTGCCAGTAAAGACTCGAGATCAACCAATTAACATTACAAAGAAGTTGTGGGCGCAGTAAGGCACTTGAGTAGGCTGAACAGCAGAAAGCCAAGGTATACAAGAGAACCACTTGATCTTGAGCACCTGACCTCATGTTCAGATATTTTTTGATACCTATGGTATAAACAGGCCATTAGCTGCAAAATTTTTCTTGGATATAGTATGTGTACTTAGTTACATCCAATATTTTATGATTGTTAGTCAAATAATTCTTTTTTCATACATCAAGCAGCCTCAAATGTTCAGGTCTGTAGCGAACAACGTGGAAGGTATACAGTATGTCAAGGATATTTGCAATTGCAATTGGAGGTGCAGGAGTGCTGGCATTGTTGGGGATAGTCATTGGAGTTGTATGGTTTTGCATGCTATGGTTTAAAAAACTCTCAAACAAGAATTCAGACACAGGCTCTTCAAATCTGTCTGCAGTAGGTAAGATCTCATCAAAATCATATATGGAGACAACTGACTTACAGTTCCAAGTCTAAATATTTCCTAAAAATTGCTGCTCAACTATCACAGTGGAGGTAAAGGGAAGAGCAGATCCCAATTATTCTACAGTCCCACCTCTAACCGGACTACATGAAGCAACACAGTTCACAATGGAAGAATTAGACCAAGCTACCAACCACTTTGATGAGAAAAATCTCATTGGATATGGAAGTTTTGGTCTAGTTTATAAAGGATTGCTTCGTGACGGGACTGTTGTAGCCATCAAAAGACGTACTGGTGTCCCTCAACAAGACTTTGTTGAAGAGGTAAGTTAAATCTTAATGCCATAGTTGATTTATATATACAGTATGCAATTCAAAGTCGAGATGTTTTTTCATTTTTAAGTAATTATTTAGAATTTAAGATTTTGATCTATAAGTTTTCTACTCTTGATTAATCATAGAGAATATTTGTTTGCACAGTCCCTTCTGCTTGTGGATCTTAATAAGATCTCCGGGGGTTTGTTTATGTAAATGTAAAAGCGAAATGGATCACATCAACATTCCCTAGACTCTATAACAAAATAATGTTTTTAAAATAGTTTTTCCAGATTCTTTGTATCAGCTTGTCAAATATCCTAGTGACAGAAGTCTAACTTCTTCTAAAATCTCCTACATGGATAACAGGTAGCTTACTTGTCGCGGATTTGGCACCGTAACTTAGTTACTCTTCTAGGATGTTGTCAGGACTCTGCATACCAAATGTTGGTCTATGAATATTTACCAAATGGCAGCATGTGCAGTCATCTATACGGTATAAATCTTTCAGAGGAGTAGGTTATAGTTTTACATGGGTTACTTTTCATGTTATAGATATTCATTGTTCATTAACTGACAGCAACCGGAAAGGTTTCAGCAACAAAACTTGAGTTCAAGCATAGGCTGTCCATAGCTCTTGGGGCAGCTAAAGGTAATAACAAAAAAACTGATCACCTAGAAACAGACTATAAATAGATGTAAATTGAAACATTCTGCTGATGCAGGACTATGCCATTTGCATAGCCAACAAATCCCTATGGTGCATAGTAACTTCAAAACTGCAAATGTTTTGGTTGATGAGAATTTCATCGCTAAGGTTGCAGATGTGGGAATTTGCAGAATACTTGAGAAAATTGAAGAAGCAGGTCCATCGCGCTCAACTAGTGTCCATGTTTTTGAAGATCCAGAGTAAACTACCTCTTTTGCTACCGGATTTGTCGCACTTCTTTGAATTCAAGTTCGTTGTATTTGATTTATCACATATTATAATGATCAGGGTAGCTCAAACGGGGAATTTTACTGAGTTGAGTGATGTTTACAGCTTTGGGGTATTTCTTTTGGAACTCATAATAGGACAGGAGGCTTCACTTATTGATTCCTTTGGATCAGATGGAAGCATACTTCAATGGGTATTGACAAAATATACATCATTTTCTTTGCTTTCGAAAAGCTCTATTCTCATTACTTATGCATTTCGATATGTAGATGTTATATCATATATGGCACAACACATAAAAGAGGACAGAAATAATAGAAAATCACTTCAGAACTTTTAGAAGATAGTGGCTCGTTCGTTATTCGAATGAAAGGAGTTTTCTGATAATAAAAAAAAAAAAAGGAATGCTTGTCGAATCATCTCTTCAAGAAGCAGTAGATAACTTACTAATCAAGTTCAACTTTCTATATCTGTTATTGAGAGGTATTAATTAATATAACATTTATAACAGTGGCTTATATATATAGAATATTGATTCTTCAAATTTATTGATGAAGGTGGAGACAAACCTGAACTCAAATAGCATTACAGACCATAGGTTGGTTGGGAGCTTCACCACTGCAGGTATAAAGGACTATATCAGATTGACACTACGATGCATGGCTGTTCCACGAGAAGCTAGACCTAATATGCGAACAGTTAAGTTAGATCTTGAAGGAATTCTTGAGAAAGAGATCACGCTCACAACAGTGACAGGTGAAGGTAAAGCTCAGGTTACACTTGGGAGCCAACTATTTAGTTAATAATGAAGATTTTCAGGTAAAAGGATGAGACTCCACAGGGATAATTTTTGTGTTGTCACAATATGCAGTAGAAAGCATCTGCTATGTCATGGTCTCTTCTACAATTAGTATTCATGTGACAAGAAGATTCAACCAAAATAGTATTCAAATGTATATAATGATGCTATTTTAGTGATGACAGCTTCATGTTTTCAATATATTTTCTCCTTCTGATAAGTTGATTTCAAGTTGAATATCTCAATTAAAAGGTTTCAGTTGAATGTGTTCATTCAAGTCCTTTGTATTAGGTTCAATCTCTCTGTGTTAGGTAATAGCTAATTTAGAGATTCCTAGAAATAGCCATAAAACTTTAAAAAAAAAAAAATACAGAATCAAAACAACTTCAGAGAAAGTTGTAAGGCATCATAACATACTTATAAAATGTTTGAGAATATGAAATCATGCTTCTTCTGGCTTTACAATTCTCTTATCAAAAATAATTTTTCCTTGAATAACTCCTCCTCATAAGATAATCATATGACTTCTCTGTAGGACCTGCCAGCAGGAAAAGTTGCACTAAAATGGTGATTTCATATAATAGAATAATTTCAATATCCCTACACCATCTCCCAACACAAACACATGCACATACAAAAAGAGAGCGCCACCACAAATATATAAAGAGATGGAGAAAAGAACACAGAAGCTAAAGGTAAAATCTATAATGTCATTTAGAAAGCAGCACTTATAGTGGCTACAAGTTCTATCAGTTTCAATCAAATCTTTTGAGTGAATATCTAGATACTAAATGGATTAACTAAGACTGACAACCACTATACAGAATTGCTGGACATTGTGTGAGCGAGTGCGTGAGTTTTAGGCTATCGTCTTCGTAGTAACCACACAAAAAAAAAAAGAAAAAAAAAAGAATTGCTTGGACATTGGAACAAATTTATCGCAACAGATATCACCAACATTCAAATTATTTTCAGATTCTCCCATTTTAAATCAGACCAGAACTAAAATAAAGGAACTGATGGAACCCACTTTTAATTTTTAAGTACACAGTGATATCATTTTTTTAAGCCCTGGAAACTGTACAAAGTGATATTCATCATTACCATGAATATCACATGAAGCGAAATTAATTCAAGCTCAATACAGAAGTCTTAATTTAGGTAAACAAACAGTAAATGCTGCCCAAACAAAAAAAACTGCTATTTTGGGAAACTCTTCCACGTACCCGTTAAAGCTTCGGATTCAAGTAGTCGGTGACGGGATCGGGAACTTCACCGTCGACCAAGCCACTGCACATCTATTGTAGTGTGACGTTGAGCGCCGTTTGGGAACTACTTTTCTATTTTCTGACTTAAAATTTTAATTTAAGGTTAATTATATATCAAATCATTTAAAAAATATAAGTTAATTATTTAATTTTGAATAGGTTATAGGTAAGTATAAATTTTTCATCAATAATCGTTAATTGAAACTCAAGCACATCGATGAAACTAAAATTATGCCGTATTTCACCCCCTTGGCAAATTGTAAGGTGCATGCACAATATTAAAGAGAAAAAGAAGGAAAAATATATTTTAACCATTAATTTTAACAATTTATTACTATGTACCTATCAACTATTACAGTAACCATGACAATTTTGAAGAATCTTTTTAATTTTTTATATGTTTGTTTTTTATATTTTATTTCTAAACCCAATAAGATTTTGAGAATTTGAACAATAAAATGTCAAAAAGAATCAAAGATATTATTTAATAATAATGTATATGTGAATGATTAAACAAAAAATAACAAAGGTAGTGCAAAATAAAACCGAAATTAAGGGATATAAATCTTGAATTAATTTTTTAAAAATATATCTAAACAAAGATTTATATTTTAAAAAATGATTTATGAATTAACTTTTTAAAAGAAAAAAACCCAAATAATTAACCACAGTAATAATGACTCAGTTTGACAAACTCGGAAGTAGGTCCTAAACAGAGCCTATGTATTAAGACGTGGCCCGTTATCCATTCCTTTCCTTCTTCTTCCCTAATCATTCTTCAGCTTCCATGGCTTCTGCCTCTCTATCTATTTCTGCATCATTCTCGCCGCAAGCATTAGCTCGTTCCAACAAAAACAGTCGAAGTCCTCGCAAATTCAACCCCAAGAAGCTTTCGCAAAACCCTAATCCTAGGCTCAAATCTCGAGATTTCCCGCCACTTTCGCTCTCCTCCGTCTCCGGCGGCGAAGCCACCACTTACACTCGTTTACCGCCAAAAGATGACTTTTTTGTCAATCCCTTTGAGTCTCCGTCCCAATTGTCTACGGAGGTCAAGCTCTCTGACTTGGCATTCGAAAAATTTTCAATTCAGAAGCCGTCTATTGAAGAAATTGATGATGAAGTTGATGAAATTAGGAATCAAGACGAGAAATTAGAGTTTGATTACGGTAAGTTCGAGTTGTTTGAGGTTAATTCTGATGATGAATTTGACTCGGAGTACGATGATGATGATGATGATAATGATGATGAAGAAGATGGTGAAGAAAAATTGTTAGGGTTTAAGTATGAAGGTTCTGAAGATTTGGAGTCTGAAGATGGAGAAGAGAAAGAAAAGGAGAAGGGAGTCCCTGCAGTAATGAGATGTTTTGACAGGGCAAAAATTTATGTAAAAGCTGGTGATGGAGGGAATGGGGTGGTGGCAATTAGGAGAGAGAAGTTTGTGCCATTAGGTGGGCCCTCCGGCGGCGATGGGGGGAGGGGTGGGCATGTGTATGTGGAAGTTGATGGTTCAATGAATTCTTTATTGCCATTTAGGCAAAGCATTCATTATCGTGCAGGAAGAGGTGCCCATGGGAAGGGGAGGAACATGCATGGGGCGAAAGGAGAAAATGTCGTGGTTAAGGTGCCACCCGGGACAGTTGTGAGAGAGGCCGGTAAGGACGGGGTACAAGGGGAAGTGCTCTTCGAGTTGTTGCATCCTGGGCAGAGAGCATTGCTGTTACCAGGAGGAAGGGGTGGACGAGGTAATGCAGCTTTTAAGTCGGGGACGAACAGGGTACCAAAGATTGCAGAGAATGGGGAAGAGGGTGCAGAAATGTGAGTGGCTTAACTGTATATCATGTGTTTTATTGTCAATTGTTAATATTATGACAAATCATTGTTCATTTCACGCGATTAATTGTGCAATTTAATGTATAGAAAAAGCATTTTTCATAGATTTAGCAAGTTATAGCCAATAAGTTACCTCCATTGGTAGCATATCATAGAAGCCAGTATACATAACTTAGTATAAGTAGTACTTCTTGGGCCCTGTATACATATTTCGAGTACCTAGAATCGAATGTAGATGTGAAACTTGCTTCTGCACATGAAGAAAATATCCTTCATGGCTATGATCTTTCCCTCCATCATATGTATTTCATATGAATTTGACTCATGCGTGAGAATTAACAAGTATACCCGGAAACGATAGGGAACCAGACTAATGTGTGGAAGAGGAACCATTTTTGTATTTTTAGGAGGATGAAGTCTCTTGAGAGTGAATATGGTATATATTATTATGCTCCAGTACTACAAATGGATGTGAGCATGATTATGGGATAGATTAAGGACATTTTGTCACGTTTTAACTTGGTTCATCTAAAGATTTCACATTTCTATTCCAAAATGCAAGGTAGTTTTTTTCTTTTGGTGTCACTATTTATTTCATTAAGAAGTCGTTATTTATCAGGTGGTTGGAGTTAGAGCTGAAGTTGGTTGCTGATGTTGGGATAGTTGGTGCTCCAAATGCTGGGAAAAGCACATTTCTCAGCGTCATTAGTGCTGCTCAGCCAAACATTGCGAATTACCCCTTTACAACCTTGCTTCCAAATCTTGGTGTTGTTTCATTTGATTATGATGCAACCATGGTTGTAGCAGATTTGCCAGGTTTGCTTGAAGGTGCACACCGAGGTTTTGGTTTAGGCCACGAGTTTCTTCGGCACACAGAAAGATGTTCAGTTCTGGTATAAACTGCTATTTTTAGTTGAAACATTATAAAAATTGTGGATCTTCATATCTGCAGGAACATAAGAAAGTTCTATATGCCTTACATTTATTATCTATTTTTAGAATTTTTTATATTAGTTTCTTTCGTCAGTGGTTTAGCATTCCTTGTGGTATCTAGATCTAGTGTTTGTATCCTGTTGGCTATCTTATGAGCGGTATTTAAAACATGCTTGTTTTAGTTTTGTTTCCTAGGTGATGCAATATATGACTTCAAAGCTAGATGCTATTTCATCTTAGCAGTATTTTAATTTGTACAATTATAGTTGAGATTCGCCTTCATATTTCTTTGTTTCCTCTGAGTCCATTTGAAACTAAACCGATAAGATACTTTAAATATGATGTGATGTACTGACAGAAAAAAGATTAGAGAAAATCTTATGTGATGCGAAGTTACTTGCATTCTCTGTGTGGTACTGTAGTTTCCATCTTTTTGGACATCTTGTGTTAAGAAAAGGGTGACTAGATTATACCAACATCTGATTTGTCCATGCTTTCTTTAAATATCGTGGTGGACTTATTGATCATTATCATTTTGGACTTTAGGTACACATTGTTGATGGCTCATCACAGCAACCAGAATATGAATTTGATGCTGTTCGTCTTGAGCTAGAAATGTTTAGTCCTGAGCTTGCAGAAAAGCCTTACTTAGTTGCATACAACAAAATGGATCTTCCTGATGCATACGAGAAGTGGACATCTTTCAAGGATAGGTTACATGCTCGTGGGATCGAACCTTTTTGCATGAGTGCTGTGATGAGGGAGGGAACTCAAGAAGTAATCTGTGCTGCTTATGAGCTTGTAAGAAAAAGAAAAGAAGCCACTAAAGAAGGTCTGCCAGAATTATCTGTAGCTATTTTCTTCAAAGACATTCTTTCTTATGCGTATACAGCATGTGAGACAAGGTTCAACTGTTTTAAACTATGTTATTATGAGCTATACGCCTATACTTAGACTTGCGATGGCACCACGCCTTTTTTTCACATTTTAATTATATGTAATTATATTATCACCTAGTAGGCTTACTTTTACTACAAATACAAATACAAATATAAAACGCATAATTATATAGTCTTTTACTACAAATACAAATATAAAATGCATAATATTTGGGCATGTATCCTTATACAATATATGCATTTCTTAGAATTGATGGCCCGTCAGGCTCGTCGCTTGTGAAGGTACAATTTAGTATACAACTAAATTCAAAGATGGGGAAAAAACTATTAGAGAAAGGAGTGCTTTTTCTAAGACTCCAGACCTCCTCAAGATTTAATCTAGTCTTGGCTGCTATGAACAAGTTTTGTGTGGAGACTAGCCGACTAGGGTTAGTTCCCACAAGCAAAATTTTGCTCCATTTGTACTTTTGGATTGAATCTGTTTCCCTGTATTGCAGCATATAAATGATCATATAATGCATTGTATGAGGTGACATCAAATGGCTGCCTATGGTTTTCTAGCTCTGGCATTGAGAGTTTTTCTTTTTTCTATTTGAATTCCATCTTTGTGCATTTTTTTCGATCATATTTGCCACTAGTGTTCACTGCTTTGTTATTCTAATGAAAGTCCATTATTAAAACATAATATTACATAATAAAAAGTTCTGCCATCACAAGTTCATCTTTATATGGCTGAACTAAACAGTTCATTTAGTGTCCGAAAATGAAATTCATTCCCATCAACAAGCACATGTATATGATTTTCTGTTGAATGTTTTCTCTCATCTAGAGTTGAGCAGCCAAATGAATTTGAACCATGTGGCTGACATGGTGCGGAAGCAGAGAACTGCTCCAATAAATGAGTTTGAGATCTCCCATGATAGCTCTTCAAATATTTGGCATGTAGATGGATCAGGGCTGCAACGTTTTGTCCAGATGACAAACTGGAAGTAAGCTATATTAATTTTCATTCTTCTCAAAATATTATATCTTGTCTTTACTGGTCTTTTTTTTTTAATTTTTTTGACCCAAGTTTTACTTTCTTGCTACGTCATACTTACTCCCTGTGTAATTAGTCGGAATCATATATAGAGATTATGATGCTAATCATGTAATTTGCCTTTACCATGTTTAAACTGACATGAAGATCTAAATTTTATCTGAGCTGGGGTTTGTATATCTCGGTTTTTGATACTGCCGTTGGATATACTTTTATTTTATTTTCAGAAAATTTGGGTTGGATCAACTCTATGTGGGTTTCAATGTACAACTCCAATCAACATGATATATTGGACTTGATCATATACCTATATAACCTAATTGCCCATATATGGTCAAATTGTCATGTAATATTCACTCTATGGAAGTGAGTCAATCTTGATGTTGCTCAAATTTCTGCTTAGACAAATTAATATATGCTTTGTCGGAATAGCTATGTAGATTCTGACAGAAGGTTTCAACACGTCCTGGAGGCATGTGGAGTGTTCAAGTCTCTCACCAGACTTGGCGTCAAGGAGGGTGACACCGTTATCATTGGCGAGGTGTGTTCTTATTGTGGATTTTTTGTGCCCCCTCTTAGATATTTTACCTTTTTGTTATTATTTTCTCCCCTTCTCTGTTGCCTTTTAACTTTTGTATTGAAAAAGTGCTTGATCAATCATTAAAAACTGATGCTTGTGTAGTTATTCTCTGTTCTATTTACTTATACCCAAATGATACTACTATTAATCCCCTGTAAGACAAGCTTATTTGCGTCTTTGTAGTCAGATTTTATGACAGATCTAAATACATTTATACATAAAAGTACACCTGCATACACACACACACACACTTTGTTCCACAAGAGGAGTTCTACTTAAGTTTGTTTATTTTGTGAAATCCTAAGATGTAATTGTTTTATGAAATTGTTAAATTTTCTAATTGACATAGTTTGTACATAGTACATCCTCCATGCCAAAATGTATCTAAATTAGAGATACATTTGACCTTTTTAGGGGGCATTTTAAATTTCAAATTAATGTAAATATATTCAATTTACAGTGATAAAGTTATTTATAGTTTGTACCAAAAACTATTGATCCAAAAAGAAAATTACATTCCAAGAAAGTATATAGTAAGAGATGGTGAATGTATGTGTTTCCTAGTGCCAAACATGGATCTGAAATTGTCTTAAAAAATGGGACCGTTGGAGTGTTTGTTATGCCTAATTGGTGTTTGAACAAAGTTGATATGTTCTTAAAATCTTATTTGGTTCCCACTAGATGGAGATGGTATGGCATGATTCCAAGGATAATGGCTCATCAAGTATGAAGCGATCTGCATCTTCAGTCAGATGGCCCCAGTAAACAATAAATCTTCAGCAGATTGCCTCGGCAAATATTATGCGCCTCTAATATGTCCATCATAATTGGTGCTAATAGAGGAAGGTATAACTGAATCATTTCCTCTTATTCAAGGTTTGTGGTGATTCTTGTATACGTTGTTAATTTCTGTAAAATTCATTTATTAATTTAAGTACCTGCATTATGTGCAACCAAATTTTCAAGTAGTTACAGTTTATCAATTTACTACAATTCATGTTCTCGCTATAACACTCCTTGCAAAACCTAATGCTTTTACATATATATCAACTGCACGTCGACAGAGATCATATTGGGGACCTCCACTGTTTTAGCAAGAATCAAGCATGTGACGTACCTGAAATACAACGTATCCGAAAGTGAGAAATCCATTCAACTTCATATGGTACGTCTATGAGCATCGTGGAAGTATTTCTGATTGTATGCATTGATCAGTTTATAGGTGAGAAAGGATCACTGGAGCTAAGCCATTTTGAAATATATTCTTATTTGTGCTCTTTGTCGATCCCTGTAAAATTATAATTGTTTCTCTGAAACATGATATATGGTAGTTGTATCATCGGTGATGTTTTCCATAGTTAAGTTGGCCAAAATAGAAGAGATTTGTATTGATCATGCCAATAAAAGACATTTTTATTTAGGTGAAACTTGAATGCTACTCCTTATTTATATTTCTTGTTGTTAAATCACTTTTGGTTGTGGAGAAGTTCTTGATAAGAATGAGCATAAAGTCCATTTCGTAACCATATTATCCGAAGAATTGTGGCAAAACTCGGGAGATCTAAATTTAAATGGAGTCTGAAGTGCATATTGCTTAATTATTTGGGTTATGAATTAAAGTACACGTGTCACTAGGTGGCTGTTTCAAATAGTGTTCCGTTTCATTTCACTTGCTTCAAAGAATTATATTTTTCAATAAAAATAACTGAAAAATGACTACCGATTAATTATAAATTTTAGTATGTGTATAAGATGCTCATATATTCACTATCGGTTGGGTTTAACACTTGTTGGCTACAGTTATTAGGTAGTTTATGTTATCATGTGATTGTTACTATATGTGATCGTTGTGTTATCATCTGAGCATATTATGTTATTATCTGCATTATATTATTATTTACGGTGTAAATTTTTTAATAGACGGTAACATTGCATGTGGTAACAATATTATAGATGGTAACGTAAATTTAATGGGAATTAGAATTGAAACATATCAACACTGATTGGGAATTATTTTCTCTAAAGGTATTGCCTCCCCCCAAAAAAAAAAAAGTATATGTAGTATTTTTTTGGGACAGGAAAATCGAATCAGTGAAAGTATTAACTCGTTACCGCAAGAACCGATCAATCTAATGGTGCAAAAACTCTATTTCTGAGACCTAGCTAGCTATGATTTAGAAGTCTAAGACAACTATATTAATGATCATCCTTAATACAGGAACGTTCGAAGGGGAAAAGGTGAAAAAGGGTAGACATAAAATTGAGAAGTAAATTTTGGTTTTTATTAGGTTATCTAAAATGTTAGCCAAGCAAGCATTGTTAACACGCACTACTGTAAGTTTCGGACAATTTAAGAACTAGTTTCAATGATATATATATACATACATATACATATATTTACACTTTTATTTCAAAAAATAAAAAAGAAAAGACAAGATATATATTGCATTGAAAGATAAATGGGCATGCTGTCTGGGGTTGGGATGACAGTGGGGATCCAAATCTTTGACCCTTCACCTAGGTGGTAAGAATTTGATTCTGTTTTACTGTTTCTAGTAAGGCCTACCCCTTCTAACTACAGCAAACCCCCACAGTAAATCCCCACCGTAAAAAATCAAAAAATACAAAAAAAATAATCTAAACCTCGTACCTTTTTAACCATATCAACCAAGAATTCACCTACCCCTACATGACACATAATCCTACAGTAAAAAAAGTACGTAGTCGTACGTGGACAGTGGTAGTAAAACACACACAGCACGTATAGCCTACAAATAGTGGAATATATATATGTGTAGAACGAGACTAATCATGATGATCCAACAACAGTTCATCTCAGTACACTGGCTGATGACGTGTCAACTCGAGGGGCTTGTTCTCTGGCCGACAACTCAGACTGAGGGGGGACCCAGTTGATGACATGGCAACTGTTCACACGTGTCACTGTGGGTGTAAACAGTGATAATTAAGTGCATGTGTATACATATATGATTGTAGTAGTTGATGATCATATATATACGGAGGAGTGGCAGTACGTATTAGGTCATGAAATCCGGATAAATGTTTCCTCGGATTGTAAATTTTATCATATTCTCTCTGTTTTTACTGTTTTCAATATCTTCTATAGATCTTTTTTCCTTCTTATTTATCTCTCTCTCTTTTTTTACCGTTAATCCTTTCTTCATCTTCTATGTATTTATTTTTTTTAATTATTATTTTCTTTATTCCAAAGTTAGCAAGGTTTGTGAGATCATATTATTTAAATTGAAGTTAAATTTTTACTTTTAATAATTATAAAGTAAATTAATTTGAAAATACGCTCGAATACAAATATTTATGCTTTCATATGTTTAGGTCATGATATGCAACGAAGGTAAAAGTTTTAAGATAGGTCGCCAAAATATTTCGCCCTTTTCTAGTTTTATGTGTTTGGAATTTATCTCATAAGTAAATATAAGAATTGCATATTTTTTAAATTAACTAATAATCTTAGGCACACGCCTATGCTTATGCGTGTGTTGATTTTTTTCCTAAATGTAATATATAATTATATATTAAATGTCTATTAGTTGATATAATTGAACGAGTAGAGTGATCGAATAAAGACTAAATAAAAATTTTAGGTTTGCAAAAAAAAAAAAATATATATATATATATATATATATATATATTGTTAATATATCGCGCATGTATACATGCGTATACATACGTACATATGATGATGCATGTATGTATGTATTTATGTATATGTATAAAGTTACTTAACTAGACGTACGTGTAGCTAGATTTGTAGATGTTTTCATGCATTCGCATATGTGATCATCTCTGCGTTGAAATGTAGACAAGTAACCCTCTAGTCCTCTACATTTGGTGTTTTCACAATTAAATTTTATAATAGGATAATTAGTCTTAATCACTGAAAGTAAATATATAGATATGTATATAGAGACGAAAATATGAAAAACGTAATTCGTAATTTCTTATAAATATTTAATCCTCCGCCACTTTCTTTATATCTTAGAAAAATCCCCACCATTTTTATTTATTTATTTTTTTTGTTAAATATTTTTTGGTTTTTTTCATTCTTTCTTTTTGACCCTTGTATTACTGACCTTCATATTTGAATCAATATGTTATATTGTTGGTAGTGGCAACATACATCACTTCGGCATCATGCATGTATGAAATCGAGGCATGAGAAGACACTTTATTATTGACATGCGACAACCTATATTTATACTTGGGTGGGTGCACATATTTTTCTTTCTTTCCAATTTCAAAATTTTAAGTTTGAAAAGAGGTTGTTATAGTGGTTTACATATATCTAAAATTTCTTATTGTTTTTTTATAAATTACTTTTACAGTTTTGTTGAATGATTACTATCTCAACAAATCAATACAATAAAATTTATTTTAATTGATCTTTAAAATGATGGGAGAAAATAGGAATTAGGAAATAAAAGGGTGATAAAATAGTGAAAGAAGAGGAAATTGTATTGAGAAAAAAAAAAGTAATTGTAGGAGAAAATGAAGTAAGGTAGACATGTGGTTCTTTCTTCTTTTTCTGTTTTAAATTAAAGAAAATGATTATACGAAAATGACCAATGTAGTTAATCTAATAACCAAATACTTATATAATTGATAAAAGATAAATAAATAGATAGATATTGCATTCGCTTTTAAACTTCATCCATTTTTACAAACAAGTTGAATCTTAAAAATTGATTTTAGGGGAAGATAATTTTTATTATCCGTTTTAAGGTTAATTTTTTGGTAAACTCTTTTTGGTTACATAGGAGGATGTTGTCGATATATTCATACACACTAACAAATTTATCAACTCCTGACTTTCTCATCTTTTAGATAAAATAGTCGATAATAAACGAAATTAACTATTAAGTAAACTGGTAATTCTTTCATAAAGATTAGGTATCTATAGTATTGGTACAGCTAAACTAGATATCGTAGTTTTCTTTGTCACCACAAAATTCTAAAGTTGGCATAAGCTTTTCATCACAAATTTATTAACTAGATTAGTTATATGTCCATTTTATTTAATGCTTTTTAAAAATTTAATAAAACAAAAGAACATAAATATAGACATTTGAAAGTAATTAACTAAATGATAAATTATTTATTTTACGTCTTTTTGGTTAACTTTTAATGTGGTAAACATGACACCTGACATTTTTATTTACGATCGAATTCCGTCAAAAATAAGTTTTTCATAATAGAACATAAAGGCGTCACCTGATATATTATTTCCGACTGATTTTTTGGTCTGAATTATATTCCTTTTGTAATAGACTATGTATGACCGATAATTAGTCAAAAATAAATTAATCTTAACGATACTCCTGACGAAATTATATCTATTTTTGACCGAATTTTTTACTGAATATTTAGTTAAAACTAACTTATTTCTAATTAAAAAAGCTTATGTGTGATAAAATATTCGGTCAAAAATAAGAGTTTGTCTTGTAATGTTTGTTTGTTTTTAAGTTGAATGAATTAAAGCTCGCAACTATACCCATAGTTACATCAAAGATATAACAATACATGAAACATTCGTTTGTCATAAATTAATAATTATATATAAAGCTAATCGGTAATTTTAGATTAGAAAATATTTGACCTTTTTGTTTCAACTTAAAATTTAAGCTTGATTTATATTATAATTTATATTATAAAAATTTAAAATTTTTAAAATTTAAACCGAAACAAAGTGGAGCATTATCACTTTTTATAGCACAAACAATAGATTTACAATATTTTGGTGATAAAACATATCCTTTTTTTCCACAATTCGGATGTTTTCGAAGAATACTGTAATGGATGGGGCTCTCTTACAAAAATGTTTGGTTATAAACAGAATAAATGTTATGCATGGATATGCATAGGCATGCACAATAATATTCCTACACAATTTTATATTATTATTCATTTTAAAGAGTTAGAGAGCATCTAAAAATAAGGGATTTGAACATGTTTCACATATTCATTATGTCAAAAATTGTTTTTATAACTATGCAAAATCATAAAAATAATTTTGATCTTGTATTGTTATAATAATGACATTAGATATTACGACAACAACAAAAACTCATACCACCTTATTTTTTTTACTCTTTCGACTAATACGGTTAAAAAGATTCAAAAATGAATTCGAAAATAAAGAAGAAAAAAATCAGCTATAAACAACCTCAAAAAAAAAAAAAAAGCTAAAAAATTTAGAGGAAATAAATATAAGTTGGTCAAAGACATCAAATCTCTCTATCACTTTAATCTATAAACTCGTCAAAGATGAAGCAGTAGTAGTCTAAAATTCTCTACCCAAGTCTCATCTCATCAAGAATGCCATACTCTTTATCCCCAAATCCCGGGAGACCTTAAATCACTAGCCTTGACAAAATAAAATGTTTTGAAGAATGTGCAAAAAAAAAAAAATTCCATTTTATTTATATTTAGAATTTATATTACATACCAGCTCAAACTTAAAGATGAGGGGGGTCCTCCCACATGATCCCTCATTACCCTTTCCATTATTTATTGCATTAATTAATTTATATATTGTAGGGGTTTCTTACTTTCTTGCATGTTTAATTATTGATTTTAGACCAAACCAATTAATCCATTTTAAGGAATTCTACCTTTTAATTTATTTTATAAAATAAACACTACTTTGTCAAGCTTATAATAAACATAAATCTTAGTTAGTGGAGTGGGATCACATCTTTTGATATGTATAACTGTATAAGCTCCCCTTAGCCTTGACTGATCGACTGACTCACTCTTTCATATTCTAAAATAATTAACAATTCCATTGTAAATAATTAATTTATTTAGATATTTACGTACAATACATATTAACAATTATCCTCATATTTTAAAATTAGAGATTTATTTTAATTATTTTCTGAGTGAAATAATGACATAATAAATTTTAAAATTAATGTAATAGACGAAAAGTTGAAGTGAAATTTATGTTGTGACTAAATTCTTTTTTATAAACGAGAATATTACAATAATTGAATTAATTAAAATTAACTAAGTAAAATTTAATATGACGTCCACGTTTGTTCAAAAAAATATCGGAACAAATATAAATCAATGCGTCATATATCCGTAAAGGGTCTGTCATGTGTTGGTACAGAATTATTTGAATATATAATCTGGAAGTTTTACTTAATCAACAATATATTTTAGATTTCACGTCGGATGCATGTACATATATAGACACATCCCAGAATTTCTACCATGCAGTTTCTGCTTTCTATAATCAGCTTTTTTGTTTTTGTCTCTCCTCATTTGGTCATTCAGCAAGTTTGCAACATGGGGATTTTTATTTTATTTTATATAGGATATCATTATTTAAAAATTTACACACACTTATATATTCGCTAATTATTTTACAGAATTTTTATTAATTTTTAAGGTTAAAAATTCTCACATTCTCATTTTTTTTTAAAAATAATCTACCAGTAAAGTTAATGGTCAGATCGCAACATAAGGATAGTTGGTTTTGTGATGTAATACATTCAAATCTTGTGCATCTATTATTCTTATGCATGTAAAACTACTAGTGGAACAGTCAAGGGTCATGGATTTTCTTATGTCCACGTATACTTCTTAATTATAAAAGACAATCCATTGCTACTTTTATGTCAAATTTATTTTAATAATTATGCTTTCTTTTTATTTATTTTATACATGTATAGTAACATTTTATTATATATGTGTGTGTGTACGAAATGATTTATCATATATATTTGTTGGTAAAAAGAATTTATTGTTAGCTGGATATTAATATATTTGTAATTAAATTTCGTATCTTTTACTACTAAGTGGACAAAACACTTTCCACCTTAGTACGGAAAGATTTACAAATTACAACATATGAATCACATATATATATATATGTATATATGTATATATGTGTGTGTGTGTGTGTGTTTTGCCCATTGCATGCACAATATTTTCACTATTTGATTGAGATAAAGATGACATATAATAAGTGAGCAGTGGCAAACAAATGGAGCATTGAAATGCTAAATTCAAGAAATGGGTTGACTCAAATTTGGATTATGATTAGTATGTGTTGTTCCCAATGTCGTTTAGGCATGTGAGTTTAGTAAGAAAGGGGAGGGGGAAAGTTGAAAGAATCATTTTGGAAGTGCTATTTTTAAATGGATTTGTGTCCCATATATATGCACTAGCTAAATAGCTAATTGTATTGTTTTGTTTGGCAAGTTTGATCCATTTTGCTTTACATGTGTTCCTTAAGCTTTGGATTTCCTTTAATTTGACTAAATAGCCTTTACATATACCAACTTTTAGACAGACAAAACACAACTCTCTTAAAATCTTGCTCTGTGTTTTATCTTTTAGAGCATACATGTTTTTTCTCTCTCAATCAATAGTTCTAATGTCAAGAAACAAAATAGTATTCATGATTATTTTTTTTCCTTTTAATAGAGTAGAAGAACTGAGAAATAAATATCAATTTCTTTAAATTCAAAAAACTCGAGTAAAATTGATTGTATTTGAGTTGAACCGAGCAAAATTAATTGTGATGAACAACTAAGAACTCTTGACAAAATGTAAGACAAATAGAATTAATTGTATTGGAGTCAAGTCAAAGATTTTTTAAATAAGTAATTTGTAAATATCATTATAAACAAACTTGTGATATTTTTTGGTCATGAACCGAGAAATTCTTCCCCAATCAAAACTTTTGGTGATCAAAAAAATAATAATAATAATTACCATAAGTTATTCAGATGTAACTCATATAATTTATTGAGTCTTAAATAACATTTGTGTATGACTTGTTTTTTTTGTTGTTATCGGCGAAACATTTGTGTATGACCCATCCTGTCGAAATCACCATTGCCTATTAAATAATAAATTTCTCAAGAAATATTATAATCCAAAAATAAATTGAAATTAGATAATCAATTGTGTTTCAAAATACATTCACAAATTTGAAAAGCTTACTCACAAAATTTAACTTGAAACAAATTTTTAAATCGAAACCGAAAACTATTTTAGTTTATTTTACATCTTACTTATAAACCCCCAAATAGTTTTGTAAGATGGACGTGTGAGGTCTATAGGAAAAACAAATAGGACACGACAAATTAAAATTGACTTATGGTATTCTTATGGACTGATCTTTTTGTCTAATAAATCTATGGCAGTGCTTCTAATTTTCAATATATATACTCCCACCAATCTTGAAATAATAAAATAAAAATTATTTCTTTATAAAATCGAGAGAGTATAACTACAAATGGAATGTAAAAGAAAATTCTTGATAAGTAAAGATTAATATTTAGTTGGACATCATTTAACTGCTCCCATTGAAAAACATGAAGAAGACAAGAGCTTGATAGAACTTGTAGTTGATTTATTTCGCTTAGAATGCGGATTTACACGTGCATTTTAGAATGATATATATAAATAATTAAAAATATATGTTAATAGAAGTGCCTTAAAATTCAAATATTTGAGACTCTCTAGGAGTATGAAGACAGAGATTTGCCTCTAGTTTTACTACCTTTGTGGTTTACTCTATGCCTAGGGATCAATTATACTGTTCCAAGAACTTTCTAAACAGACAATATAAATAATTGTATAATAATAATAATAGTAATCCTTTATATTAATCATTAAAAATTCCTTGTATCATTTTAATCTCTACCCTTGTTTTCGCCAAGGAAGCAACAAGAGTCTCAATAATAAAAGTTCAAACTATTCGTAAGTATGATTATAAATTCTGACATGTGATGTGCGTCAATTTTAAATTAAAAAATATTTTTGTAATAAGAATATAAATAATAATAATAAAGTTTTGGATAAGTATTGGTAATACAGATTTTTAAGCTTTTATATGTACATAATTTGGTAGAGTTTGATAGCCAAGTTATGTGAGATATGTACATGAAAATTGGACTAAAATTTAAAATTTGGTGAAACGCTTTTTTTATTTATTTTACTAACAAGAATTCAACTACTCCGTATTATAAAATGGAGGGGGGGAATTCAAAAGAAAACAAAGAGCTCAACTTCATAAAACGTTGAGAGGAAGCAACTATTCCACTTGCAAAGGTACATATATTAGAGAAGGTATTTAGGGGAGATTTCCCATTTTAAGTTCTTTTGACAAACTGAAAGGAATCTCTAGTTTCCATATATTATTACTAGCAAAAAAAAAAAAAAAAAAACCCTATGTGAATATCATAATTTTTAATTGATAATATCAAAAGTGAGTAAAATAAATAAATATAAAGATTTTTCTTGAAAAGGGAAGAATGGTCTTTCAAAGTATGACATGTGCAGTGTCCTTTTCCCTCTCTTTAACATCAAAATCACAGCTTTAAAAGAGCTCCCTCCCCATGTACATTTCCCACACTTCATTCACTCTACTTCAACCTCCCCTATCTCTCAAATCTTTGTCATAAAATTCTCAGCCTACTACCTTCTTTGTTATCACTGCTTATATATATATATATATATAAGACAACATATAACTATACCATGTCCACCCCCAAAATTTCAGATAAACTAAATTCCTCTGAATCTTCAACTAGGCCTATTCCAATGGGCTTTTCCATTCTCCAAAGAAATACATCCCCACCTCAACCTAGTGAGCGCCGAGGCCGGCGAAAGCAGGCTGAGCCCGGAAGGTTCCTCGGTGTCCGACGACGTCCGTGGGGCCGGTACGCGGCGGAGATCAGGGACCCCACAACCAAAGAGAGGCATTGGCTTGGAACCTTTGATACTGCCCAAGAAGCTGCCCTTGCTTATGATAGGGCAGCCCTTTCAATGAAGGGTACCCAAGCAAGAACCAACTTCATATACTCTGAAAACACTACTTTCCACTCTCTACTATCCCCTCTTGATGTCCAAACTCTGTTTCAACCATCATCACATTTCATCACTACCACCACCCAAGCTAAAATACCCACAAATCAAATAACCATTTCATGTCAAAATGACACACAGATCATTCAATCAGACATTGACGCTTCATCACAATCTTCATATGGTTCTTCACCAAATGAAAACTTTTTTTTCTCAAATGACTCAAACTCTGGCTACTTGGAGTGCATTGTTCCTGACAACTACTTGAATCCTCCTCCCACTAAAGATGCCGAGAAAGATCAAAACTTTAGCCCCAACACAACTAATTCCTATGAGTTTCAATCACATTGTGATGGAAAATATGCATTTGGTGCTGATTCAGTGAGTGTTGAAGCAATGGCACTAAACTCTGCAGAAGATAATAATATTAATACAAACAATTGTTATAATGGTGATCTTGAAAATGGGTTGTGGGGTGGTGGTGAGAAGCCATGGGAGATGAATTCTTATGAAGCTGCAGCAATGATGAACAACCCGTTATTGGTGGAAGATGCATGCATGGGACATTTATATCCAATGACTGATAATTTGAGCTATGGAGGAGAAGGAGGATCATATGAGTCAATGGCTTCTATGAGTTCTTCTTCAGCAACTTGTTCATCTTTACAGCTTCCTCCTTTTGGTGATGTGGTTGACTTGGGGTACTCTCCCTTTTGAGTTGGTAGGGTTATATATGTTGTTCTGAGCAAGTATGGCCATCTTTCTAATTATTGACATGCATCCTGCCTTTTTGTGTTTTTCATTTGCTCCACATTCGCTTCATTGTAATTTGTAACTATATATGGTAGGAGAGAGAAAGAGAGGAGAGAGAAAAGGGAGAGAGATGGAATGATTTGGTTTACATGATATTCCGCAAGTATGTTTATTTATAGATTCTACTTATTATTGACTCTTCTTAATTTGTTTTGGCCTAAAACATATATGCACCCGGTATTGAATGCTTAGTTACATAGATCCGAATGCGAGACACTTTATTTTTGTGTAAAAATAAACTCAACTAAACTAAGTTCTTCAAAATATTCGCATCAGACTAGACACATCAAAATCCACGTAATTTGGTTATCATCCATTTGAGTTTCTTGTTTAATTCTTCTTTTTCTTTCTTTCTCTTTAATTTTTTAGTAAGTTAAGATCTCAAATCTTTGAATACATGTAAGCATAATTGTCATTTGATGAATCCTAATTAAGTCCCAACGATAGCAAAATGTACATATCGTAAGCATCAATAGCCATGATTTCTATTAAAAGATTAAAGTTGGCAAACGTACAAGTACTTGTGCATTCCCATCAAGTTGTTGGTGCACATTCCAGAATCATACCAAATTATCTCCCTACTATTGTCTTACCTAATTAGCAAACTTCTTGCATCCCGAAAACGTTTCATAGGCATTCAGTGACTTTACATTTACGTAGTACCAAAACTCTGACAAAGTGGTTAATCTTGATTGTATAAGATCACTTTGGTAAATCTTCAAATATTTTGGAACAAAGTGCAACAGTTTGTGATTTAACATTATGCTTCTTCCGCTCCAAATTAAAAGATACATTTCATTTTGTTCATCTTATTTGTGGTGGGGGGTGGGGGGGAAGGGAATTGGTATTGTAAGAAATTACATCCTCATCACTTTGAGGAGGAATATGAACTTTTAACCGATGGACATTTGTGAATGTTATGATTCACATTTGCAAAATCTTACAATTCAACTTGGAGTATGTATATATTAATATTTTAAAATTATAAAATTTTTAACCACTACTACTTTCAACATAAATTATATTTCAATATAGATTATAGTGCCAATTTTATTAATAATAAAAATTAAATAAATAAATTCACATTAAATTTAAATTATACGAATTCACAACCAAACTAGCTAGATATGAAATCTGGTACAACATCAATGAAATTTCTCTAGTCTTGGATGGAATGGGTGGAGTAATACTTTGGAACGGTAAAATGCAAAAGATGTAGAGAATATATCACAAGGAATTGCTTTAGGTAAAATCACGGGAATTATTAGCAAACTAGAAACAGAACAGAATGATAAAGGGAGCCTAAAAGTTCACCATTTATTACTCAAAAGTTAAAAAGACACATCCATTGTTGCACTAGGTCCACAAATGTGTGAAAGTTATGTTCATGTTTATGAAACTGAACAAATGCTTACAATCAAAGGTAAAGCAAAAAGGGCATCAAGGGTATGTGCCATAAATCTCCAAGTATTTCGACAAATATAATGAACATAAAAAGTTCCTGCTACATTACCATACAAGATTAGGAAGAAGCGAAATTCTTCTCATAACCATATGGATAAAAAGTCAACAGAGTAACTTTTACAAAGTTGAGGTTTTCATCTTCATGCTTTTGTTGTATTTAGAACTAAAACTATAGACAATTACTAAACAATTGAAACCTCACAGCATCGCCGTGCATCACATAGGCAGCGCAGTGATGGCTTGCTTGGAGTCTCTAAATTAATCATTTTCGAACAACAAAGCCCGGGCAAAACTGACAAGACCACAATATCTGCAACTTCATTTTCCAAGTTGAAACCAGAGCTTGTTCTCAGATATCAAGAGGACCAGAAAAAAGCTCAAGGCAAGAACAATATGAAATGATCCTCTGTTTTTTCTTCATTTTTCTTTTTTTGTCTTTTTTTCACTTCTCCTTTTCCTAGTAAGGCTACAACATAAATAAACACAACTCCCTCCAAATTTGGAGATATAAATGAGACTTTGATAAACTGAACTGAGCTTTCTCTTTGGTATCAGAAGCTAGCTGGAAAGCTATATAACATCTGCTGGATGATAAATGTTGAATATGGCTAATTCAAGATAAAAGTGGCGGCCACAGAAAGATCATATGGGCACAGTTGAAAAGGGCTGCAAGTGATAGATTTGATTCAAGGAAACATGACAGACTAAGAACACAAGCCACCTAATAGAGGGCTTGGACAAATATATAAAAGTGGCATGAAGTTTGATGAGGGGAAAGGAATATCCACTAATGCTTCTCAGCCTGATGTACGAACCTCACTAACATGACCTGTACCAATGCTGCCAGTTGAAGGGGTAGAACTTGACTGCTGGATACCAGGTTGAGGAACGGGAGTGTTCCTCGAGAATATGGAACCAACTGAACCAGCAGCTGTGCTCACAGGAGTAGGCATTCTGGTTGTAAAGAGTTCCTTACTGGATCCAGATATAAGTTCAGGTCTCAACTCGGATGATGAAGATGATGGGGCTAGCGTCGCCATTGAAGATCCCACAGGATAAGGAGCAACAGGCATATCAGAAAGAGATGATGCAGATGGACTGTAACTTAACGTAGTCATTGGGTGATCAAATTTGCACGAAGGCCCAAATTTGCATACTCCATTGAGTGTATAATGAGAGCAAAGTGGCGCACCCTGGTAACGTATCAACTAATTAGGAAAGTATAATTGGATAAGATACAACAATATTCAACAACTAAGCACATAAATCAAAGGCATCAAATAGTTCAGAATTATGACAAACAAATGAACTAACGGAACTCTATGCATATACTGGATGCAAGCTACTGCTTAGACCAGTTTAAGGCAGCAACTTTTTCCACAAGAAGAATTTTTACTTGAAAAGTCAACAAGCAAGCAAAACAGTTGATGAAGTATGACCTTTCCCCTTCACTTAAGAATATACAATAGAATCAAAAGATTCGCAATTGTCTTTATCAAGTTGGTCTATATCAAAGTTCTAAAAGAAGGGGTTGTTGCATATGTAGGGACTACCAGCCATGGATCTCAATCTAGGTCCTAGGAGCTTGATTAGTGGATGATCTATGGGCTGCCCATGTTCCTCAGCACGTCTTACTATTGCCATAAGCTACTAAAGGTTTTTTTAAGAAAAAACATCAATGGGAGTGTTTGATTTTTATAGTAGTCTTGCTTACATGTCGTACGAATATGTTATATGAATACCTATGGTGCTTTCAACATCTAATATGATGTAGAATCTCCACTAAGGCACTTACAGCATAAATGCAATGTATCTGTCCTAATACTATAAGCTAAAAGGTTTTCTTTAGATTATTACATCAGACGCGACATGACACCAATAATATTTTAGTGTACAACAAAAGCAGCCGTATATTACAGACAACAGTGACGTGAAAGCCATTTGAAACAAGCACTACAAGTCACCCAAATAGTTGGTGAGAGATGATATTGGAACTAATTTAATAGTTAACCATACCCAAAGAATATATAAACTAAGCTTTATATGACAACCACTCTTAACAATAGGTTCTAACACCACAAACAATACTTACAGTAACAGGTACCATAATAATCCATTTATTTTAACATACCCCTATTAAAGAAAAATTTTCAAAATATTATGAGATCAAAAGTTCACCGGACGTAGAGGGAGACCCATGGCACTGAGGAATAAATTTGTTTTAGGTGCACTGGATTGTGGTGGATGATGGTATCTACATGAGGATCCAAATTTACAATCGCCAGTCTTCATGTAATATTGACATTCAGGTTGGCCAGGTCTTTCTGGAAATGCATGTTCTTTCTGGGAAAATTCTGAAGGTCCAGTAGGAGATGGCATGGATAGATAAGGCCCAGCATAGGCAGGTGCTGAAGAAGATAACTGTGTTATCCCATAAATAGGGCCTGCTCCTACACTAGGTTGAGGACCGGGAGAGGCAACTGGACTCAAAGGTGCCTGCAGGTCGGTAAAGATATCAATAAGAAAGGCACTAACTTACGCGGTTGCTGGGCAAATGAAGGAGCCTTTATTGCACATACCTGGTATGGATAACCAGACATGGGAACCATCCCCGGGGGAAGAAAAACTGAACCATATGTCCCTTGTATATATGAACCTGGAAGAAGAGTATGCCTTGCAACTGGCCAGTTACCAGCCATAACTCCATATTGTTGAGATGATGGACCAGGTGACTGCACAGTTGGATAAATTGCAGATGGCACAGCTGCAGGTGCAGGCAAAGGTCCAGGAGCCGGAACTTGTATGCCAGTTGGCTGTGGATGATGGAATTTACAGGTTATGCCAAACTTGCATTGCCCTGTTTTCATGTAGTAGGAACATTCCTTTTCACCCTGCAACAATAATCATATTCACTAGGTAGCTCTCCGCGGAATAACAACAAGAATGATGTCAGAGAAAAGAATAAACATAACAGACCGGGCGTAATGGGTATCCAGATATGTTAATTGTGGCTGAGCTTGCAGATCCACCTCCCTGTCTTGGATGGTGATACTTACAGGAAGCACCAAATTTACACATTCCCGTTCTCATATAGTACTACAAGTTCAGGAAAAACATAGTAAAATCAAAGTTAGCCAATAACATAGAACAATCTATCTGTACATGATTTAAAACCGAGCTAAGGAATAGACAAATCTTCATAGCGTTCAATATTTGGATCACAAAATTTGAGATTAAGTAACGACCAGGAGTATAAAACCATAAAAACTAGAAAATCTAAATCTTTCACAATCAAGCATCATCATCTCGCGAGTATACCAATTAAAATTACATTACTGTCGTAATATAGTTCTGAAATTGGGTGGGAATAGCATAGCCAGCACATGCTGAAATAGTTATAAGCTATGTACTTCATTATTCAATCAACAATTTCTTACTGCGCTTAAGTATAGACTATATTAAGAACTCTAAAAACATTATATAATGTAACCAACATACTTCCTGTCTCAGACTACTTCAGATTATCCAAAACTTGATATTACTTTCCACTCCTCACAGTATACTGCCAGTTGTGTATAAAAAGATAGTTAACATAAACAGCATGATTAATAGACATAGAATTATCTTAAAAGCATATAGAGCTAAATTATGAGACAGATGTATTCATCAATATCATAGATATAAGCTAAACAAAGGTCTTTTAGCAGTATAAAACCGAATAACAGAGACACAGCTAATGACCAGTGGCGGACACAGCAAATTTTTATTGTGGGTCAATTATTTTTCATTGTAAAAACAGATTTACATAAAATAGCTGTTGTATATTAATTTGAAAATATATACCATTATATTAAATTTTAATGCCTGAAAATTGACAAATCGATATAGTATTATGAGTGATTTCAGCAATTAGAAAAAGAGAGATGATATATAACTATTTTTTATGATGAATTTTGAAGTGTGCAATGAAAAACAAATTAAAATATAATAATTGGAGTGGATTGAGGTGTTTATTGTGAAAAGGATAAAAGTTTCTAGTCACATTGATAACCATATAAAATAAGCCTACTGTCACATCTTATAATATCCACTTTTTCACATTTGAGTTACAAGCCTTGGTCATTTAACTCTCTATTGGCAAAAAAATTTAATATAATAGGCTAGCTTATAAATTATTTTTACCAAGAATAATACTATAGCTCCTCCTGGAAACTTAGTGGTGTCAGATGACACCACTTGACCCCTCTTGGGTCCGGCCCTGCTAATGACAATTTCTTTTCTACGTGTGTGTGTGTGTGTGTATGTGTATTCCTTCTTCAAGTAATACTATAAAGAAGTTCACATGATGAGCAAGTAGCAATCACTTTCTCAAATTGGCAGTAAGTAGCTTAAGTTCAGTATATGTGGTACTACAGATTGAGTGCAACAACATTGTTGACAAACTGTAGCACAATAACCTGAAGGGGACTTTCAGTGAAACAATGTAAGGCAAGATACATATAAGACTTACTCATGATCAACAAGCTTAAGTAATCTGGTAAAAGAATAGAGAACAATGACAACCGCCAAGAATTAGTATTAGCAAATCTACTGCTCTTTGTCCAGCATAGACCATTTTGGGGAATTATCCTCCAGTAGCTGAAATCAAAGTTTACTCCCTCTATACTAGTACAACTCAAGAACAGACAGTATACATGTTGAGTTTGTGTGGAAAGAGGCAATATAGAAGGGTAGAGAAGTAACACAAAAGTAACTTTATCTGTATAAAAATGTAGAGCCAAATAAGAAGAGGGATCCACATCAGCAAAATTGGTTATCACTATTCACTTCGACGCTGCTATTAATTCAGCAAATGTGCAAAAAAGACATAGAACTGAAGTTCACTACATAAATACATAAAAAAGAACAATAATCAAAAAGAAAATACATGCTGCAGCCTAATTTCTTTTGTGAGCTTTAGTGATATTTGCAACTTCTCTAATTTGATAAAAGCAACCTTGTAAATGAAGAGAGCATCCAAAAATATGAAAAAATGCAAACATAAAAAATGTCTTTTTATTGTGAATGTCTAGATCTATTTATGTTAACTACGTAAAAAATAAAAATTAAAGATAAAAGATAAAATAAAAAGTTTCCATAAGAAATATACTCAGTCTACATGGTTATGAAAAGTGTTGCACATAGTTATTATTATAATAATTTGCATAATACTATATCACTGACTGTTCTTTCCATCAGTACTGTTGAAATTTTCCCTAACATTCCAATGAATAAATAAATAAAATAAAACACTGCTCCAGCGGACAAATAGAAAATCGACAGCCCATTACCTGTAATCCCATTTAAAAACAGTCAACTATCAGTATAATAGGCAAAATGTGCAACCTCCCAAATTTCATTATCAATGATTTTGAAATTTTTTTCTCAAAAGCTGAATCACATTCTGATTATAGTCAATGTTGAGTGGAAATAGTATACCAGTAGAGAAGCACACAAGTAACAATAATAGAAAAAAAAATGGTCCATTAACCATACAGAGCCAAAATAAAGAACATCGAGAAGCTATACTCATTATTATACATAATTATCTTGACCAGAGAAAGGTAAGAGGTTCAGTAAATATGCATCTTTTATTCTAAAACATTACCTAGTTCATTTGTTTAACTGGAGACATAAAGAAAAGGTCGACCGATGAACAGAAACTGGAGCTCACATTAAATTTGTAAACATTAGTTAAAAAACAGAAAAGGTTAGCGACATATGAACAGCAAAATTGACAAGCAACATAATAGAGGCGAAAAGAAAATAAGAAAATAAAAACTGGAGATCACTTCATTTTTAGGTGACAAGTAGATGAATCTTAAAAAGGAACATTCAATAAATGCAAATGTTAAAGTCACAGACATCAACAAGTTCCTTCCATTATATAATTAATGACGTGCAGATAATTTAGAGAAAGGATAACTCATGATCAAGGAAACTGGTTCACTCTGAACATGAATAGCACTACACTGAAATATATACATATATATATTTATTTATTTTTTATTTTTTTTTATTTAATTTTTTACTTTTTTTTTTTTTGAAAAGGGAGTTACCTAGCAGATAATTTGGCAATATGTGCAGCCTCCAAAATTTCAGTAACAAAGATTTGGGAATTTTTTTCTCAACAGCTGAATCACATTCTATCATCTCATAGTTAATAGACTTTAGTAGAAATTGCATATCTGATAGAGAAAGGCGCAAGTAACAAATAAAATAAAAGAAACTTCCTGTCCATGAACAATATAGAGCCAACAAAGAAGAACAAAAACATATCTACAAGCTCAAGTCATTCGTACAGACTTTACTATAATGAGTTGAAGGAAGATATTCAGAATATCTGCATCTTTCAGTCTAAAACATTACCAAGTCATCTGTTTAATTGATGTAGAGACCAAATAGAAAAAGACGAAAAAAGATGAAAGAACTGGATACCATTAGTTTCTAAAGAACCATTACATGACAGCAAAGTTGGCAACATATGAAGGGTAAAAATAACAACATAGAAATAAATCCCCTATATTCATACATAATCGAGCCGAAAAAAAGAACGAGAAGATAAACAACTGGAGATGACTTCATTTCTAAATTAGGTAACAACTTGATGAATCTTATAAAAGTCAAATTCAGTAAATGCAAGCCTTTGAACCACAAACATCATCAAGTTCCTTTCCTTAAATTATGTACAGCCGATTTAGGGAAAGGACGAGTCATGATCAGAGAAACTGAGATCACTCTATATATAGAAAGCAAGACAAGGAGAGCAGCAATAGAACAGAAGATATGGAAAATAGGATACTCCTAACAAGTCAAAACATTCCTAATACTAAGATTCTCAACAACCCTGTCAAAGAAAGTACCTGACAAACAGGTTGGCCAACTCGCTCTGGGTAATCACCTCCAGCAGCCCTCATAGCCCCAACAACCTAACAAATAACAGTATATACCAATAAGTTTCACCCAAAGCATGTCAAATTTTAATGCACCACTCTCATTCAGTACCATTCTAAACACTGAAGTACTGAATTCAACAACTTTCTGTTATAATCACCATGAAATCAAGTTGGTTCGATTATGCATAACAGGCACCAAGTTTAGGCACAAATTCACTACAGATAAAGTAAATCATTAAATAAATTCAGGTAGTTCTTTTTCCTTTCCAAACATTAATCTAAGATCAAATTTAATTAAACAGTTGCAACGCGGCGATCACATAAATTCCAATAAACCCTAACACAAGTATGCAATTTATTTCAAACCAAACCAAAAGGGCATCCACTAAAATACCGAATTCCGGTCACGGGGATGATTAAACCGGCACCGAGAACCATAACCACAAAACCCTGTCCTCAGATAATAGATACAATCAGCTTCATCGGGTCGTTCAGGGTACGATTCCTCTGCACCACCAAGTCCCAGCTTCCACATAGACTCTGCATTTGTAAAATCAACATAATCATTCATAAAAACCACTCCACATTACAAAAACTAAACAGAAATCCACCCGCATGCAGCCGAAATTCATCCGAAATTAAAATGAAATTAAAATGCAGCGACACTGAAGTTACCTTCCAACCCCGTTTCGCCGGCCGGCGAGCTCCATTCCGCCACTGGATCGGCCGATGACCCTTCCCTCGCCTGTTCCCCTCCATATCTCTCCATTAAAATCTTGTACCTATACAATTATACACCTATATACACTATATATAACACTCTATATACACCTATACACACACAGAGATTCACAAAATGTTATACAACAGTAAAACAAAACTGAGTCGAGCGGTACACAGAAACGGGTCCCGATCGATTAGGTTGATGTTTGTAGAGAGAGAAAAATCGTTTTAGAGAGAGAAAGGTGAGGTTTTCTTTTGGGGGTTTCTTTTTCTTTCTTTCTCTCTCTCCTCTCTCCGACCTTCTTCTGTATTTGTATTTTTGCTCTGGTTTTCGAACACACTCTCTCTCTAGAAAAGAAAAAAGCGACTTTTTTTAAGAAGTTGTTTATTTGCTTATTAAATTCACATTTATTTTTCGTGGTGTTAGTTTTCTATGTACGCGCCAAATGTAAGAGAGTAGTTACGAAAGCATTGTATGGTTCATAACCTCAGCTAAAGTGGATGTAGTTTTAGTTTGTTCAACACTCTCTGTAACATGAATTGACTAAAATGCCCCTCTGTTCTGAATGTGGACGTGCTGAGCCACGTGACAGAATTAGACACCAAGGAATTAATACTTTATTTGGGGTTTGTTTGGGAATTATAAGGACTTGATTTATTCGTTGCCATCAAATAAAGCAAATATTTTTTTATTTATTTGTAGATGCTGATTATTTAAAGTAGTCTACCTCGAGTAAAGAATTTAGTTTTAGAAATTCGAAAATATTTAATTAGAAAGAAACCTGTAATTTTGTAAATTACATGGAACTGAGTTGTGTCTGTTTGATGAAATATTGACTTTGAGCATATGAAACTTTTTACCGTACATTTTTGTGGGGTGTATATATATATATATATATATACACGAAGAGAGAAAAAATATGTTATAGTATATTACTCTAAAAAAATGAGTATTTCAAAAGTTATTTAGTACAGACCTTCTTTAACTCCGTATGTTTTTTTTTCTTGACTTTGTTCTTCTGCTTTCAAAATTATAAGTATCACTTAAAAATTTAAAACCAACAAATTTTAAAATATATTATAATTTAAGTTCAAAATACCTTAACAAATTACACAACTTTCATTTTTAAACTTGGTACAATAACTCTTTGAATACTTATCGTCTCAGATGGTTAAGAAAAATAATTATTTTAATTTATTCCTTACTTATTATTCCTCAGTATTTTCTATTTTATTATGAAAAATAATACTTCTTACTATTTACTTATTAAAATAAAAATTATAACACTCAAATTAGTATTAAGTACATATCCGAAATTTTCATATCATTATATATTAATAAAACTCTAAAAGTAAATCATCTAAATTAATTAATTCAAAGTTAAATCAAAAATTTACTTCTTAATTTCACAAAATAATGACATTTACTTAATTTTAATACATTCAATTGTAGACCATTAACAAAAAAATATATTAATTTTTTTTAAACCTTCTAATCACTATTTATAACTTAAAATTGGAATTTATAAATTTTTTTTTTTTTTATATAAACTTAGGAAGTTAAACAGATAGAGACAATAATAATGAATTAATATGTCATATCAAATTAATTTTTCATTAAAAATAAATATTATTAATTTACATTATATAAATATATTTATAATATAAGAAAATTTAATCGTATTATGTACAGACTTTTGTATCAGTATTTATTAATTTTATATCTATAAATTCACGTGTAAGACTAATTGAGATACCTCGTTTTTATAAATACCAATCAATTCTCGATTTTTTAACCTATTTGTGAGATATAGTATCGTCATTATTTTTATCAACTACTAAAAAAACTAAAACTTGCTGCTATATAAGCTACCAAATGATAAAATTCTTACTTGGTAGTATCATTATTATTTTATATCAGGCATGCAAAATTTTGTCAGCTATTAGAAAAAACAAATATTCTGACTTGAATACGAGGTATATTAAATGTATACAGGTATAAAATTACTCAATTTTTTTTGTGGTTACAAATTACTCAATTTTTAATCAATATGAAAGATAAAATATTATAACAAAAATGATGATATCAAACACAAATCTAAAAGTCTTTGCATCGTCGGGAGAAAATTATAATTCATATCGGACATACATATTACGGAGTATTTTTTGAATGGATGCTAAATTATATATGACTTTATTTTTCTCGTATTTTATATATAAGAATATAAAGTACTTTTGCCAAAAGGTAACTACTAACTACTGCGTTTAATCAATTGAAATAGGCCTAAAACTTATGTGGAGCCTTAGTCCTAAAATAGGAGGGCTTTAAAACTAAAATATCCGTTTATGGAAAGTAGGTCCTTGGGAAGCTATTGACTATTTTACTGTTAATACATTTTTTCCATTTTATCAGCATTGCGTTAAATATCGACATTCCAGTTTCAACTTACAACCGTTGGATTGGATATAAAACGTTGATAAAGAAGATTATAAATATAACTCACCCCCCCCCCCCCCCCCCCCCCCCTTTTTCCACGAAAAAAAAAAAACAATTAATT
>CM025781.1:7507050-7604853 GCA_014636745.2 Centella asiatica | reverse complement strand
TATATATATATATATATATATATATATATATATATATATATATATATGTATGTATGTATGTATGTATGTATGTATTTTGTGTTCAAATGACTCGCACCTGCCCTTTTTTGTACTTAATGTATACTAGGGTTATACCTTCTCTGGTGGCCCTTTTCATATATACTTATTTATCAAAGAAGGAAAAGAAGGAGAGAAGTAGATAAACTATCAGATTCATACAGTTATGGGACTTGGGACCATATAGTATGACTGAGGTTGGTGTTTGGATTGATGAACTCATTACCGTGACGCTATGTTACATGGACTCTTCGTACTGCCATGAATTACTAGTGTTTGGCACTATACATTTAGTCATTTAGACAAGGGTATGAATGGTAGACACTTGAAATTATTATGAAGTTAAAACAAAAAAAAAAGGATTTTATCTGTCAAATTTGGTTAGGTTCATATATCCAACCAGAGACTGATTAGAGTACGTATAAATTAGCAGGAAGTGAGAACTGGACTATATATATCCATACCTTTCAAGAACTGAACTATATATATCCATTCCATTGGTTTATGAAGTTAGTAATTGGGATTTCTGTTTGCTTTTTAGGCATATTTGTCTCTTCCAGAGGGAACTGCTTCTGTGGCTGGGCTAATTGCAATGATGACTGACCACTATTGCAATCTGGTGAGATTTGAATTTAATGTCATTTATCTGGATGAACTTTTGTTACGTTAGTGTTTTGTGAACTTTTGATTAGAGGTAAAAAGTCTGATTGTCTACTATCTCAGTCCTCAAAAGGTGTCCTAAGGACACACCAAAGACTTATCTCAAAAGGATGTGGGAGTGTTCCATTATATTGATTATTGAATTGTATAGAGTAGGCAAAAATTGCTGTTATTTGATAATTTCAATGGCATCAACTCTTTTTAATAAATTTGATTATTTCCACCGATATCCTGGTAGTGAAAATGGGTTCTAATATTAGTTAAAGAAAGCTTGGCGATATTACAATGGAAGGCGTATGCTTTTAGCATCTACGGATTTATATTTTACCAGCTTTTCACTACTGGGAAGTATCTTTTTCTGGAAATTGCCATGAATGCAAGTGATATAAGTTTATTGGAAAACTTTGGAATAGGTTTGATACATTATTAATGTGTTTGCAGTAACTCTTTTAAAGAAAAGCTGAGTAGTTATTATTTTTATTATTTTTAAAAATATACGAATAAGGATCTGTAAATAGGCCAAGGAAATTTATCAGTACATAAGGGTTCCTTAAATATGTAGTTGACAAATACGTTAAAGGAAAATGTTTGAAATTATATACTCATTATTCATTCTGAAGTATGGACTAATTTATGTCTTGCTCTATGTTGTTTTCCTTCTTTCTGCGTATAGATAGATCCTTATAACTTGCCAAAGATTTACTTATTTTTGTATGATCATACTTTTATAAATTTTGAGAAACAAATAAGCAAACAGAAAAGGAATGATCCAGTCCCATATTGCCAGCTCAAGTGAACAGGGGCTTGATGTAGAATTCGTAGGAGTTGAGGTACGTATTATTATTTTCTTTTTTGGAGGTTGTGGTGGGGTTGGGGATGCAGAGGTACTGGGTTAGTTGCACAGAAATCAATATAGGTTAATAGTGATACTTCGTGAGACACTTCTTTTACTTCTCATATCCTTACTGGAGTTGTGAGTTTCTATGTTCTCAATGGTTGCTTAACCTGTAATTGTAGATCTCATAGTCATGGTGATCTAATAGCTGGTGTAGGCATTTTGATATGCTTTAATCTGATACGAGTCGCATGCTTTCATCATTTTTGTATATGTTAGTGTGCTTTTGAATGTCTTATCAATATATGAGCTGGGTTTCTTTACTTTCTTGTCATAAGGTTTGACAGAACTCTGACATTTGAATATGGTCTAACAGGCTGGAAGCGATAGTGAACAAGAAAGCAACGATGGTGCTGGAACATCTCGAAAGCCTCCAAAGCGGGCTCAGGCAAAAGTGCAGCCTAAGGCAACTAAAGGGTCTGATGGGCATTTGCCTTCACATTCCCAGGCAGTTGCATCAAGTTATGACCGCTTGCCATTACTGAAGAAGAAGCGATCTGGTGGTATGTTACTGTGCCTGTAAGTTGAATTTTTTGGCGTACATGGACAGTGGGAGTGCTTCTGTCTTCCTCCGCTCGTTATATCTGCGATATTTATATTCCCATCACGATATATCTCAAAATGACACATATATACATAAAAATAGCTCCCAGTAGTGCCTTGAAAATATGTATGGTTTTATTTTCCATTGAATTTTATTCTTTTATTAATTGTAAAGCTATTTATTTTCTCATCAACTGTTGAAGAATTTAGTTGGTCATTGAACAACAGAGAACATGTGAAGCAGAACCAATTATTATATAATTGACCTTTTCATATTCTCCTCCTTGGTTTAGGACTTCCTCATTTCCAGTTATCTCAATATATCTGAGTATAGATACACAACCACAATTGCGCGTACACACACACACACACATATGTATGACATAGCTAATGTTGATTCCTATGCCAATTGCCTTCCTGTTGGGTTTTAACATGATCGACTGGAATTTTGTTTAGGAAGCCGACCTCGTGTTGTTGGGAAGAGGACACCTAGATTCCCTGTTTCCTTTTCTTATGAGAATGTAAATGGAGAGAAGTATTTTTCTCCGAGTAGGCAAGGTCTGAAATTCAAGGTGAATGCGGATGGCAATGAAGTTGCTCATGGGAATCTAATAGCGTTGGCAGAAGCTTCAGAAAGAGGTGGTTCACCCCAGTTCTCTCAATCACCAAAAGGAATGGTAGTGACTTGACCTTATTTGGTTGTTCATGTTGTTTCTTTGAATGCAACTATTAAAAGCTTTCATCGTTTCCTAAAGTATTCTTCTACTCTATTAATATAATGACTTATTCATTACCTGCGGCAAGGTTGGTGTGTCCAGCATGGATGAAGATGGCTTAGAAGGAAGCATGGAGGCTGATAATGCACCCATTTCAAGGGATAGGAATTCTAAATCAGGTAGCTTTGGAATTCTGTCTCAAAAGGGGCGAAGACTTTATGGAAAGAGGCTAGAAGTTGACAGAACTAAAAATAACAATCTGGATGAGATTAGGGAAGCCTGTAGTGGGACTGAAGGACAAATACTGGGTGCACTTAGACAGATTACCGAAATTTCCAGTTCCTCTCAGGGTCCAAGGAAAAAAAGTAAAAAGGTTCTTTTTGATAGAGGTACCTAATTTTGTTTTTCTGTTTGGGTTTTAAACCATGGCACCTCATCTTGAATATCTTTTGTTAATTCATCCATAACTAGAGCAAAAAGATAGGCTCAATGCAGAATCTTGGTGTAGACCTACATTGTTGTATTATATACAAATTTGTTATATTATTAAGAATTGCTTGGCATGTTTTTATTGACTTGATTCACCTCTGCGTAGGCGAAGGCTCCCCTTTTGACGGTCTGCAAACTTTGGCTGATGCAGTACTCTGGCCTGAATCGACAAACGATAATGGTAAGATGATAATGATGGTGATGATGATTGTTATTTTCAGATTGAAAAGGGCATATAATTGACATAATGTATGTACCTAATTAATTTATTGTATTTGGTCATATGTGAATTTTGAGATTCAAAAATCAGTTTTTTAAACTGGATTTGCTGTTAGTAGTATTTTTCTGTACATTTTATTTATTATTTGTAGTTGTTTTTTGGCTCTTAATGAAACATGTATTAGACTAACTTAACCTTGTGGATGTTGCATTTGTGATGAGTACAAAAATTGTAGAAACTGAACCATTTCTTAGACAAGTACAAAAATTGTATAAAAGAAAGTGCCAAATGCATATCTGACCTTAAAACTTTGTTTTTCATTTGAATTACATTTCACTGGCTGAACAATCTTTTCTTTCAAGGAGCTACCTCCAATTCCCATTGTCATGTCTGATAACCTACAGTCATCTCTTCACAATCTGAACAATAATCAGCCAGGTAGCCCAGATGAAGCACTGAATAGTTAATAATCATAAGCTTAGGAAGACGTTCCCCAAATTCACAAAGTATCCGTCTATAAACTAATCCTTATTACCATTGCCAGCTCTCATGATTAGGATTGAAGAACTCATCAGATATTAAAGCTGTACGGAGAATTCTTAGAATTTTCCCAACTTTATTATTTCAAAATTTTCACAAAGGGGTGTCCTTGATACAAGTCTGCGACCTCACTATTTTAGTTTGATTTTTATCAAAGAAGTAATATCTTTCTTTATGCTTGTGTCGAGTTAGTAGTTACATAGTTCCTCTCCTTTTCTTTGTTAAATTCATTAACTTAGTCTGTCTGCTGAGCTCCGTCATTATGTTTCGTGTTATCCTTCTTACCTCATTATGAGGTTGTAGCTGTTTGTTATCAGTGTAAGTACAGATTCCTAGCAGTTTGCATTGCCAAAATATCAAATAACATTTTGCTTGTGTTGTTTATCTACCCCATTCAGATCCAGTTGTTCAGATCAAAGAAGAAAGTAATGAAGTTGAGGAATCAGAATCTCTCGATGCTATGCTAACACAGGGGGGACAGAACTGTCAGGTGTCAGGGGTTAACAGTAAAGGGAAACAATCGATAGCAGAGTCAGAACATAATGATAAAGTGTGCAAACCAGGAAAAGATTCAGTAAACAATGTTAGTCCTGAGGCGAAGCACGAAAATCATCATTCTATTATGAAGGGGTCAAGGAAAAAACAGAAGACCATTTCTTCTAAAGTAAGATGATCTTCAAGTTAATTCAAAACTTTTCTTGTATGTCCTTACTTCAATATTTATCATTTGTCCAGTTTAAGCTGTTGCTGAATACCTGTTATATGCCATGCCACAGATTTTAAAAGCTGAAGCTCATACTGATACTCACACAAGTGAATCTCAGGCAGTTGAGGTAGGTTATTTTTCTCATTTTTATTGTTTCCCTTTTCTCTTTGCAATTCCTTTTTGTGTTGAGTTCCTTTTTACCTTTTCAAGTTTTAGGGAATCTAAGATCAAGGTACGCAGAGAAGATGGTTTTCATGCAATGTTTAAATGAATATGCACCATTTGTGCATAAGTATATAATAATATAGGCCCTCCAAATTCTGAACTCTAGTGTTTCAAAGCTTTTTGTTGATTGCTGGATGCAGTAGAACTGTGAATAATTGCTTTCTTAGTCTTTACCGGATTTGTCTTTTTGTATGTTTATCACTTTGTATGCTGAAATTACTTACTATGTAAATGCATTCTACTATAGGTGAAGCTGTTTCTGTAACGTGAGCAACTATTTAAGATTGTATGTCATATAATAGCTGAAATTGTTTGTGGCTTGAGAAACAATTTAAGACAATATAGATTGATCAACCCTAAATTATTTTCAGATATCTTCTCATGTATTTAAGAATAAAAATTTCTTTACCCTCAGAATCTATTCAGATTATGATATACTTCGTATAGATCTAATTTTGATGTACTGTACTCATATAAGGTATGTGCAGATTAGTTAAATTAGGAATTCCTAGTCAATATTTCCTTTTGGATCTTTAAAGAACTACTAGGGGACAGGAAATTTCCATGGAATGGATTCTAGAAGTAGAAGGAAAACAAGATCATGATGTCGTAAGCCACAATGACTCATCAAGTTTTAGATCAATATAACTAAATTCTGTCCTTTAATGATGGTGTAGATAAACTTGCATAGTCCCTGTCCACATTATAGACAACAATTTCATTGTTCGGAAATTCGACTAGATTAAATGACCAAATCACCCGTAGTAGTTGCACATTATTAATAAAAGTACTAATGTTTGATCATCGTCAAGAAAAAGCTGGGTAGCCAAGTGTGGAGCGGATAACTGCTGAAAGCATCAAAGTAGTAAGCCCACCCCAAGATGAGGGCTCTCCTATTCCGACTTCCCCAGAGCCTCCGGTAGCACAGCCGAGACAGCGACGGGTTCTCTGGGAGAGACAGAAGTTTTGAGAATTCAAGAAATATGAAACCGACCAAGTTAATCTAAATTCTCCGTCTTCCGCTTTTTATCCTTTCTTTTTTGGGTTTAAAAACTACAACCATGGGTTAATCTCAAGCATCTTGAGCACGAAATTTTAATTGTAAGCTAGTGTTGGATCTTCATTCTGTTCGACACTCATTCCAAATCACAATAGTTTCAATGCTAAAAATCTTAATTCTCGCCGTCAAGATTTGAGTTCATATTTTGTAATCTATAACTGTAAGTTCCCATGATAAGATACTCCCTATTGACATTTTTTATTTGGGGCTCCCATGTGAACATAATTGTTTGGTCACAAACAGAACTTCTCTGGGGACCTGGTACCATCTAGGATAGTGTTCCCTGAAAGGCAGTTCGCTTTGGTGTGTGGAACCTATATGGGAACGTGGTAAGCTAATAGGTTGAAAGGTGGTGTAGTAGATGTAATTTTGTGGATGCTTACACTTTTAAATTTTTCAAAAGTTGCAACAAACTTAATTTCCCAAACTTATGTTTAAGCATCAGATCTGGAAGAAAATTAGATATCCCCATTATAGTATTTTTCTTGTCGGGTATTCCTGGTAATTTAATGGATATGAATTGTAACCTACCCCCTTTTGGTTTCATGTACATGCATTAATAATGTGACAGAAAATCAGTTAATAGTGGTTACTTTTTGATGATCAGCAGTTTTTCGACCGCCTAGCCAACTAGGTTAGAGGATGAATGCCGTTTCCAACATGAGCAGACATGGGTTAGGAAATAGATTGGATTTAGATCTGAGTCAGATCCTTCATTTAGTAAAGACACTCGGAGTATAGTCACCAACAATTAACTATCTATCCGAGAAACCTGTTCTTATTGTATAAATTCACTAATTCTGCTGTGTATGGATTTTCTCTGAAGGATATTCATTATTTTTTCATATAATGAAATTGATGCAAAAGTTTAAAAGTACATCACTAAATCACACAAAATTTAATTTTAACAACATTACTTGTTGTACCTATTCTCTGTATATGTAAATTGGATCCTTTTATGTTGTCACAGTTTCATTGTATTTTTGATAATAGACGAGTAAGAAAGCACCAGAAGCACCATATAACTGTATGTGAGCCCATGTGGTCTCTGTTCTGGTGCTATAATACCTATTTAATCATCTAGTTCCTCTTAAAGCAAGGGTTTCCTGTTACTTTTGTTGAAGCAGTTCCTGTTTTCAGCTTAGACTTCCGATGTATTATGTATTGCTTGATATATTGTAGGTTAGGGATATGGGTAAGAAATCAACAAGCAAGGGTAAACGATCGTCACAAAGTGCTTCACCTCGTTTGGTCAAACATCCGGAAAATTCTTCTTCAAGTACTGATCCAATAAAGGAAGGTGGTGATTCAGCTCTGTCAACTGTACATGTTCCTGTATCAGACCAGGTTGACATAATCACTAAAGTTAGGAGCAGGCGAAAGATGAAGATACAGAAGCCCCAGACATTGGCAGATTCGAAGTCATCAGATAGAACTGTAAGGAACCATCTCATTTCATTCATTCCTTGCGACAGCACACAAATCCAAAAGTCTAGATTTTTCTATACATATGTATGCATATCTCGATCAATTAAGCCTATTATCTATATAATATTAACGCAGGACAAACTTTCAAAGTGCATTTCAAATATTCAAGCACGAAGGTGGTGTGCGTTTGAGTGGTTTTATAGTGCAATTGATTATCCATGGTTTGCTAAAAGGGAGTTTGTAGAGTACCTGTTCCATGTTGGTCTAGGGCATGTTCCAAGATTAACACATGTTGAATGGGGTGTCATAAGAAGGTATTGTGTTTCAACTCCTTATATGAAGATTATTATGTTTGCGAATATAGATACTGAAGATCGATGGAGTGTTGAAGAACTTGCAGCAACCACTTATTTATGGTTGTGTTATTCATGCAGTTCTCTTGGCAAACCAAGGAGGTTTTCTGAACAATTTTTGAAGGAAGAAAAGGAAAAACTTAATCAGTACAGGGAATCTGTCAGAGCACATTATACTGATCTTCGTAAAGGTACCAGGGAAGGACTGCCAACAGATCTTGCACGGCCCTTATCTGTTGGACAACGTGTTATTGCTATCCATCCAAAGACAAGAGAAATTCATGATGGTAGTGTACTAACTGTAGATCATAACAGGTGTCGTGTACAGTTTGATCGGCCTGAACTAGGAGTGGAATTTGTCATGGTAATGCCTTCTTTTAGCAAAAATAGTTGGTTTCACTTTTCATCATAAAATCTCAAATAGTATTGTTAATGATACAATACTTGGTGACCTCGGCAAAATGGAATTGTTATTATAGTGCCTACCACTGCATTACGATTCTTGTAGGAACTCAAATCTTCTTTTCTATATACACAAGGAAGAAATTTCATTTTTCAAACTATGGTTGATGTTAAGTTCTGTACATAAATACTCCAGGAGAAACACAAAAATGGTTGAATGAGGTTAATTCTTCTCATGGTTTTCATTGATATATCATACTAGCTATTAGAATCAACCTATAAAGAACTAACTACTGTCTCTGCCATTTAGCTGATTGCATTCAGTTAACTCATAATTCTAGGCTACAATCAGTAGATGCATTACGCGATCAATTACAATATTCTATTCTAACAGTTGATAAAATGGGTTGTCTGATTAGCAGACTGAATCATTGAAATATGATGTTATTTGTAAAACTGGGATTGGCGGTATAGTTTATTAAAATGGCGACAAAGATGGATCGTGAGTGGTTTCCCAGTACAATTTTTCATGACTGGTAACATAATTTGCATGTTGCATCCGGTGAGCATTTTCTCAGCTGAGCCCCGGCATGACGAGCATGCAGCACTTATACAATAAACTACAGTAAATGGTTCACCACATGTAGTATACCTAGTTCAAACCTATTTTTTACTTTGTGCCTTTTTTCATCGTTCTTTCTACTTACAAGTTCATTTTTTATCGCATGCTTCCTTATGTAATTTTATATTTGAATACCCTTTGCAGGATATTGATTGCATGCCCTCAAATCCTTTAGAAAACATGCCAACATCACTAGCAAAACGGACAATTGCTGTTGACCTTGAGAACTTCAATAAGCTTAAAATGAATGGGCATACAATAGATCAGAGAACAGAATCATATATGAAATATTTGCGAGGTGAGAACCTGGAAAATAACAATGCCGATTCTCAGATGTCTCCAGCTGCTTACCCATTGTGTAATTTACTAAAACAGGCAAAGGTGAGTAATGTCTTCTTTGCATTGTTTTGTTCATATTTACTTTACAAATTGAAAAGGTCGGTTCCATAGCTTGGAATAATTCTTACAACCCTTATATACTGGGATAAACACAATTTATGTTTGAAAATTCTGTTAAACAATTTCTGGCAACCCGACTTTAAGCTTTAAAGTTGAGATTGGAAGAGATTTGAATTCCGTTCAATAGAAATTTAGTTAAAACTTGTGAAACAACCCGGCTTGAATCTAATGGGCTATGGGCATCACAATAGTCTTAATGATTTTGGTGACCTTGTTAGTAGTATTCTAGCCTTATGAACACACTAACTAATCCCTCCTTCCTTGATGTGGATGCATGTTATAATTCCACCCCTTATGACTTGACGCTCTTATCATGTTCACACTATTCACAATCAATCCCCGAGCAGTTTTCACACTTTCATGCAGGATATGGCTATGTAACAACTAACAACCCGGCTCAAATGTACCGGCCCAAGTGGACCAACGAGGGTCACCTACGCACAGGCTCTCCAAAAATTCTACATGATTTTGGTGCCTTGATAGTAGCATTCTTTTCTTATGAACACAGTAACTAATCCCCACTTCCTCGATGTTTGGGGTGGGGTGTGTTGTTACAATTTGGTGCTCAAACAAATTTCAGGCTTTGTTATTTATTTGCCAAACAATAGCCTAATGGTAATCATATTGCATTAAAAATGGCAAACAAAAAAACTTCAAACATTGCAATGAGTACTTATGCAGTTGTGCCACTTCTATAGTTTTTTAATCAGCTTCTGTGAACTACCCTTAATAATTCCTTTGAGGCTTATTAGGATGTGAAATTTATGCCTGATTTTAAGATTGCAGGGGCATGATATATTGCTCTAATTTGTGGGATTTTATTATAGTAGCATATTGGACCTCTGGGGACTGAAGGGTCAATACTCAATAACATGACTCCTCAGCTTTCCTCTGACTGATTGATCTATATTTTTGTAAATCATTGGTCAATTTTGTCAAGTGTTAATATCATTTAAGAACAATATTTATTTTCTTTTTTCTGTGCCAGGCGGCTGTTGCAATGACAGATTCACAAGCTAAAATGGGTCTCAAGGAGAATATCACCAATGAACATACAGCATATTCACATCCTTGTTCGCTACCACAGATTCAGTCTAAAGAAGCTGATGTTCAAGCCCTTGCTGAGCTGTCCCGTGCTCTTGAGAAAAAGGTTGTGTTTCTTGTACAGACTTCACCTTATTATACTTGTTCCTACTGACTATTTACTCATGTAGTTATACACTATGATTTTCACTGATGTTCGTAGTAGTAGATCATATCAGGAGGAATTTTTTCCGCATATCTATGAACAGAATGGGGTTTTAAGGGCTTTTCTTGTAAAACATAACAAAAATAAAATATCTTCATAGCTTTTGATATACTTGGTGAATAATTTTTCTACATTTATTAAACTAATGAAAAAAAAAATAGTATTTTTTAGTTAGTCAAAATCTACCTAGTGCTACGAGGAAATGCTACAATATACTACATACAATATGACTTTCCAAGTTTTAAATATATGAGAAAATTAAGTAGGTTTAACTGTTAATCTTCTACAATTATAAATCTATTATTCTCTTGTTTGATGAATATCCTGTCCTCTGGTTTATTTCATCATATTTTCTGGATGTGTTTTTTGATTTTCCACCAATAGTTCTTATGCATCATCCTATTTATATAATAATAAAAGTACAACTAGTAAAATGTAGGCATGGCATGACTTATCGTAATGGTAGGATATAATTTTAATGGCTCATCTTGGTACTTGTAGCAAGTATTAGTTTCTGAGTTGAGGGAAATGAACAATGACGTGTTGGAAAATCAGAAGGATGGTGATTTTTCTCTAAAGGATTCAGGGCCTTTTAAAGAGCAATATGCTGCTATTCTCATACAACTACGTGAAGCAAATGAGCGGGTTTGTAGTTCTATGAATATTTTATTTTGGTTTCTTACTTTTTTTTTTCTCTCAGTTCTGCCCTCTTCAAGTTTCTGTATTTTCTCCAATAATTATGCGAGTATTTCATCAGTTTGGTTTTGTTAGCAGGTTTCTTCTGCTTTATATTGTTTGAAGCAACGTAATACATATCAAGGAAATGGCTCACTTACATGGCCAAGGTCTGCAACAAGTATTGGTGACTCTGTTGGTGTGCTGAGCTCTTTCAGTTGTTCTGAAGGTCACACCGAAGAATCAGCATCTCATGTCAATGAAATTGTTGAGAGCTCAAGAACAAAGGCTTGCACAATGGTAAATGCAGCGATTCAGGTAAAAAAAGGCCTTCATGACTTCCATTTTGCTTAATGCTTTCATATGTTGTATGATCTAAGAAGCATGGACCAGAGGATGTGTGTCTGCATCCAACACGTATCAGACACCACGCCGACACTCTCAGGACACTCTACAACACATGGCGTACACCCTTTGTTACGTAGTGTTTCTTACATGTGTTGTCCTAGTGTAGATTTACTTGTGATGCTCTATTCTATTCAATAATCCTGATTACACCGTCTGTGTCAATTTCAGGCATTTTCATCTATGAAGGGTGGGGTAAACACTTCTGAGAAGATTGAGGAGGCAATAGATTATGTCTATGATCAGATTCCTTTGGACGATTCCACTTTGCAATCTGGGAGGTCTATTCCTGCTGTGGATCATGGCAACTTATCTTCTCAGGAACAATTTAAATGTGGCACAATAAGTCCTTTGCAGGCTCTACTTGGTCCAAAATTGAAGAATCAATGGCCAGTCCCTTCTGAACTTATCACTAAATGTGTAGCGACTCTGCTCATGATTCAGGTAAAGTAGGTATTTTTTGCGATTTGTTTCATTGCTTTGGCAACCCACCGAATTCATTGCTGACTTCTGTACTTGTAAATACAGAAGTGTACAGAAAGACAGTTTCCTCCAGCCGATGTAGCCCAAATTCTGGATTTTGCCGTTACAAGTCTGCAGCCCTGCTCCTCACAGAATCTTCCGGTTTATGCTGATATAGAGAAGTGCATAATTATGATCAGGAACCAAATAATGGCGCTCGTTCCAACTTAGCCCACCCGGAAAAATGAATTCTTACACCTTGTAAATGACTAAATGAGCACAGTAGAGTAAGTCCCAACGGTTGTATCAGCTCTCTTGCACTGAAAGAGCTGTCATGAATTCGCTTTCTATATTATTACCTTCTAATTTGATAGGAAAATAATACGTATTGTATTCACCAACTTAATTGGTTCAGCCATTTGCTCATAGAATCTCACTAAAGGAGTACTTTTGAATGCGGAAGCTAACTTAAATTATTGGCGTTCGTTAGGGTTCTGATTTACATAATGCTGGTAAATTACGAAGAAATTGGATGATAGAAAGCCATTCATGGCTAAAGCAAAATTTCCGACTTTTGTTCTATGGCGATCTGGACTTCGGTATTAATTTTTAAAAAGCCTGAAATGTTCTCAAGCTTAATTGTAAGATATTAACGAAGTTTATTTCCATGGTTCCGCAAGTGCTTGTCCAATGGGTTACTAGCCCTTTGATGATCCAAGAATTGCAGAGACTACAAAAGATGGAGATGTCGAATGGGCAAGACGAAACCCTTTCATCGTATCTGGCGTAGAACATCAATAATTAGGAAAATATAATCACCGAACGAGTTTAATATGCAAGACGCGAACTTGTAAATTAAACAGGGTACTCTTAGAAATTGAGATACCAAAAACTTCTGACGTTTCCCAACATTGATTACACAATCATAATCCCCCAAGTGCCAGTTGCAAATGGGAAAATATAAAGGTACTCCCACCGGCAGTTGAAGATCAGGTTCTAAGTAACCCCTCCCAAGCAACCCAAATTCCAAAACAAATTGAACTGATCCAATCTTTGTATGTTCGCCACTTTCCCTAATCCAGTCTTAACACAGTATTTGCATCTTCTTTCCATAAAAAGGTTCAATTCTTTCTTTGCATTCAAGAGTCCTAAAAAATCTGCAATAATAACATAAGAAATATAAGCTAAAACACAAAATCGACAGAGAAGAAAACAAGTCAATGGCAGAACAACCTTCTGCTTTTTGTTTTTCTTCTTATCCTTTTTGTTTTTCTTCTTTTTCTTTTGAGCCTGAGGCTTGGGATCTATCTTTTCCCCCAAAGGTTCCTGCCAAGTTTCGCAATTTAGGAGAGTATATCAAGAAAGAGATTCAAGAACATAATATCAGCCTTGTACAAATGCCAAACCAAAGCACCTCAGAGTCCCCAAATGAGTCTACATGCTGGACATGCCTTCCTGAACTGGAAGTACCTCCTAAGATACAAATTGTAATAGTTAACACCGTTTCAAAAATGTCTTGCAATGAAAATCAAGTGCAAACGCATAATTTCCATGCAAACAAGTAACTAAATACTAAGTCATGCATTCCTGCAGATGAGACACATGATACTCTTTAACTCAAATAAGATGAGAAAAAACAAATATGCGGAAGGGTCTTGATAATTTAAATCATCTCAATGTACAATTTTCACACACCTTAATACCATAGAGGGTAAGCAAGAGGACCATTCTCTAAAAAGTATTAATCCTAACTATATGACGGGAAAAAATCATGATCAAGAGAGTGGCGGCAGTCAAAGCTCAATCATGTCTATTAATTGATTCACTTTTGTCAAAATAAGTCTTTTTAGAGATTCTTCTCTGTTTTATACTCTTGGTTGTTTTCAATTGACTAAATAGTTTGATAAAGTCTCAATATTATCCTTCATCTCTTTCATCTTCCAAAGAGATTACCATAACAAAATTGATTCTTCAAAGCTATCAAAAAGTATTGCAAGTTCGATATTAGGGGAATTTTTTTTTATATAATTTATTTAAGTTACAAACATTAAATCTAGCTTTCATAACCCTAGATGACACATTAATATAATCGAGTTTGACATGATGGAGAATAAGTTTCTTCTTTTGCTGGCTCAGATGCTTGCAGCTTTCTAAATCCTTTATGTTCTCCTAAACAGACACCAACTAAAACTAAGGTGAAAAAGGCTAGAGAGAGTGACACTAGACCTGACAGACACCCTATTTTTAATACAACTGGCTATAGTTTCTCCTTTCCCTGTGCTCAGAGGCTTACAGAATTTTAAACCTATTGTGTGTACAACTAAACACACAATAGGTAACACTGATGAGGCTCTAAAGATAGTGCCAATTACCTCCACAAGCATCCTCAGCACATCCTCACAAACTATTTTAATACATATGACTTCTTAAGATTTTTATGCCATAATTGTGTATACACAGTTTTAGCTTATTTGGTTCTTCAATTAGCATAAATACAATTGCTTGTCCCACAAACTACTAACATATACGAATTGTGAATCTTCTATCATTTCATATCTTCAATACTGAAATCCTAAAGACCAGATAGAAAAACATCGATTCAATAGCACTTCAACGTAGAACCAAAATTATGCCACCAAAATGAGAAATGAAAATAATTCTCGTTAAAAACCATAACTGAAAACTAAAAGGGGAACCTTTAATGGTTTCTTTAGCATTTTTAACAGCAATTTCAAGAAGATCAGGATCAATAGATGCCAATCCACTTGGATCCTGCAACTTTCTTTCAAGGAATTTAGCTAAAGCAGCAGCCTTGTTTGTTTTTAGTGGTCCTCCAGGGTGAGCCTGCCTAATGAACCCAAAATAATTAAGCCATAGGTGGAAAAAAGCAAACAGAAAAAAAGTGAGAACTTGCAGTCTTTGTTAATCAGCCAACAACTAGATATCTACAGAAAAATGTAAGACTACTCCAGATTCAGATGGTCTACCATATGTGGGACATTATAATGTGTATATACCTTAACGTTCGGGTTTAATGAGAAAAAAATGTATTAATAACACAAATATACATCTATATATGCAACAAAGCTTATTCTGACCAGTGAGAGGTATTTGTGTCGAGCTCTTTTTTCTATCTGTACTAGGGATTGGTATGTATCTGGGTTGTGTTCTTTCACTATCAGTTGACAAGGTTGACCCGTTGAAATACGCCTGTAACTTCTCAACAGTTACCAAAAATGACTGTTCACATGTTCATTTGCTACTTCTTTTCTACAAGGTTCTGTTACATTCAACTTTAAGTGAATTTTAAAAGCCAGAAGTTAAAAACAACTTAAAAGTCATAATGAAAAAGTAATTCCAGCAGAGGAAGAGGAAGAGGCCCTCATTCTATCTGCATCACTCTATGTGATTTTCTTTATCTCCCTCCTTTAAAAAATTAGGGATACATTACAAACTGAAAATCCTAAAATTTTCAATTTGCATATATCAAGAGATTGAAAAGAAAAAACAAGGTTTGTATTGACAACAATTTTCCAAGTAATTCATAGAGTTAACTTCGTCACCAATTAAGACTAATTGAATATAGGATCTCACACTTAAAACTAAGCCAAATGTATAATTTTAGATCAGGGGGAGTAGATAGGTTCCATAAAAAAAATCCTAGAACAGGAAAATAATAAAAGTTACGGATTATACATTCGAAGTATTACGTTACAAGGAAGGGATTCGATCATCGTAAGTTTGATTTCTGATATAAACTACTAAAGCACATACAACATCGAAAATGGAGATTAAAATTAAAGATTGAGAGAAATAGAAACCTCGGGTGAAATCTGGTAGGAGTGGGTTGGGAAGAAGAAGACGAAGAAGAAGGGGGTAAAGGCGCAAATTTACTTCCCCGGAGAGCTCTTCTCTCTTCCTCCGTCAGATCCTTCATCTCTATCTCTCTCTCTCTCTCTCTAATCTCCCTCCGCTGGTGAAAAGCAAAAGACCTCGCCGGCTAGTTATTTTTGAAATGGTTAGAGAACTTAAAAAAAATTAAAACCCCTTCAAACCAAATACGGACGACTCGAGCCCAAAAGCATAGTTTAGGTACATTAAAAAATATATATATATATAGTTTATAAAAAATTAATTAGTTAAGTATCGACTATTTTATGCTCTAAGTTGGATTTATTTTTTTTAAGATAAAAATTAATTAGTTAAGTAGCGACTATTTTATGTTTTAAGGTGGATTTACTTTTTTTAATAGCGATTTCGTTAAATCGCGAAATTACACTTTAACTATTCTTTTTGAGACATGGAGCCTATTTTCTTTCACTTTATTTACATTTCAGTTTATTCTTTTACTTCTCTCTCGTGAATTAAATTATTTTGATGAATATATAAAGAACACCTTTGAGAGGACATGATGCTCCGAGCACTCCTCTGAAAATAACAAGATCGAGATATGGTTTGCATTGGTTACGATAACTGGAACACCAGACAAAATGTCAAAAGGTACAACTTATAACGATAAAAATTACAAAAACATTAATTTTGCACTTAATGAAAGTTTTGTCTTCTTATTATTCATTTTGATCATCTATTTACAAATGAAAACACAATTAGTTTTATAATTTAGAATTGAGGGGGTAAAAATCTTTTTTTATTTTATTATAAACATCATTTCTTTTGCGATAATTCTACATTATTATAAAATCTTTCTTTTTCGATTTTATGGTCATGCTTTTCGTATCGGTGATTTATTCAGTCCTTGACTAAAATTGAGTGTTAAAAACTAGTTCTATCAAAATTAGAGAAAATGGGAAATGAATCTCTTTAGAGACGAAATTAAATTTACACAATTTTCTTGAGGAACATTGGGAACATCAAATAACTAATTCATGTGACCTTACAAGCCACCAAGAACATGTCATAACTACTTTTTTTTTTCCTTTCCAAATCATCACACTTGTAGCTTTGGATATTAATTTATTCAAATATCTAAATTCTATTTGCAAGTGAAGAACTGTTGAGAGGTAAGGGGGCTGCAGATTTTGTGAAAAAATTCTTGACTCACAAGGTAAATCATACTTTTGTTCAATGCAGTAGACTTATACCTATTTTAAACAAACAAAACCTTATCATGGCATATATTGTCAAAGTGAATATATTATGAAGGATAACATTGACAATTATGTTGAAAATTTGCACCGATATGTGAAGGACTTGACCTTTCAAAGTCTCAGCATTTTAACCAAAAGTGCATTATTTCAAGGTCTGACTTGCAATTTTGGAGTTATGCCAGATTGCCATTACTCCCAGTTCGAAAGAGCAAAAATGAGAAGGCCATAAAGTAGTAACAAGTGAACTCGAATTACAAACAATAAAATGCAGAGCCATTTCTAAACACTAAATATCATTCTCTATTCCTTATTTTTCACCAATGCCTCAGTAGCTGAAACAAAATGTCAACACGTAACATTACAAGCCGTCCATAGAAAGGGCAGTTTACAGTTTCAGCACAATTTAATTTGGTAACGCAAGGGCCAATACATTCCGAAGAACCCCAATTCATAAATTTACATGCTTCATTCTTGAGCCTAATATCCTAAAATCAGGCTACGGAGAACAAGGCCAACCCAATTTCCCAATTGTATATTTGAAAGAATTGCGCGATATAATAACCACTGTAAATATGCTTTCAACTCTAACCAACCAGGAACCTGAAAACGTCACTTAGTGAAACAATACCTTCTACACGTTTGCTTCCAGCCTCCACAATGATAAGCCGTCTCACACCTGAAAACAAGACATGAGAGTTATAGTGTGTTTCGAATGAACAAGATAAAGAATGACTCGATGAATTATGGTATGGTTGAACTGCAAATTTCTCCCTATTTTTCAATATACCAGATCAGCAGAATTTTCAAAGGTCATTCATTTTAAGGAGTCTTCAAATTTGACTTCATTCACTAGTGTGTCAAAAAGAATAAATCTTGCAACCAATATAATTCTTAGATGATCTATAGTAACCCTATTGTTTTAATTATTAGTTAAAAAATATAATCAAAAGTCTGTTCAAAAAGTCTTTCAGGGTGTCCTAATTTATTTGCAACATTATATTTTTAACAATGTTTGCACTAGGTCAAAAAAGATCAACATTTCTCTATTCCCAGCACTCACTAATTTTTGACTCATAAATATCACATTGTCAAATTTTAGAATTACACATAACCTGATCACATTTCCCTCACTTATTCCTTCTAAACTCAAGGACAATATATAAACAATCAACTTGGAAATAAACAAATTTCTTAAAATGTGTTATATGTCAATCATTATGGTGCACAGACACTATTCTCGATTAGAGGGAGTATTTTCTACAATAGGATAGCATTGAATGCAAGATAGCATTTGCCTATTTGGTTATATATCTCTCCACAATAAAGGATAATGAATCTTTATTGGCAACATGATTGTCTAAGAATATCCACAATATGATCCAACCAATTCTAGCTCTTATGCTTATGATTTATGACTGGAAAATGAGATATAAGCATGGAATAAAAACACAATCATTAGAAATTTCAAAATCGCTATCATAGTTTGCACTGGTGTTATCTAAATAAATTTGCAGTGCCTCCTCAACTGCAAGGATGTTATGGATGCCATTTCCAATTTGAAATATCTAAAAACTAATATACATATAACAATGCATAATTTGGTGTTCATGGTTAACCATATTCATTGCCATGTATGGACTCTTTCCATATAGGACTCTGTTTGAAGATAGGGGTTCATGGTTAACCATATTCATTGCCATGTATGGACTCTTTCCATATAGGATTCTGTTTGAAGATAGGGGTAGAGAGAAGGGGGAAATTGGAGAAATAGGAAATAACCTGGTGTTGCTAATCGTTCCATCACTTTATGTAGAGAATCAGAGCGCAAACACATATGACATCTTTGACCACTGCTACCGAAAGAAGAGTATGGCTCTAGCCCAAGCTGCAGTGCCTAAAAAACAATAAAGAAAAAAATAGTTAAAGCAAGAAAAAGGATATTGAAATATTGTGGAAATAAAATTACAAGTTTCTTTTACAATTGCAATACGAGACCTATAAGCAATTAACATCCAGTTGTTCATCTACGACAAAAACTACAAAATTAACCAAAACACCCAGGAAACGCTTCCAAATTTGGTTATAAGTTTATAACCACATGGTCATTATGATAGTTATCAAAAAATTAACAGTGATTCAGAATGTCTTAATAGAAGCAAGCTCCATCATAACTTAGCCCGTGTGTCTCACGTGTTTTGGATCATCCACAAAAGCTTCCCTGAATAGCCAAGGTGCTAGAGTTTGCCTTAAGCATGTACCTTCTATTATGTGGCCCAATTTGCCTAATTACAGCACTCATTCATTAGCTTACTTATCTGTGCAGGAATTAACTAGTGAACTAAAGCTACCTCTTGAAAAGGAGAGCAATTGAAAAAAAATATATATCCCTTCGATTGTGTTCCAAATCTCTTACACATAATAACTAGGATCGTTATAACCACTTCTTGCTAAGACTTGTTTCGCTAAACCCTGTTGGAAATTGATAACCAAGCCACCTATAAAAGTAATCCTACTTCTAATAACAGATGGATATGAAGAAACAAATGGAAATGGCACACTTAGATCGCTTCTCCATGACAGAAGAATAGATTCCCGACTTACTGACACTTAGCCATCATACACTATTTTGACATCAACAAAGATGGTACAAAAATAAGATGGAAGAAAATGGTATAACCTCCCAGGTCATCTAGTAGCTATATGTCATCTCAACAGATCATATTCTTTGCCCTCCTTGGAAGACATCCCATATATTGCCACTTATGAGGTTTAAATTGTTTCGCTAGATACTGCCTAGTGACTTCTGAGTGCTCGCAAAGGTTTTTAATAGTTCTTAACCCACAAAAAATTGAGGTGAAATTTTAGAGGTGGAAATCCTAATAGAACCAATGAGGATCACATAAGCAACACCCACATAATGTGTGGGAAATACTTTTATCCATCTTAAACCCATAAATTCTTACTCCCGATGACAGTTCAATGCAAGAAAAATAATACAGAATAATTAATATCTTCTTTCCATCTGTATCACAATTATGCCAACATCCTAACCACCATTGTTAAGAATACTGAAGGGGAAGGCGGAAACAAGAAACAAGATACCCAAATACCCACCCACACACACACACAAAAAATATGGCAAGGATCGTGCTCTGTACAAACAAACCAAGGGACTTACCTGATGAATGGTCATTTCTTGCAGATTAATATGTGTATAAACTTTGTCCTTCGCCAAAGAAGTAATATCACTGTCAAGATTCGAGGACGGCCTTAGAATAGGAAAACGTATCTGGTGTCTGCTTTGATATTTCAAGAAATACAACAGACAGTATGAAGCAGCAAAAACTACAACATATTAAAATACTACTTACCTTCTAGAGTAAACATCCAATAGCGAGTCATTATCATCCACTATTGGAATTGAACTAACTTGAGCTGCAATGGTAAAGAATTGTAGGTAAGAACCATAAAATCATATACTAGAAGACGAGAAGGGTCCGCACCCTTGTGGCCAACCCCTCACCATTTTTTCCCCTCAACAAGGATCAGTTTGTTATATAACATCCGATATTGGAGTTTTTAAAATCTGTTTTAGTTGAAAATATTTGCTATCAGCTCTCCAGAACATACAAGTGCAAGTTGCAAGCATAAGCAAGTGCTTTCAGTAATTCAAATCTAGACACTGCTAAGGAAGTTGACAAAACAGCTGAGGCTTGAATCCCACCTCTTAAGTGCAAATGAGGAAAGGATCTATTATGTATCTTTTGTCATTAATTCGATTATCTAGTGAGGATAAACTATTAGGCACGAATAGTTTTTTCCTTCTTTTTATTTTCTTTTGAGGTAGTGAAAGTTTTCATTGATGAAAGGTGAAAATTGCAAGCAATAAAGTTGAGTTAAGAAAACCCCTATCCAAAAAAAAAAACTCAAAGCACATGTGAATTTTGAAACATCAAGATCAAACAAAAGCAGAAACCCCTCAAAAGGGAAACACAAATTACCTAATGGAGAAAATTAATTCTTAGAGCGGAAAAATCTACACTAGCATAAAAGAACTCCATAGATTGGAGGATCTCCAATCAAGAATAAGCAGAAACCCCACAAATGAGGAATCAGGTCAACATGCCCACGTCAAAAGAAATATATTAGTTAAAAAATCCTCTAGATCTGCAAAGGAAAAGGCAATTGGTTGAAAAGATGACGAAAGCTGGTTGAAAAGATGACGAAAGCATAGACATTGAGCCAAAACAGCAGATCCAATAGGATCTATGGTCAAGAAAAGTAAAGAAAGAACCAGGAGACAGATGACCAGGAGGTGCGAATGAGAGCCTTTCACGGTGGAGAAAGACTCCACTTAAACTAAAGGAAGCTGGGGCAGGAAGTTGTGTAGGTGGAGGCTAAGATTTTTCAATACAGACGTTCCTCTCAATAATAATTTGGACTTTGTTAGGCATGAATGCTTAAAATGCCACAATCACACCAATTCATCATGAATTTATTTTGTAATTATTCATTCTTTGAAACAAAATCCTTGCCACTAAAGATGCCACTTTGCTAAACCGAAACATGAAAACAGAAGCTAAGATACTCAGCCAGCTTAAGCCAGGATCATTTTTATTTTACTTTTTATATAGTAAACCACCCAAAATTAAACAAAATGTTAATCCATAATTTGGACTTTGGTAGGAAGATGCTTGTAAAGGCAGAGAAATTGAGAAACTAAAATTCCCTTCAAATCAATTTCCAGGACAACAATCCCCATTGTGTTGTGTTCAAGCAAAGAAAGGGTTATCAAACAAGCAGCACACCTTGGATTAACAAATTTAACGCTGCATGAAGAGAGGCACTAGGTCTCAACATCGCTAATGGTCGTCGATTTGGTTCTCCAATTTTTGGAACCCAAGTTCCCAAAGGTATTGCACAAATTGGCAACTGAAGAATAGGCAATGATCCAGATGAATTCCTAAAATACCTGCATATACCTGAAAATTAGCAAATCCACTGTCAGTAAGCAAAACGTCTACCATTACTTAGAAAGATATTCAAACCCTTACATTTTAGTATATCAGAGAGTGAAGCAAGATATAACAACTGTGGATATGAGCCGCCCTGCACCGAAGATGAATGAACAATGGGAACTGTAGCGACACCTTTATTCAAAATCTTTAAAGCAACATCTTTCAAATTGTCATCTGGTCCAGCCTGTACAAGCAACATCAAGTAAAGTCTAAAGCATTGAAGTTCTTTACTTTTTTCTAATTTATCTTTTTGTGATAGTCAAGGCACAGCAAAACCCCACCCATTAAATGGATAAAAAATGTGTTCTATCTAAACATGATCTACAGTAAATAGACACCGGGAAAGAGAATACAAAATAAAATTCAAGATTTACATGAAAATAAAAACTTTCATTAATAAGATTGAAAGAATAAAAAAGTAAAACACAAAGTGCCCAACTGCCAACTCTCAAAATAGTAGACTGATTGTTTGTTGTCCTCAAACAACAAATGCAATAGATACCATTGACCTTGTCTTTTGAGAAAATAAAAATAAAGTCGCCAAATGGCTGAAAATAGACTAACAGAAATAAAAACAATGCTGATATTAATATTTAATTCATCGGAGCAGGTATTTCAATCTGTTTAGCTTCTTGGCATGATGCTTCGGGGAAAAAAAAAAGATAAGTTTCATTAGGGAAAAAGCCCAATCAACCAACACAAAATGACAGCTCGGGGAAGGGCATGGGCTTTGGTTATCACACAACTATAATAACTACAATAACACCAGTGAAAAAATGGTAAGAGCTCGAAACTGAAAGAAAAACATTATGCATTTAACACTTATAAGGGGCCGCCCTGGAGGTTGGGAGTGGGAGACAAAGCAGATACAAAAGACAATAATATGCACTGAAACATTTAAAATGAAACTAACATGGTATATGCAGTTAATATTTACACCGACAAAAACAAGATATGGCCACTTCCAGGCTCAGTCAGTAATGTAATAGGAACATTTTGACGAAAGTCACCTGGACAAGTTGGCCACGAAAATCAGTCTGATGCTCATTAGTTTGTCTATGCAGATAGAGTTTTGCTTCTTTCCAAGCAGAAATAGTATGGGTCTCAAGCTCTTCCTCGGTCAAATTCGACCCATGATCACCAAGCTGCAACAAGGGTTATTTAGCTAAGGCAATGTTCAGAATCAAATGTCCAAAGTCTACAACCATCATGCAAAAGCAAAAAATCTCAGTCCAACTTGTGACCCAGTAAGAGGCAAAGAGTTTCTGATGCGGTTAGAGAAGTACTTAAAAACTTTGAAAAAGAATAAAAAATAAAACTCATCAAAAGACTAAATATATGTGATGAGGGGTATACCCAGGCCAGCACCAAAAGACTAGAAGGGAAAAAAAAAAGCATAAAAAGGAGTAAGAAACTACCAACTATACACAATCAATCTATAATTTCCACTCCACTAATTAAGAGCACTACTGTTGATTCTAACAGAGATCAATTTGGCACTCAATGATGTTGAGAATTTCCACTATACTAATTAAGAATATGTGCACCACTTTTTTGAAAGATCATGGCACAATGATAAGAACCTGAAAATGTTTTGGACTTCCTTGAAATAGCAATTGGAAGATAACAAGCAAACAGAAAACTATATATAATATTATAATCTTAACTTCCTCCAGGACAATTAACTCAACAAATCATCATATAATTCAGTCTCAATAAAATCAAAGTAACCCTACACACACTGAAAATTACATAACTAAGGAAAAAGGCAAACTGCTATTCAGATATCTAGGACACATTATTGATTATACTCCGTCTTGTCAACAAGTACACCTTTTATACAGTTTTTCTTAATTTATTTATGATTATGATTTAGCTTAGAAGCTCAAAAGCCACCCAGACCAAGCTGGCAATCAGATCCATATCTTTATATCCCCACACCCACACCCTGTTTCCTAGACCAGACACTTCCTATTTCACTGCTTGCATTCTGGAATTCATTTTACTTGATGGTGCTGAGTTATTCAAAAATAACATGAGCTGACAGAAGGTATCGAGGTAGATGCAGTAATTTACTTTTGTATATAAATGCTATCTAATAAGATTGTGTTATCTTGTACACTGTAGTTTCTCAGTTTTTTCATTACTACTTTCTTCCTTGTGATCTTGAGCAGGTTTTCTGTTTGAAAATTGTGTTAATTATAAAATGCAACTCCGAAGATTAATGGCTGACATTAAGTTGCAACGACCAAATAAATGGAGGGAAATAAACAATTTGCATGCAAAACAAAACAGTTAGCTAAATACAATTACCACCTTAGTTCATAGGGGTTCCAGAGAACTAGAGAAGTCTAAAGACTTGTGGTGCATGCAGGTGCTTATTGATCCATTTTATAACAGGAAAATTTGCACGCAGATGTACGATACTAGTATGAGGCTTTTGAATGATTGTACTCAAAGATTGACAGAGCACAGTATGAAAATATGTAGTGTGACAGAACATACCTCCCTCATGATCAAGATAAAATCCAATGCACTAAGAACTCCAGTAAATTGGCCCTTGCAGAAGTCCCAAAGAGGAGCAATAGTAATACCCTGGAAATAAATTGACTAATAAGAGTTGTGTATAACAGCTTAATATAAAAGAGAGATAATGCTTAATAATATCACGAAGGACATGAGTCACAGATATTACTAACTAATTTCAGAGCACATATGAACTTTGGGAAAGGGGACCTAAGTTGGCCTCATCAGATGTTTACTAAAATTAGGAGACAATTTTTAACCTAATTTATTTTTTTATTGTGTTTGTAACAAAGTAACAGAACTCTTGAGCCACTCTTTAACTTCATGTACTACTCATGTCAGACGTACTAATTAGTCATAGAAACTTAAAGCTCATTAAAATTTATGCAAGAAAAATTAGGTTCTAACATAATGAAATGATGAATGCCAATTTAAAACATTGCTGACTTGTTCTTTTGTTATATTTTGTTCTTTTAGCTTAACAAAACAAGTATTGCCACAAAACACATGCATACTACATAGATACATACACAACCACAATAAGTCAATAACCACAATACTTTCTAAAGAAAAAATAAAATGAGTTTGTACACTCAATCGTACTCAGAGCTCAGAGAGTACCTAACGTTGGCACATTTCACACACACACACATACACATTTGTGAATGATCCATCGCTTGCCTAAGTTATGGATCATTTTTTAACCGAATTGTCATTGGCAAACGATCCATATTTATATATTTATGACATTGTGTATGTGTTGTCTCCAGCATTCAAGAAAAGTACATAACTTCAACAAAACACAAGTACCTGTTCATGCAGGATATGAAATGCTTGCTTTACAGGTAAATCAACATCTAGAGCAATGACCTGTAACCCAATGTGTATAGGTGTAAAAAAAAATTGCAGCATTTTTGTCCATAATATATGTCAACATTTTAGAAGTTAAAGATAAAAAGGAAAGTTAAATAATCAGACCTTGCTGGACTCTGGAAGCAACTCATAAGCAGTATGTGTGGATAGAAACGCAGAAACACGATGGCGAGAAACCTCTAAATCTGCTTCTGATATCCTTGGCAGCGGCTCATGCATTGTACCACCAGAAACTCTTACCTGCAAGTTATACAATGATGAATATCATATACACAGAATGGGTCAACAGCAAACCACAGAGATTACTCTTAACTGATGAAAGAAAGAGAGCAAGAGGACAGTCAGTCTCCAAAGTAACGGAACTCGTTCATTCATTTGATCACTAGAACAACAGCGTAAAACCTCCATACTTGAACTAAGTATGCTTCTTCCTTCTTTACCGATAAGGGAAGGAGTTCACTCATCTCAAAGAGAGTACAATAGATTGGGCAAATAATAAAAGTGACCATTCACAAAGGCATTTTTAAAATAAAGACAAAATAGTCAGCCCTCGTATCCCTACAGAAATAGTCCCGGGGACACCCCAGTGTTGCAACTATAAACATAAAATCTCCTACTTATGGTCTACAATCACTTGTCCACATTGGCATCTCTCTTGCTTCCAAATCCTTAAAATCAATTTAAATAAATCTTCAACCAAAGGCCGAAGCAGTTCACAACCCTTCTCCAGACAATTTTACAGAAAGAAACATCCTAATTGTTATCAACACGCTTCATATTTGAAATGGAGAAACTCCAATCGATTTTAAGACTTACACTCTTTCCAGATTATAAAAGCCAACAACTCTGAAATCTCGTACAATTAGAAACTAAAAAATAGTCAATTGCTAGATGGACTGTGCTTTTCATGTTTCACAGATAGTTTATTGCTTCCAGTTTAGCCTAAAAAATAGCATCCTGTGATAAGGAAAAAAACAACAAGCAGTTGCAATTTCTGCATACGCGACAGTAGAAATGATAGGATAAAGAAAAGAATAGACACAACAGATAAGCATGCTCTTGTACACACACAGACCCAAGAAGTGCATAAACCCAGCTCCGTCAATCTAAATATGCACGAACATTAATTTCCATAGCCACGGTATCTCGATAAAGTTCACGATTCAACAAATTACAGATAGGAGATCCTGATGGACAAATAAGTAGATAATAACAAGACCAAAGAAGTTAATATCCAGAAATCTTCTTGAACACTGTGTCACTATAAAAGTGTCATACCATCCGCTGAAAGGCAACATTGTCGACGTCCATGCTGGAACCAGAAGCCATTTGCGGAGTGAGGATTGTAGGATTATTACTAGAATCTCTTGACAAAAGGACAGTATTTACTGTCCCATAGTTACCACTCACAAAAGGTTGGCGCTCGTCATGCCTCCATTCACCGTCAACAATAAATTTGTACTGGATAAAAATTGAGATATCAATACACAGGACTTCGAAAAATGAAGTAAATCAATTCATTATGCATAATAATAGTAATGGGGCACACCTGATGCATGTGCAATATTTCTCGTCAATGAAATATCGGATGAGAATATGAAAATAATATGCAAAAGGATTATAAATAAATTTACTGCTGAAACATCATGCAGAATCACAAACAAATATCTTTGCACCATGTACTAGTTATAACCAAATTCTAAAGAAGCAAAAGGGAAAAGCATTACACCATTAGAGTAAATAACAATGTTTCTCGTATAATAAAAGCTACAGAAAATTAGAAGATAATGGTTTGAATGGTTGAGAAAACAAACCGCTGTTTAGGATTCTTCACTAACGAGGGAGATATCATGTGAAGAATGCAGGAGACAATAATCAGGTCAGGGAATATAAGGAGGATCAGTTAAGAAGATTACCTTATATAATGCTTCGGAAAATGAGAAAAATACAAAAAAGTGGAGAAACTTATGGAGATAAAGTAGGAATACTAGGTTTGGGTGATATACTGTTGGGGCAGAATAAGGAGAGAATAAAAAGGGGAGATGGGCGAAGCTTCAAGCGAGCTCTCAATATTCACTTGAGAATGATAAGCATCACACTCCTTGACTACAACATGTAGAGAGGTCCAAATGACTTTATCAGCAAGAGAATTAAGGTAGCAGACTTGGAAACCATCCAGCATGCTCCTTGCCAATACTAGAACAGTAGAACCTCAATGGCTACCATTTTCAATATCACTTCAGTTTTTCTAATTCAAACTCCCTCACACATAAAGGGGAATTCTACTACTCAATGGGACAAGCTAGATCATGGTCATAGAACTTTATAGTATCAATATATACACATATTTAGTGGATCAAGAAAAAACAGCCAACAACTTCAGATAAAATGTTCAACAAAAGATACCTAGGTCCAAATGTCTATCCGGTTACTTAAATAAATCTTGATTTTTCCAGCAGCAACCTAGTGAGCTAGTCTATACCATAGCTCTTTAGGAGTTCGTGCAATCTTGTTGGCTTAATTACACTATTGCTATAAGGGCTAAAGCCTTTACCCAGGGATTGGCAGTGGATACTTCGATTTTTTCGTATTTAAGCTGTAAAAAATATTATGGTATGAAATATTAGGCTAATCCTGTACAAAGTATTCATAGAATCTTGTCCAATGATTGATAGGGTTTCACACTCACAATTGTTTTTCCATTATTGTAACTGGACAATTCAGTGGTAAGGCTGAAAGTAATGGAACCATTCTGACGGTTTACCACTTTCATTTTATTCTTAATAAAGAAATGTAAGGGAGCCATGTTTGAACTGAAATACCAAATTCTGCTTTACATAATTATAGGATATAACCATGAATTTGTACACACACACTGAAAAGAAAACAAAAAAAAACTGTATAACACTACATAGAAAAGGCATCAAAAAAGTAAAGGAGCATGCTATTTTCTCACTTTTTTGTGTTTATAGCATGGTTTTTATAACCATGTAAAATTAGTACTTTTTGAAGGGTTAAAATAAGTTGATTCTTATATGGTTATTAAAATAATGTAAAAGAACACATATTTGTATTATTTTTGCACACTCTTTCAATCCGTGTTGTTAGATATTTCAAAAAGTAATTGTGGATAAATATAAATATATATATATATATAATACTATAGCTTTTTCTCATCTTTTACCAGGAAGGATCATATTCAGCGCATATGCTTCCATTACAATTTTCACTCCAATTGAGTTTTATGACAAAAGATGATGTCACTCAATTGGATCGGCTAACTATTTCACTTCAAATTAGTGTAGTTGTCAATAATTGACCTTCTTGTACCTTATTGAGTTCATCACGATTTTGCTGACACACAATTGTGTAAGGTATAGCTGGTTCAGAGGTTGTCTACTAAAAAATGGGAATTGATGTGGGATTGCATGCTCAATAGACGATGAACATAAGTAATTTGGAAAGTGATCTAACAGATTCTTGCCAAAGAAAGCCATTGACATGTATATGATGTTTGGAAAAGGACAAAGGGCATACTTACAAATTACAAGTATCCATTTAAAACAATATTTGAATAACTAAATATTGTTGATATTTTAATATAGATTATAGACGCTCACTTTTATGTTCCATTAATGATATGGAGAATAAATATTTGAGAATCGATTGAGATCAGGTTATTAAAAGCAACGCAATGCATTACTAAATTCCACCAATACCATATGTCGCTTTTGAGATGTTATTAATGCTTTTCTTCTACCTAATTCAGTCGAACTTTTTCTTCATAAGTCTTACCTGATCACAAATTAATAAATCTTTTTCAAGAGCAGTATACTTGCATTACAATATGTCAACAGAAACTAGTCATAATTATTCTTCCTTACAAATCTTCCAAATCATGAATTCATGAAGCATTTATTAAAATGTTCAGCACTGCATCAAACCAAGATTCACTATTTTCTGCCCAGCAATAAGTTTGATAAGTAAAAATATAAAATAATTAATTCATCAATCAAATAACTTGACCAAGTATTGGGAATATTTATCATTCAGAATTATATGTAGCTACCTACAAATTGATGAATAAAAGCTACTAATTATTTCAAAGCATGTGCAATCACAAGAGAAATAAAATGGAGCATAACAATTAGCAACCAGACTGCATTTAAAGAAGCGATTTTAAACACAAACCTGATGGAACCCAAGGGGTAAACTGCAGATAGTTTGAAATACGGTAGGGCACCCCTCAACAGGAGTCATCTGAAAATGCTCAGACCACCTTCAAATAAATAATACCGTCAATTAATATGAAGTAAAAGGAACTGAAAATTCACTGCAATTGAACAACCACATTGAAAATTAACAAATGACTGACAATAACTATAAAAAATGAAAATTGAAGTTTTACCCTGTAAATGAACCGCTAAGATATACACTTCTTCCCCCATAAGGCCACACAAATCTTGTCGGAATAAGCACAGTACCCGAAGCAGCATCACCACTTTCCCGAGCATAATCCATACCAGAAGAAAACATTCACTATTATATAATCCCCAAACTAAGCTACCAAAACACAGAATTCTTGCAAACTAGCAGCTATTTCAGATTCAGAAACGAAAACCAAAAATACAAAAAACAGGCAATTACAATGCACCCCAGATCTCCATTACAAATCACTAAATCCCCATAACCAACAAACACTCTTTGGTCAAATGCAATACATGCATCCCAAAATTCAATCCCCAACCATGAGTTTTTACTACTCAGCTAATCACATACCGACTCAAAACCCAAAAATTCAAAGCTAGTTTCGAAAGCCACTATCTTTTGCAGAATCTTTCTGGAGAAAATAAAATAAATTAACCGCCAATGTAACAAATCCTGCTTTATTGGGATAGAAACCCGAGGAAATAAACAACGATTACAACACAAACATTGGATCGCGAATATATATCGAAATGCAAGAGAAAAAAGATGATTGTAAACCCTAAAAAGTTGAAAGTTCGATGGAGATGGTGAATCGAATTGGGGAAAAATGAAGGGAAAATAAAGGTTGAGGAAAAGGGAATAAAATGTGAAGATTATTTAACCCTAGAAAAGTAAATTGGTTTTGGAATATTTGGTAGCTTTCGTTCTTTCGCTCTCCGCAACTAACACGTAGTTACGATGGCTTTTTGCGGAGGTTTTGCATAGGGATTGACGGTAAGATTTATTAGAGAAAATTATTACTAGTATTATTATATTTTAATTTTAAAATACTTTAAATATATATATATATATATATATATATATATATATATATATATATCAATTTCTCGTGTATGTTATTTTCATTTTGGCTGCACTTGTTTTAGAGTAGCTTATGGTTTATATAGGTAATACTATATAAATATTTGGAGATATTTAAACTTATTTTTGGAATAAATTTTAATTTGATTGCAAGACTTTGATAAAGCTACTATCTATTTGAATATAATGTCTTGTTTACTATTATACACTAATCTGTTTGTCGAATAAATTTACATATTAAAAATATATACAATCAAAATAAACTACAACAAATAAGGTATTATATTACTAAAATATATTAAAATATTGCCGATATATAATTACTCACTTCAAGTAATTGAGTCAAACATTGTATTTAATACAATTGATCCTAAACAACTTTATATATTACATTGTATTCACTATTCAAGATAGCACATGCCAAAGATACCAAAAATTAGTATAGAATGACGTGAAATTATAATATAATATGAATTTAAGTTAAATTGTTGATATTATATATGTCGTTATATTTCGTGGGTTATAATAAAATTTTGTCAAATTTGCGTCGACTCCAATATTAGTTATCAAACTTAAATATATTTGAACCAAACTAAAATACTCGTACAAATTTTGTGAAATTTTATGTTGTTCGTGTAAACTAATTGAATCTTGTCAAATACCGCACAATTACAAACACATAATATTCGCAAACCCGTTGGTGAATAAATTATTTAATCCGTATGAAATTGTTCATAAGGTTATCCTCACCGATTTTTCTTAACAGTTTTTTTATTTTATAAAATTAAACATAATTTTTTATACATATACATATTCTTAATTTATTTCATATACACCATATCCTCTAATATATAATACACAGTAATAAAATAACAGTATTTTAAATTTTTGTTATTTATTTAATTAACAGATAATGTTTTATTATACATTAAAATATATTATATAATAATAATATTATATATATATATATCACATTTATATATGTAAAATAATTATAATATAATATTAAACTATCAGTATATATAAATAATATATCATAACATATAATATTAATATATAAACAATATTTATATATTGTGTATTGGTCTTGTATGTTATAATATATTAATATATTATATATGAAATACATACTATATAATACTTATAATATAATATTTATATAATATAATAAACATTATTATAATGTATATGTTAATATTTTATACTAGTGTATTAATTGATCATTATAAAATTCCATTAACGGATTTAAATATAAATAAAATATTATTCTTTATATTAAATTAATATATAATATTTGAGTACAAATAATATATATTTTTGTGTATGTGTGTATATATACTAAAGTATAATTATAGAATAGTATAAAATATGATAAAATAATATTATAATTTTGACGAGTGTGAATAGTAATTATATAGATTTTTGGAAACACCATTCATAATTATCAAACTAATTTTTCATCAATATTCTTCAAATATAAGTAATGATATTAAGTTTAGGGAAACTGACGCAGGTGCTATAACACAAATTTCTTCTAGAATTTGCATTGATTTGTGAACATGTAGTTATGCTCGTGAATATCCATAAATGTCTTTTTTTTTTAATACGAGGAAAATACAAATTATTTGTAAGCGCTTAATGATTGAAAGAAAACAACTTATTCTAAAAGTGCTGTAGGAACATAAGAAATTTTGTATGTGCAAAGTATTTAAAGTAATTTGAAGTATGGGGCTGATAAAGTAATTTAATATTATTATAGTACAAAATTAAAAATTTTGTATAAACAAAATCTCCCACCTCTCTTTTTCTCATTCTAAAATACAATACCAATGTTAAAGTTTTGAAAGTATATATTTGAACAGTATGTACATCAAATCTGACTTCAATATATAGTACAATATTCAATGATTAACTTGAAGTAAATAATGATTCAATTTGACTAAACAAGTATTATATTGTAAAAATAAAATAATATTAAAAAATTAATGATATATAATTTACTTGTTTTATGTAACCGAGACAAATGGTGTATCTAATACGGTTGACTTGTAAAGACAAGTTATACAATTTTATATATTACATCGTATTTTAGATGACATGTGTAAAAAATATCTAAACATTATAAAATGGTGTGAAATTACAATAGAATGTGAATTTGCGTTTATATTTTGTTAATTATAACCGAACTTTAACTCGAATATTAGTTATCAGACTCAAATATATTTGAATTAAAGTAAAATACTTGTGCAAATATTTTGAAGTTATATGATATTCACGTATACTAATCAGATTTTATGTCAAACATCAACAATTCAACATAATCACAAACACATAATATTCACAGTCATGTTCAAGAATAAGTTTTTTTTCCCCTATAAAATGAATAACCATACTATCTATTAGATTTAAACTTTGGCCAAGAGGATGAGCTTTACTATTGGATCAAATGTTGCAACTCTGGTGGTCTGTGGTCTCATTTTACATACACTAAAAAATCCCAAATAATCACAATGAACATCTTCTTCTTTTTTTAATATTAACTATTATAAATGTATAAAAAAAAAAACCATGGAATATATTAGTTCAATTGACATTATTCATAGTAAGACGTATGTTGGTGTACAGTGTAAAATTTTATTACTAATCAAGTCGAACATCTCATTTTCATTAATGAATGCATTCAAATCAGAAGAGTGAAAGATGATAATGAGGAGGGAATATTGTAGGTCTGGCACTGGGCCCCACAATCTTTATTCAATCAAATTCTAATCAATTGAGTTGTTGTGATTGTGCTCGCCCAAAGTGGGGACTGAGAGGTGTGCTCTAACTAAGGCAAAGAGGTGATAGAAAAAAATAAAAAATAAATAAATAAAAAATAATAATAACTTGTAGATTCCCATCCTTCGATTCCCCTTTTAGGCTTTTCCCCACTCACTTTTCTCCTTCCATTTATTTTCATATGGACTTCATTGCTATCACAAAATTAAAGAGATGTCTTTTTCCTTTTTTAAGTCAATTTATATATTTTCCAAAAAAATTAAAATTGTTATGGAGTTGAACAGAATGTAAGTCAAAAAAATTGGTTTGACTTTACATAATCATGATAACAAGATAAAATTTCCCTGATATTTTATTTGGAGTAATATTTCACAAATTGATTGAACGACGGTTAAACTATGTAATAATTAATGCGCTACATAATCACTAACCAAAAAAAAAATGTCTTCAACTATTTTAAGTGTCGATTTTCCTTTTGAACTGTGTATTGTCTAAAGATGCATCTTTATAATGAGAAACTTTGAAGAAGTACTTTAGTTCTCCAACTATAGCCTTAATAATCAATATAAATGATCTGTGATAACATGAAAGCGTCCAATAAGTTGGAATATAAGTGGTAATATTCTATGTTATTAATTTTGTTAAAAAAAAATAATTTATGTTCTTAATTTTGGAACAAATTAAAACGGAATCAAATCTCACATTCTATGTATTTCTTTCTTTTTTGTTGTTTAAGGAAACAAAAACAAAAAACAAAGACAAAGATCCAATGTAAACGCTTGCCAAATTGATTTTGAAGTGGTACATAATTTTCGTTAAAAACTCCCTCTATAAATACTTTATTTTCTGATGCTTACAGAAAGCTTCCAAACATATGCTTCATATTTTTAATTACTCGATCCGTTTCATAATAACAGCCATTTGCACATAAATTTAGTTGAATTTTTTTATATGTTAAATATTTTATTTTAATTACAATGTTTATTCATATTAATTTTTATTTAAAATATTTTTTTTTCAAAAACTAAATAAAATATTACATACCTCTAAACTCTAAAATAAAAACCATGGCTCCAAGTACCGATCATATTGTCACTCCCTTTGTTTTTATTAGTTGTTTTTTTTTAAATTCAAATAGCACGGACCAAGAACATTGATTGATAAACATAATACTATTGAATTTATTGATGTTATATTATTATTGTCGTTATTTAATATGTAAGAAAAAAATGTTTATATTTTCTTGCATTATGAAAAAAATAATAGAAAAAAATAATTAATTTTATTTTTGTCTTAAAATATGAGGAAAACAAATAAAAGAAAAAAAAAGTCATTAAATAGAAACCGAGGGAGTAATGTTCAAGAGCTGAAAAAGGCACAAATGGTGCCAAAACTCACTCCCTCTACCAACAATGTTCTTGTCATTGATTCTTCAACTCCTGGAAGGCCACAAAATTCAGTTCCACAGAAATTATAAAACTTCATTCATCTTGTGTAGACTGAGAATTTTTTGTATATATATCATGCAAGGATATTATGGTCATTCAACAAAAATTCCAAGTCAACCTTCGAACTGCTGCTGATCCATGTGTTCCACGTGTAGACAAAATTAGCGAACTGAAATACTCCCTGTCGCCTTTCAGGCCATTTTTATTTGTTCAATCGTATAAATTATTTATATTTTTTAGAAAGAATTTAATGGTTTGTTTTTTAAAATGCTATTAATTAAATATGTTGAAAATTAATCACTTAATAGAGAGAAAAAATATTTACTCTCGTGGATTGAAAAAATATAAGATTAATTTTTATATTTCATACAAAATTAATATAGTAATTAGTGATTTCTTAATATTTATAATTTGTCAAAAAAAATTTATTGAAAATGACAGAGTCACTATTTTTTCAGGGGAAAAAGAAAAGAAAAGACAAACTAGCAAGCCATGAGATTGATCTTTGCTTGCTGGCTGAAATGGAAAAGATGGCCATGGAAATTTTCATGCAACCTTTATTTATTTAATTATTTTTGGTTAACAAAAGTTTAGGTGAAGGACGCTTTTTGGTTCAAGATTATGACATTATCACAAATCTCTTTGATAATTTATGTGATACTATTCACCGATAGAGTTATTTAACAAATTAAACAATTTGATACTCGACTCAATTCGAATTACTAATCAAATCGAATTTGAACATTTCTCATTGCTCGTTAAGTTTATCAAACTACTCAACTCGACTCGAATCTATATAAATAGTACTTAATTAATATAGTCCTTAACTTAATTAACTTGATACTCAATTCGACTCTATATAAATTATACTTGGTTAACTTGATACTCAAACATAAAATTTGTAAAATTTGATAATTTCGTTCATTAAAACTTTTTACGTACTTGACTTAGTTTTGATATAAAAACTTATTAATTATTCGATACTCCATAAAAACTCAAAAATTGATTATATCCAAATATTTTTAAATTACTCGCGAACAACTCAATAATTATACAAGTCAAATTCAATCATAACATTTTATGTTAGACAAATACTCGACTAGACTTGACTCATTTATAATTCTCCCACAATGACGACTAATAAAATTCAAAATTTCAACTTAATAGGAGTCGATCATTATGGTTACCAACTCAACCTACTTTTATTAGCGAGTACAACCTTTAGAGGAAAGACAGAAATACCCAAATGGCTCCTTGCAAGGTTTAAGGGCTATTGACAAGCTTTCGTCTTTTCTGAAGATGGTGATTTGCCCATCTTTCGGGGACCTCCTTTTATAGATATATTACTTGTGAGGATGAAAAGAGTGATTTTAGTTTTTCATAGCATTAGTGAGAGAAGCAACACGAGAGAAAAACAGAAGGAAAGCTTAATAGTGAAATTTCTGTCGAGTAAAGTGGTGAACTGCACCTTTCGTATTGTAAAATCCAACTATTAATATTGTCATTGGAACTTTTACTATTTAAAATTAATTTACTTTATTGAGTGCGTTATCACATATCTTTTTAGCACTGTTCAACTAAACATTGTGTAAAAAGCATGTGAATCTTGAAGCGGAATAGAACGACATAATCAAGACTCAACAACTAATTATTGAATTGATTCGCTGATAAAACTCAACGCCGCCCTCATTCCATTAAACTGAATTTGAGTTTTGTCATCCATCCTCGGTTGATACCCATAAGTGTTATTGTAAGTCCTTAGACATGTAGCACACTAGTAATACTACTGCAAATCACAATATTTCACACCCTAAAGGATGGTCACGAGTTTATGGGTGTTCCATCCTTTAAAAGTGACATGCATGAAATAATAACTCAAAATTTAACCCCAAGCATCAGCACGCAACATGTTACATAATCAGAAATAACCAGGAACCAAATAGATTCGAACAAAAATTGCCAGATTGTACCATTTAGCGCACTGGAAAGCAGAATTAGAACTGGAATTTTCCAGTCATCGGACAGGTAAATACATAGTGACTGTCCTCATCGGACTTTCAAGGGTAAATGTACAAGAACTCCCAAAATAGGCGCTAATATATCACCAACATATACCGTAGTAATTTGTTCTCAATACCTCAGGTTGGTCTCTTTGAATCACTAGTATTTACTTGCATCAGCACCAGAATTGTAGATCGTGGATCTGTTCCGATTATCAATTTGTCAAATCATGCCAAATACCTGAACAAGTTGGGGTTATCCTTGTCCCTTTCCAGATAATCCCGAGTTATTAAATCTTCAATTCTCTTCTTGATTGCTTTGACATCAGGCTGTAGAATCACATTTAATGACTGATTAATTGGGGGAAAATGTACAAGAAACATAAAATAGAAAGGTGGCGAGATATACCTTAAACATGCGACCCAACTGTTCAACACATTCCATAACCAACTGCTGATAGCCCAAGACTTTGCGGCTCTTCATTATACGGACAATTGAAGCATCAATGGCATAGCGTCGGTCCTTGTCAACATCTTCTATCACCTTTTTCTTCTCATCAACTGGAGGAAGAGGAATCTGCATTCCAACAATCCATTTTATATCCCTGTAGGAATAATGAAATAGAGCACAATATTGAGGTCAAAATTGAATTTAAACATCATAATACCTTAATTCTCCTCATTTTGTCGGTGAACTTGGAATTAAACTCGAAGTGATCAGTTGGAGAAATTGTTTTGGTGTTTGGCTCTTTAGTAAGAATTTTATATTTTGCACATGAAAGTGAATGGAGAAGTCGAACAACGTCATCATCGGACAAATTTAACTGAGTCATGATTTCTTGATAACTCAATCTATCAGACGAATTAAAGAGCAGCAAAGCTGAGGCCTGTAGGACAAGAAAGTAAATGATAACGCTCAAACCTCCTAAAAATAAATCAAGAAAAACACGCAAGCATCAAATATTGTTATGGGCATATAACCTGGTAGGTTGTCACAATGAGCTCGATGGTTTTCGCTTCAAATTTCCCGTTGATGTTACAAGTACCTAAAGAGTATATCCATGTGAGTTTTCTATGCTTGGTTTTTGTTTGATAAAATTCTCTGAATACTTCAACACATTTAACCTGTAGCACAAGCATAAAACAGCAATTATGTTAATGTGCATTATCTTACACTGGTTTCCATAAATTCATTCTGACACGAGGAACTGAGAATGATAGCTAGAAGTTTACCATCTCTGCCGGGAGGTTGAGATCAAAGGACTTGTAACTTGGCCAAAAACCAGTAGTCAGAACAGTAACAGTCAAGTCAATCCCAGGATTCACATTTGGAAAGTTACCAAGGTACTCCTCAAAGTTAGATTGGTTTTCCTTTGCCAAAGTCAAATCTGTGACCTGGATAGAGTAAAAGAGAGATTGATGAAAATTTAAGGTCATATGTCGTGGATCAAATCAACAGAATAGGTTTGGACAAGTTACCATTCCCTCCATCTTCGATGTGAACTGACCACCACATTGCTGCTTTAGCTTGGTCAAAATACTACGCTCATGCTCATCATTGGCACTCTTGTCAAATAAAAGTCTCCGAGCAAGCTTTTTCCTGCCACAGAATACAGGTATAAAACCTCAGAAATGGATCCAAGACAACATCAAGTAATCTAAAGCTATGATATAAGATAGTTTACCTATAAAATTCTGCAAACAAGTCCTTATCGCTAATGTATGCAAGCAGCTTCACTACCTGAATATCAGACAAGAAATCAACTGTAACTTTCAAAACAACCACACCCCAAGGGGGACCAATTGGCAACTAAGCTAAGCAGCATACCTTCTCAAGGGTTTCCTCAATGGCTTCATCACTTAATTTCTCACTCCCTCCTTTTTTGAGAATATTATCACAGAACGTGGCTAATAATTCAGCATTTGAGCTTCCAGCAACACCTTTGTTGCAGAAGATTTCAAAAGCCTCCTTAAGTGCCTACAAAGAAATAAAATTAGCACCTTTAGAAAGACGACATAACAATGAAAAAGCATTAACATACTACAAACAAAATACAAACCTTATGGAAAAGAGTATGGTTCAAGAAACAGTCGTTCACATAGGTAAGGTACTTGTCATGCAGTTCAATCACTTTCCTAACAAATATCTGAACATCCCAAACATTAGTCGGTGGACTCGACAATGACAATTTATCAGGATGGCATGGTTAGTATTCCTTGACATTACCTGTTCCTGTAAACCAATGATGTCTTTTTTCTCTGCCTGCAATTCAAAATTTCTAAAATCAGCTGGATTTAGAAGGGAGGGGGAGTACATCATATTCTGCTAAAAGCTTGTACAGTTGTACACATGAAGAAGATTTTTAGGAAAAAACAGAAAAATTCATGTTATTCGCTAAAAGAAGCATAAAATGCAATCAACCTGATTAAAACTTGCCAGGTCAAAAAGGTTGAAAGAATCACATTTCAAAATATATAACATAGACAAGGATTAAGGAAACATTGATGAGCCAAACCTTTTTGTTGCTCGCTGCATCTTCTGCTTGTTTTACCAAGGCAGTACCTTCAGCAGTAACATGCTGCCCCAAAGAACAAGAGAAGAATACTTAAATCAGAAAAACAATAAGTAAATAAACATTTAAGAAATGCCTCGCAAGAGGCTTGTTTTCAACTTTCAAGCAAAACAAATTCAATCTCGAAGTTTACAAACCTGCTTAAATATATTAGAAACTGGATCTAAACCTCGAGGTATTTTGGAGAAGAGCCTAAACATCCTAGACAAATCGTCCACCTAAACAAATGAAGATGGATAAGCATATTCTTTCAAGTTAAATACCAACCATCCTAAAGGCGACAAATAAATTGTATGGTGGTACCTTGTCATCCCTAAGCAATGCATGACAGCCAGAGTGCTCCTTCTCAAGCAATTGGGTTGCATACACAGATAACAACTCATGTTGAACTTTCTAAAAAAGGAAAACATACAACAATTTTAATCTGGAGAGAATGACAACATAGTAACTCAATTAAAATACTAAGAGATGATACGGGAACACATCTAGCTTCAAATTTGCCATTATGCTACCACATCATTCATTTTCATGTCTATTTTTTCCCTTTGCTTGAAATCTAAGAGAACGGACCTCAAGCAACTTTGGCTCACTGCTAACATGCAGGTAGTGGGAAACCCTATCCTTCTCGCGTTTTAAACACTCCTCTGCCTGGAGATTCAAGAAAACATTCTTAGAAATCTTCTGGGATGAGAAGAATTCAAAGTTGGAAAAAAATGCAAATGTTTACTTTCAACATATAATCAGGACAAGAATCTTCTAATATCCAACTTGAAGCCTTCCGAGAATAGTAAGCTGCAGTATCTTTAAGCATGTCTGCTTCAAAGTCGTTCTCATAATAGTCCATTTGACTCATTCCTATTTCTACATATATATCTAGAACATTCTTTAACAAAGCTCGGTCAATCTGCTCTCCTTCACGCTCTTGATCAATCTGGATAGAAAAAATCCCATAACCTAAATGAGAATCATAATAGAAACATGGTGTTATGCCTATAGGAAACAAAACATACCAGAGCGATTACAGCATCCCTCACTTTCCCATTCAACTCCTGGTAAACCTGAAAGTGGGAAAAAGATCAAATAATACTTAATGCAATACACGGGTCATTTAAGCTCACTCTAATGCAAAACATAAGTAAGACAGAACTGTAAAACTTCTGAAATTGGAAGTACGAAAACGAAAATAGAAAAACATACAGTTTAAGTGTTAACAATAAACAAAGAAAGTACATAAGAAAATAGACCAAAGTAATCAGGGGAACTACGGCCAAGAGCAAAGGTGCAGACTTATACATACCAGATCTCTGAAGCAGGTCAGTCCAACTTCGTTAAGTGCTGGAAGTGACCGCCTAGCAATGAAGTAGCGATCAAGATAGTGAAAGAAACGAGACAACCACCTAACCATAACTTTATGATTTGACCATCTCTTTACAAGTTCTCTCAGCATGAACTCATCATGCTTCTCTCTTAACGAAGGTAATACCTGAATAAGAATGAAACCCATCAGAGATACTAAATAACAAGTTATAAAGGGTTAAGCTTAACTACGTTAATATGACATAGGTTTCATAATCAAACATGCTCACATAAGTACCCATACAATTATATGTTTTGATTTATATCTTCCTAACTTTTTCCCGGAATGTGTGCAGTTAGCACAAGGTCATGATGTGAAGCCTAGAGCTTTTCCCTTCCACTCCTAGTTTCTTAACCTCAAATCATAGAAACCAGCGCAGAACACTATTCTTCAGCCATATGAGCCTAATATGGACAGATTAGTGACCAATTCTTAAATGGCAAGAAAGAATTGACCATAACCAATCAGTCCAAGAAAAGGTAACAATAAAACAGTCTCAACTCCCTCATCCTCCTTTATCTTCCTTTTCTTCCTTCTAGCATAACATGGAATACAACATCTTTTGAAAAAACATAACGGGCACAAAAATGAAGAAAGGTGAGCCACATCACAAACAAATCGACCACTAGAACTAATTCCATAGTTATTTAAGCAGCGAGATGCACCAAGATGCAAAAGTCTCCCTAAGGCCTAGGCCCGAGGCATAAGATGAGATGTGTACCTTATCAGAGTGGGTTCCATATATTTTAACAGCAGTGTAATATAATTAATTAGCTATAATAGTAAGGCACAATTACTTAAATATCATAAAATAGGTACAAAAGATGAAGGGAAAAAATTGTGTACTGATAGTTTGGTATTTCATTAAGTAATATGTAGTATTAACTAATTGATAAGTAAGAATACTAGTACTCAACTAAGCAAACATTAAGCAACATAACTTCTGGGTGAAAAAAATAGTTGGATACTTAAATAAGTATTGAGTACCGCGTACTAGTGCTCAACCAAGTACCAAGTAGAACACAATGTTCTAAAAAAACTCTAGGGGCTAAAGGGAGAGCCTACAACTTAGGCGGGGACTAATCGAAGTTATGCAAGGATAGACAAAACTATGCATGCTTATTCAGACCTAGGCACTAGTCGGAAGAGAATTGTCTAGGGGATTAGGGATTAGTCAAAAGTAAGAAATCTAAGTAATCCAACAAAACTAGGGCCACGACAGTTTTTGGAATATATAAAATAAATTGGAAAAGGGCCTTTGTTCAATAAGGTGCGCCTCAAAGGGGCCTCATGCCTCCCGCCTCAAAAGCTCATTCATGTGCCTTGTTGAAGGGGCAGAGCCTCGTGTATGACAACGTGCAACTGGTAGGATGTGATTGGCTTTGGGCGAAGGGGCGGGCTAGGCACACCTTTGATAACTATGCATAGTTCAAACACAAAGGTAACAGAACAAATGTTGAATCTTTCCTGATCACTAGAGCAAATTCAATGAATAAGAGGTAACTGAAAGACTGCACACAAGTAATATAGTTTATATTTTAATAGGCCCACTAATAGAATTCAGGGAATAAATTGCTAAAGAATGACAACTATATTAACATTTCGGTGATCATAGTTCCATTGAGTTTGGTAATCCATTAAGCATGTGTCCAAATAATAAGATATCATCATCAAACCTACTCCTGAGGGATTACAGATTTTATACAAACGTAATTAAACTACTTAAAAATTGCAACTAGGGCTCAATATAAGATAAAGAAGCAACGTCATTCTCTATAAACAAGTGGAGCGCATGCCCAGTTGCACACTAACTAATACATATCGTAAAGGAAAATCCTCACCGTTGAAGAAATGTACTCTTCAAAAGATTCACGGTACTTGTCATACAGCTGTTGAGAGTAATCATGTGGAGGCTTTTGCGTACACATGTTATAGATGGTTCTGCATATCACATTAAGGAAAAACACAAAACAACAACGAAGGCCATCTAATATAGTTGTATTAAAACTAAGTTACAGTCCTGTAAATCGGCAAGTCGAAGGATACGTGTAAAGCATCATATAATCCTCTGAACTAAACTGAGGCTCTGGAAGACCTTCTAGAATGTTCTTTAGCTTTGTAATCCCTTTCTGCATGAAATCCCATCCTTGTTCCAAATCTATGGTCTTCCGTTCATTCATTGTGCCAATTTACAGCTCCCAAACTGAAATTTGTAAGCCGACAACACTTATCAGAACAAATTCGAGATGATCCATGACCAGAATACAAAAACCTTAACATCTAAGCTTACCGCAAAAATAATCTGATGAACTAGAAAAAGCAGAGATAAACACCAGCCAATAAAACCTAATTAAATCAACAAAAATTAACAGGAAAGTGAAACGGAGCTAAAAACGAATCAAATAAACAAAAGAAATTATCAGAGTACAGTCGAATATACATACATAGAGTATAAAGAGGATAGTTGCGAAAGAGATGCACCAGTTGGCTGAAAATTCCTCGTGATTCCAAACCCTAGGATCGATGGAAAAAAGAGAAAGACGAGCCTCTAGCACTGATTGTGATGGAGAGACCAAAGAGATGGGGTCATAATACTTTGATTCTTTTCGTTTTTCTCCTTTTCTAAAAGGAAAATTACGGGAATTTTTCTTAAAAAAAAAATTAGTTTCCTGTTGCTGTTATTTTATTTTTAATTTTTTTTCTATTAATAGAATACTCGATTTGTTCTATAATGACAGATGTATATTTTTTTTCAAAATTAAAAATATATTTTTATTTTCAAATTATAAAAAATGATTAACTTTCTTAAATGTCATATTGTCGTCCACTATTTTACAACTCCAACTAATTCTACTATATCTGTTACTTAGTGATCATTTTCATAATTATCACTATTAATATTTTAAGTAACATGATAATAAAGATATATTTATAATATAAAAATTGTCTTTAAAATTTTTTGAAAAAATGTACTTTTAATTTTAGAATAGAGAGATTAGAAATATACGATATATTTAATATGTGTTCAGGAAATATTGGGGCTTTTCTTTTATTTTTCAACGTTTAGTTAAAAATTACTACTTTTTGTTTCTTTGTTATGTTCTTTTGTTTGTTCCGTGTGAGTAATTGTAGAAGGCGAGTTGAATACAATTACAAACTTTTTTTCAAAACTAAACTGTTATGAACAATTTAATTTCCAAGAATAGTTATAAAACTTTACTGAAATGATAAAACAATAGAAATAGTAAAGCAAAATTGCAAGATATAAATTGTAATCAACAATAAAAAATGATATTGTCAATTAAATTGAATCTTTACAATTTCTTCTGTTTAAAAAAAAAACAGCTTCTCAAGTTGTAATAATTTGCTTCTTTTTCTGTAAAACTAATTACAATTGTTAACTCTCTAAATGTATGGAAGTGTTGTCCTGAGAGATATGTGATATGAGATGATATATATTCTTGTTGTTATCAGGTGTTTCTCGGTTCTCAGATATATTTACCTCAGCTGCTCTATGTCTATTTATAGACACAACTTCCATATATTCCAAACTTCTATTCTGAGTTATTTACCAAAAAATATCTCTGTAGTTTATCGGTACTTGTAACTCTATCACACAACTTTCTTCATTATTCAGCCTCCCTTAGATGCCAGCCTGTTTATGTGACTTTTCTGGTGTATATTCACTGCACCAGCTTCCATTTTTCTTCTTTGAGTTCGCAAGATAAGATATCAGCAGTATATAACTTATGTTTGTGGGCTTCTCTGGACATAATTAGTCCAGCTTCAATGAACTTCTTGGAGTTCCCAAGATAAGATATCAACAGTATATAACTTATTTTTGTGGGCTTCTTTGGACATAATTAGTTCAGCTTCAATGAACTTCTTGCTTCAAGTTGTTATAAGTTGTCTCTACAGTATTTCAACTTGTTGTTTTGCAGGTTTCATGCTTGCGGCTTTGCAGGTTTCATACTTGCTACTTGATGTGTATGTATGTATAACTTATTTCCTTGAAGCTTCCTTGGTAGCCAATTTCTCCTTATTGGACGACTATCCTTATCTTATTTCTACCGTCTTTAGCCATATGTCATCCCTTATGTCACATGGAAATTTATTCTCTGATGGATAGTCTCTGCTTGCTTCAACATTAGTCTCTGATAAACAAACACTTAGTCTCCGATAGACCAAAACTTAGTCTCCGATAGACAGAAACTTAGTCTCCGATAGACAGAAACTTAGTCTCCGATAGACAGAAACTTAGTCTCCGATAGACAAAAACTTAGTCTCTGATAGACAAAAACTTAGTCTCTGACAGTTCAAAAACTTAGTCTCCGACAGTTCAAAAACTTAGTCTCCGACAGTTCAAAAACTTAGTCTCTGATAGGCTCTTAGTCTCTAATAGACAAAAGCTTAGTCTCCGATAGGCTAATTTTGCTTGATCAACTTTGACATTTGTTGAACTCTCCAAGTGCATTCATTGTAGTCTCTGATGCTTTCCTGCAGTTTCTTGAAAGTAAATTCTCATAGTGCATTACTGCAGGTACTTGTACATTTACAAAATTTAACAATTCTAAGTGTTATACATCATCATCAAATGCTATAATTCCTAACATCTTTTCATCTTAAGGATTGTTTTCGAATTATTTTTATGTAATATTTTAATTTTGTTATTTTTATATGAGTATTTGTAGAAGAGAAGTTGAATACAAATTTCAGATTTTTTGCCCAATGTATAGATCTCAAATATAATTTGTAAGTTAAGTGCGGAATTAATAAACAATACAAATCATATCAATTAATAAATAATGATTTTTATTGATTTTAAATCTGAAATACAACTTGATAATCAAAACAGTTAACACTAGCTTATTTATCTCTGTTCTAAGAAGAACAATTACAGTACTTTGTTTTTGAAAAATAGCTACAATACTCTGTTCTTGAAGAACATCTGCAATTTATAATATAAATTGTAGTTTATCAAGTTTTATAATAACTTATTTATCTGTATGTTTCTCAATATTTAATTTTCTATCTTTTAATATAGTTTATCCCTCTCAATTTTTATCTCTCATTATTGGACCAGCCTTCTTATTTTAATTCGGAGTCTTAGCCAACTTAGGATTTGGACTAGCTTTCTTATTTTAATTCGGAGCCCTAACCCGCTTAGGATTCGGACCAGCTTTCTTATTTTAATTCGGAACCCTAGCCGACTCAGGAGCCTGCTTCCACTTGTGATCATTATCTGCTGATGAGTAGATTATCATCTGATGACTATTTATCTGTCAATGGTCATTTGATGAGTGTTTAACTCCAGTTCAACAATCTTAAATCTTTAAGTTCAATTACTGCCGTTGTAGATTTATCAAGTTCATTATTTATCTTGTGATTTATCTTCTGATATATATTTTACACAATCAGAGGATAACTTTCACTGATTTATTTGTTATACACTGATGAACAGTTATCAAAGGATAATACTTAGATAAAACTGCAATTTATCTATTAATGTTTATAAAACACATCACTAGTTTTTAGTACAATTATAAACTCTAATAATTCAAAGTTTTATGTATTTTCATTAAATGGTATAATTTTTAACAAATTTTGAGCCAATAAATTAGAGGATAAATTTTATTTAATCTCATAATCACGGGTCAATTATCACATAATCACCTGAAATTTAAAGACTAATATTTACTATTTGAACATATTATTTGCAATGGTTGTCTACGTTACTATGTTATCGATAATTTTAGTACGATAGTTTACGACGATTAAGATTATAATTGCCAAATGCATATAATTTTTTTTATTTATAGAAATACTAATAATAAGTGGTAAATTCAAATGGTTAACAATAAACATTTAGAATTATATATTTATAAAATCGACTCAAAACTTGAGTGATTAAATGATTTTTGTTCTAAATGAAATAACGAATTTAAGTTGAGGACTATAAAAATAGTTCCTGTTGTTTTTTTTTATTTTAAATTAATTTCTATAAAACAAAATTAAGTATTTATTTAGATGCCCATTTTTATTTTAATATATCATGAAATTTTTTCAAATCAAAGTAATTACAAAATCTTATGAACAATAAGTTTTAGCTGAAATAATTATAAAAATTGTAAACTATCCACGGAATAGTACTCTTTAACATTTGTGAATTTTTTAATCCTCAAACTTGTAATCATATTCTTATATTGATATTCATTACAATAATAATACTCATCAATTTTAGTTCTGATCTTTTTATCTGTAATATCCACAAAGAATTATAGTCAAATTTAATTGGGAATTCATACCAAAACAAGTACCTAATTTATTTAGTTCGCTGAATTTAAATTTGTTTAATATATAACAAATAAGGCCTAAGTTATTGAAATTAATTTTATTTATAGTATATCCGAATTATCCAATGTCTATGGTCTGAAGGATATTATTTTTATTCGTATTAGTAATAAATGAATATTGATATAAATAAATTAAGTACATTATCATTTGTATTTGACCATTTATTCGAAGGTAATTTTGTTTTATGGCATGAAGTGCGTATGAAAGTTGCATAAGTAGCTGAAAAATGAATTCTTCTGTCGGTAAGGAGTTTGACGACACACTTGTAACATAACATGGAAAAAGAAGAAAAGTAAGAGTTTAAAAGTTTTTATGTTTAACTAAGTTTATCAAAAGATCAACAAAGCCTCACCTCTAAATACATTTCCTCCAAATTGTTGAGATTATGCATGTATCCAAAAACAATCAATAGGTTATAACTATGAATAAATAAACACGATTTTGTCAGAATATTTTCCGGTGACTCATTAACAATTTGATAATAAAATGAGTCAAGTTCTATCATAATCGATAAATACTTGACTCGACTCAAATTTGAACTCGATAAATTTTTAATGAGTCAAGTTCGAGTATAAATTACTAGATTCGATTCGGTTCATTTACCGCTGTATGAGTGAATGCTACAAATTGTTTTAAGAATTTACAGTGTACCCCCAGGGGAAGTCGAATAAGTCTTGTCAATTGAATTAATCTAAAACAAATAAAATAAGATTTTACATATCCAAATTATTTACTTAATATTATAAGTATGTACAATATTATTTCTGCTGGTGGTGGTCCATACTACGGCATGCTTGCAACAATAAATTAGGAGACTTGATTAAATGCTTTCGTTATGAGTTCGTATCTATCTCATTAGAACAAGACAATTAGATTTATATTAAACAATTGGAGTATAATTAGCAAAAGATTCCTAAGTTACTTATTGTTTCTAATTGTGTCTCATACTTTCATTGATACTTTAATCTGTCTCTACTCGTGCAATTTTCTTTCAATGTGGGGTTTTACTAAATCAAGAACTACTTAGATAGAATTTAATAAAAAGATTCTGAAAACTTTCAATATATATAATCTCAATCCCAAGCTTTCTGTTTCACACGAGAAGGTTGCCATCAATTGATTTATACATAATAATAATGTCAACATGCTTGAAAATGAAATGGGGTTTAGAAGTTTGTTTCAAGAGTAGAACTTTAGAATGAGTTAATAACTTAATTGCACACTTCAATGTACCGTAATATACCCGACTTAAAAGTTAAAAGCATCCTATTCAAATATTCCACTTTATTCCTATTTTGATGCATATATATCCAACAAGAAGAGTTATGTTGGTAAAAACGATTCATCCAACAAGAAGAGTTACAGGTTAAATGTTGGGTAAATATTGGGTAATTATGACAATCTTCATGTCAGTTGTCAGCATTAATTATTCGTACACAAATTAAATATAGAAAGAACCTTGATAATGACTCAACACTAGTATCATGGTTCAAAGTCTCGGCCGTTCCGGTGAGAAATTGGCAAAAAACTCGGTATCAGTGGAGGCCGTTACCGAGATTTCAGGCGATCTATTTTTACGGCGCTACAAGCTTGTATTTGAGATATCTAACATATATCGTTGAGATGTACCGGGAATCTGCAAGTGATACCAGATATTAGCGAGAAATCAACAAGTTGTCGCTAAACTCGACCGAGTTAGCGGAGATTTGAACGGAAAAACTAATTTCGACGAAGTAAGAACGAGGAAGTGCAAAGATAATTAGCAACCCAAATAGAAGAAAAAGAAATTATAAATCAAAACTTTCAGACCTCATATCTTATATTTGTCTATTTATATTTGTAATGAATATGCATTATATGTTTTTTTTAAAACATTTACATTTTTTTTAAAAGTAAATATGAATTATATTGATTTTTTGGTGTAACGGGTTTTCATCGTAATTTTAAACTGTCAAGCTTATAGAAAAAAAAGTTATATGCACTTACAAACACTTTTACTGTATCAAATGTATTATCTTATTTGTTTTTATTATATTTAAAAATTTTAAACATATTTTCAAAGCTAATTCAAGTAATATATAGCCTTTTTCCAAGTATCGTCCGATAACGATATTGATACTCAATACCGCTACCACAAAAATTGTCCGATACACATATTTTTAGAACCAAGAAAGTCAAATATTTAACTCATTACACATAGTGAAGTCAATGACTATATGATGTATGTAACATTAGGCTCATATAAGTGAATCTAAAAAAAAATAAAATTGAAAGTCTCATAAGTGAGGAAGATTTTATTGAAAAGAATTGAGTTACGAACATAAATGGTATGAAATTAGAATAATTTTTTCAAACACTTAGAGAGAAATATAATAAACAAGTAAATCTTTCACACATCAATAAACAAAACTCTCTAAAAGATATATATTTAGCATAACCATTTATTGAAGAAAAACTTTAAATTTGTACATGTACTAAGTGAAACCACCATGAAAGAAAATTAGTTTTTAAGGAGAATAAAAATCTGTAGAATAATAAAAAAATTTAAATAGGAGAAAAAAAGTCAATAAAACTAGAAAACAAAATCCTAAAAGAAAAAACAATAATCATCAACAAACAAATAGAGGTAAGATCGAGAATTCATATGAGAATATATCCTCCCAAGTCTAATAAAAGGAGATTAGAATGTTTGTCGAAGAAAAAATATTAGAGAATGAGGTTAATTACACACAAAATTGTAGACATCAATATCCTTATTTCAAAATTAAATAATATACAAAATTTAAACTTTATGGTTACACGGATAATCTAAGTCCTTCTCGATAAAATGGGGGGAAAACAAATTCTTTACGTGCATCTATTTAACGGAGCTCTAGCATTACATGAATATAAATATGAAACATGCTTTGCATAAGCTGGAAACTTTTTTTTGCCATGAATCAAAGTATATTCAAATCAGGAAGATATACTGGGCTATTATTTAAAATTAAACACTTTAATTTTAGTCAAATTAACAAATTATAAGCAATTAACAAGAGCAAAATGAACGTCAATTATTAGACTCATCGACTTTTTGGTAACTATTATCAAATCATAACTAACAAAAGCAAAAAAAAAAAAGAGTCAATTATTGGACTTGCCGACTTTCGGGTAATCATTATCTTTATCAAAGAAAATATAAATGAAATCTAAAGTTTCCATGAAATGTATCAAACGCATAAGAAGAACTACACAAACACAATATACATATGTATTAACAACGTTCTCTTAAAAGTATAAATCACACAGGGATTTATTGAAATTTTAAAAGGAAGACGTAGCTCCAAAATGCACCACCATGTCTCACAAGTTTTTCTACACTTGCCTTCAGATTTACACTACTAATGTGAGCATAAAATATATAAAAACCAACAAAATATCAATCAAACCAACAAAATTGTTCCTCATAATTAAATAAAAATCTAGCCATATAAAAAAAAAACACATTAATTTCCTACTCGCTTTTTTTCCTAATATTAAACACAAAAAATAACCTTAATATAAAAACTGAAACTTACAGGTATATATTAAGGATTAGAAGCTTCACCCTTATATCTACCAGCAGAAGCTAAATACTCCAAATCCACTTCATGATCATCCATGCCAAGAGCTTTTTCTTGACTATAATTACCTCTACTATTATTATCACCTTCAAGCTCTCTATATCTATGCAAATACCTCTTCAATGGCTCTGCATAGTCATCAAAACCAAGTGTTCCCATAGCCCAACAGATGTCGTCGCCGTTCAAAATCTTCCTCCTCTCCCTCTTGCACCTCTCCGATGCTTCTCCGGTGACAAAGCTTATGAACTCCGACGCACATTCTTGCATGGTTTCTTTCCCCTCTTTCGCGATTTTCGCGTTCGGAGGCAATATTTGCTTCATGATCCTCCCAACATTTGCTATTGGTAACAGACGATCTTGTTCATTGATTATATTGGGAATATTATGTTCATGATGAGCTGAGGGATTAGAACCTGAATTTTCAGCCATTTTTTTTTTGTGTCAATGAAAGGATCTTGTATATATTGCTAGGTTTCTATATATATAACATGGTAATGAATGTTATATATTGCTATATTGTATATATAATTATTGTAATACACATTAGTGTGTTTATATACGGCCATGTGTCATTGGTGGCTGATTTTAATTAATTCTGAAATTTATAGGATTCACTTGTATATAAATAACACATGGATGCCGACAATAATTTGTGACAAGTTATAATGCTAACATGCATATACTCCAAAAGAAGAGTCAATCAGTTTTTTATTTTTTAAAATTTGAATATATATTTATTTATGTATGAGTTGATACAGTAATTGTAATTGGAGCCAAGATATTCCAACACGAATTACACCTTAATCATGTGTAATTGATACCGATCATTTACTTTTAGTTCGATAAAAAATCATATATTTATTATTAGTATCTTACTTTACAATGCTACTTTCATATAGCATTCGAGTTAAAAAGACCCAGCATCTCATCTTCCAAGTAAAAATATGGATCGTGACCATCTCAAATCAAAAGGATACATTTTAACTTTTTAAAATTAACAATGCCGCTTTTAACTTCAAAGCGGATGAATTTTTTGTAAATTTTTTCTACTACATATAAATTACCAAAAATCTTCTAATGTGGTATATATTAGTTTTACATATTAAAATGCCGTACTTTGCTCAATTGTTTAAAAATGAACATATATTCATTTATCAGGTAATTTTGACATTGAAATCTGATATGTGAATATGTTACTCATCTGTCTACATGAAAAACTTAATTTAATTTAATTTTTTGTATCGCTATTATGATGTGTTTTTCTTTTGATTTAGCTTAAATTTAATACTAAGATCCTACAAGTTCAACTAGTAAGGGACAGGGTGGCAGCCGCCCCTCCAGAGTTTTCAAAATTTTTATTACTATTCATAGAGTTTTAAAAAATTTCATATGTATTTATTATTATCTTTTATATTTCACCTTCTCTAATTGCGTTTTTTTCTCTCAATTTCTCAATATGTCATTCTACTTCTGCATCTGACAAAACAAATGGATATATTTTGAGGCGTGAGGGATAAATTAATTGGATATGTATATCAGATTCTCTGTTAGTCTCCTAACATTAATTAAGTGGCTTCTGAAAACTTCCCTCTCAACAGTAGCTCTTGTAGAAATGAAGTACATTCAAATATTGTAGTTTATTCTTCTTTCCCCTATCATCACTCTGTCCCTCTCATTGAAATTCATAGGATGCTCAATCATCCAATACAAATTAATCATCAGATGTATATATATACATATAAACGTCACTGATTATGTACTGTTACTGGATCAAAACATCTGTTTCACTAAAAATAATCAAATTCTAGAATTCATCAATTAAATTTTGTTTCATTATTCATATTTTCATGCATGTGGGGGCACAGTTTTAAAACAACTAATCTTTTGTTTCCTTCCAATGAAACTTATCTGTAAAAATCCAAGATTTTCGGGTCGTGGCATTTTGATTGGATTGAAGGTTTATAAATACATCAAACAATTCCAAAGGAAAGACACACTTGTGTGTTTCCACGAACTTGGACTTTAATAGAGATTATTTTTTTTAAAAAAATAGATAAATAACTTTAATGATTTTAGTTGCAAATAAAAGACAATAGCTAGCCTCTTTATTTATTTAAATGATTCTTAGATTCTGTCTCAAGTTTGAATTTGAGGAGAGCTTAAATATATTGAACAAAGCTAGCTGGTATCTGCATGGATGCATGGTTGTCGTCGATCTAACAAGCATTAATCAACTATCTTTAGTTTCATTTTTCTCTCGTGATTAAGCCGCCATTATATTATATTGGTTTCAAAAAGAAAAAAGAAACTTATTTTCGACATAAAAGTACTTAAAAAAAAAACTGGTTCATATATATATGGGACATATAAGATATGGTCTATCCTTCATGCTCATACATTTTTTGTACTTTTTTGATGAGGTATTATCTGCTTTGCGTAATTTAGAAATTTGATTTACAAAATGTTTATTGGAGTAGACTCCTGATAATATTTATGAGAGAAATAATTTCATGTTTAATTATAAGCTATAAAAGCCATTACCTACTAGTCAATAGGTGAAATATTGTATCATGACCATTTTTTATCTATTTTATTGGTGCATGCCATGCATCTTTGTCAATCTACATATATGGAGTAACTAGGTTGTACTTTGCAGCAAATACAAACTACAAAATTAAGAAGAATATTAACAATTAATCTTGTTATTATAGAATATATAGAGATTAACCAGTGAAGCCCTAAAGGGCTTGAAGTTCTTTAAGAATTTTGGGAATATTCTATATTTTGCTCTTTCACACACATCTTTTTCAAAGATTCCACCACTGTCCCCAATCCATTTTTATAACACGTAATTAATGTGGACCTCATCTAGTTTTTTGACTTCTTTGACGTACTAAGGAACCTGCTTACCAACTGTTTATTCTATATATAATGACTAATTATAACAGCTAAAATTTAATATGATTTAATTAAGCTATAATTCATAAGTAAAAGTGACAGGCAACAGACCAATAGTTGTAACCATGAAAACAAATGTAAAAATGACAAGCAACTGTTTATTAATTGGGGAGATATTTGACCAATAATAACTTATATTTCGAATACATTGTAAGCGACTATATAAAATACTCTTTCTTTTTCAGAATCAGATTATATCGTTCCAACAAATTAGAGTTTATGTTTTAAGTTTTTCAAACAGACAATGGTGTATTAAATTTTAAAATTAATTAATATTTTTTTTAAATTAGATATATATATATTATTGTTTTAAAATTAGAGATACATTTATATTCTTAGACTAGCTATACATGAAATTCCTTAAATATCATTCTACTATTACATTACTTCAACTAGTTTTCCATTGTTTAGTGAATATTACCATAATTATCAGTACTATTATTTCAAATAAAATGATAATAAGAGTATATTTGAAATATAAAAATTATTTTTAAAAACCGTCATTTTGAAAAAATATTTTTAATTTTGGAACGGAAGGAATATAATTTATGAATGTTTCGCATATAAATTAACTGAATTAGCATTAATTTAAGGTTTAATACAAATTTGTTTGAATTAAAAATTTAAAATATATCTCTAATTTTGAAACTTAAAATAATATTAATAAAAGAAATAGGTGGCGACTGTTGGGAGGAGCTAGGGTGGCAATGGCGATGGTGGCCGGAGTGGGGGCGGCAAAAGTAAGTCAGCAGTGACGGTTTTGGTGGGAGTGGCGCTAGCTGGCCGATTCATCTTTACAAATTTCTAAGTCTTCCATACGTATCAATTTCCGGCAAAAAACATGCATTACTTTTTTTTCTGATTTTTTTTATGAACAATTATATATATATATATCTAAATTAAGTTGATGGTACAATCATAGATTTTCTTCTGAAACCCCAAGAAAAAAAGTTTGTGGCTTATCTTTTGACTAGACATATACACCATTTCATTAAATGCATTATATAGTTATATGTACATGTAAAATTACTAAAAGCAAATTGAAACAGTATTATCTTTTTGCTGTTATAATTGTTTTTTTATTAATAGTATCATCTGGTAGCAATTTTGCCCTTTATATATGTTGGCAGTACTGCTATATATCGAACAAGCTTAATCCAATTTCTCCCATATATAGATCGACACGTTTCTCATAGTTTTTATTCGGTATAAAAATGTCGACACACATGGAACAATGCTATATATTCCGTATACAAAAAGCCTAATATAGATCTCAATTAACTTGCAAAATATGAAACAATTAGGGAAAATGAAAAATTGAAGATGAACCCCAAAAAATAGTTTTTAACCAATTATTCGATGTTAGCTAATTTATTAATCTCGAATACTTTTAATCGAAACAAACAAGACTACTAATCCGAATCTCCTGAATTAATATGATTTTCTTAGAATAATAATTTATAGTCCGAAAAAAATATTGCTCTAATAACCACCACCCTTGGCAAAAGTTCGGAATGGTAATTCAGCATGCATTTGTCTTTTTCGGCCTATATATCATTACCCATTTTGTTATGCGAATTCTAAGAAATTATTATTGTTATGATATATTATTAGTTGAGATAATTTGAATATTAAACGGGAAAAAAGTATATATAAAATAAAAAAGATCTACCAGTAGTCCAATATGGTTTCACAATGGTTTATTGGGCAATTAAAAGTTATATATGAGCTTGGGATGATACCAGTTACTGATTACCAAATGGGCTCTTGTATTGTCAAAGTGCTTCTATTCATAAAATAAAAGTGAAAGTGGTACAAAAGTAAAGGTTCCCATGTTTCTACTTTCTAGCAGCCCAAAAGAAATTAGCAATAATACATGGATCCTTCTGTGCTTTCTTACGCTCAAAAAAGTTTCACACTAACAACATAATGTCAATTTATATTACGCATATAAACCACGACATATTAAATTTTAAATTAATATTAGTTGAAATTTTTATTGATATAATTATTATAATTTTATGGTTGTGGACAAAAACATCTGATCACAATATAAGGTGTATTTAAAACTTTTATAAATTATATAAATTTTAAATTTTTTTCTTTTTATTGGTTTATACATGAGGCTATTGTCGATAAACTCACAGACACACTCATCGACTGCCTTGTAATATTTTTTATTAACCTGCAAAGTTTGAAATTCAAATCTCCTTACTCAGGTCTATATAAATTTTAAAATTTAATGTACCGTCGTTTAATTTAAACAAAAATCAAATCTTATGTCTAATTTTAAAATTAAAAATCGAGAGTATTTATGTAATGAAATCCTACTAATGTGCTAAAAGCATTCAATTAACGTTTTTTTTATATCTAACTACCCTAATTGGCAATTTTCCTTAACAGTTCACTGCATCACCATCTTCGTTTCACAACTGCACAATTTTGCTGCACTACCACATCATAAGCCCTGCATATGTCCCAGTCGATCAAATTAGAGAAAAGGATTAGAATTCAATAAATAGCTAATAGTTGACAGAAAAAATACAAACCAAATGCAATTACGATATTTAACATGGTTTGGTAGTAATAGAAAGCAGGAACCACTAAAATATTAACCGATATCTGTTTTATTTGAAATTGGGAATTATAATTTATTGTAGAAATAAATCAGTGAAGAAAAATTATGAATAATGATTTGTATGTCGAATATTTGTGCTGAAATAATAAATAAGAAGTAACACATCACTTTTAAAATAATTATAAAAAAAAATTCGAAAGTCCCCGTTAACCATAAAAGTCCACCGGTCCCACATCCACGTTACTTGACATCAATATTCGGTATGATTTTTTTTCGCAAAACATATATCATTGCTCAAAATCACGTATCAAAATTAAACTCATTTAAACTGATAAGTTAGTTTTATTGTTTATCGACTATTTCTTCTAAAAAGTGAATATATCTATTGTTCATCGACTATATCTTCTAAAAAGTAAAAATATTTGAGTTTTGAACTTTGCAAACTAATAGAAAATCTTACGAGGTAACTACAAACTAATAAAAAATTATACAAATTAACTACAAGGTAGTTGATCGATACAGTAGACTCATATATAACCAAAAATAAAAAAAATAAAAATTTAACTCATTTCCTTCGCACACCAGCTTCATTTCTATGTTTTTTTTCCTTTTCTCGTGCAGTACACTAATGTGCAATTATTCAATACAATGGGGTCAATATCAATATTCTAGTATTTTATTCTATCCGTTTCATAATAGTTGTCGTACAATTTTTTTGCACTTAAATTTATGTGAATATTTTTATATGTTAAATATTTTATTTAATCTTAAAAAAAAGTAATAATAAAATTAAGTAAATAAGAATTAATATGAATAAATTTTTTAACTAAAACAACATATTTAGCATATAAAAAATTCACTCAAACATCGTATAAAAAAGTTGAACAACAATTATTATAAAACGGAGGAAGTAAAATATATTGAGGCGTAAATATACAACAATTGATTAACGTCGATAGTGCGCGAGTTCGATAAAGAAAAATCTTCATCATGTACACAATTAATAAAATTTACATATTTTAATATTCTTAAATTCTATAAACTACAATAATCCAAAATCTCAAACATCATCTCAAATATCTCACCCTCATCCGACTAAATTATCATAATTTGTATTGTAACATAAACTACGATTATCAACATAATATGTGTAGATGTTAATATTTCAACACTTTAACGTATATTGATAATAGACATACGTAGATATAGATATTGATATTCATAAAAGATCGAATACGCAAAAAAAGAATAATCTTCTAGCCCATTATTTCAATGTACTTGTTGATAGTTTTGATAAATACAATAAATCTCAAATCTCAAGAATAAAAAATAAAAGATCTACTCAACCAATTAACCACTAATCGACTAATTGCCAAAATATGTTTCTTGACATTTCAATATAAATAATCGTGCAATTATCAACAATATACATGTTAATATCAATATTTCGATATTCTAACTTTAACATGTACTTATGTATTCAGGTAGAGTTAATATCAATATTTTGACACTTTAATTTAATGTGTACTTACGTGTTTAGTTGGAATTTTTTGTTGATTTAGAGACACATGTCTTTGAATTGGAGAAAAAAGATTTGTACATCAATATTCAGTAAAAATTCGAAATAAGCAAAAAAAGAAAAATTTTCATCGTCATCACCATGTATATTATAAATAAGTTTTATGTTATTTCAATATACCTGTCGTTGACTTTTAAAAATACAATAAATCAAATATTTCAAAAATTAACTTAAATATCTAACCTACAACACACTAATTACCAAAATTTACATTTTAATCTTTAACATAAACTATATCATATATGTCAACAACAATATTCCGACACTTTAACGTATATTTTTTTGTAATTGACAATACTATATTCATAAAGGTTCCCAAATAAAATTTCAAAAATCTGAAATGAAAATGTATGAGATTTTGTGCATCAATGTGGCTTTAGTGCGGGTACAAACACCATACTAGTTCTCTTTAAAATGACCTCACCCCTCAACATTCTTCACTCTATATATATGTGTGTGTTGTGTTTTTTTTTTTTATATACCATGCTTCATTTTTTCAGTCTCTCCCCTAAAAAACAAGCAACTTCAATTCTTTCTTTTTTTTTTCCTCCTCTTTCTAGTATTTGGGCTCCTCCCCTTCCCGGCTCAAGTGCCTCTCCACAAAATTCAACTTCGATATCCAATCCCCCATAACCCAGGTACAACTTTCTCTCTCCTCTCCTCTCTCTCTCTCTCTCTATATATATGTGTGTATACACACACACGGACATATACACATATATCTGTATATATATACATACATAAACATGTACATGTATATGTGTTAATAAAGTTGTTGGGTTTTACGGTCATGTTTTGTTTGTTTTGCATCTGTAATTCATAATCATGTAAACCCATTTTGTCTACTTCTATCAAGGTTTTGGTAAGTAAAATATCCATGTTTTTATGTGTGTTTATATATTATATATATGTATGTGTGTGTACAGTGTATATATGTATATACATATGTATATGTTTCTTCTTCTTTTGCTTGTATGCCACGAGTTGATGTGCTCTTCTTGTGGGGATTTTGTAGAAGGGATCGCATTGAATTCTTTGGTGAGAACGGTGGTTTCTTTGTAAACTTGGTTCTGGGAAGTCTTGTTCTTTAATTAGAAATTATATGTTTTCCATTTTATTTTGTTTGATTTCAGTTTCATACATTGAGCGCTGTAGAAATTAGCCGCAAGATAATTTTGTGATTAATGTGTTCGGTGGGTACTGATATTTTTTATGTTAAAATTATCATCTTTTGAGTGAATTAAGTTGGAATTGGCTTCCTGTTCGAGAATGGATCTGGGGCTTCGTAATACATTCACAGGGGAATTAATTAGAATCTTCCTATAGTGTTAATTTTAGTTCCTACTTAATTTAGCTTGGTGTAGGTTTGACCCTGAGATTTTTCTTTAAATTACATATGGAACCTTAACTTACTGAATGTCTTACTCTTTATTAGGTAGGCTTCACGGTGACCGGAGTTGGATCCCGTTAGATTAAGGACTTTGAAGAATCAACATATATCACAGTATTCAATTCTGTTAGCATGCTTTTAAGGTTTTTTTTTTTTTGATGATGGTGTTTTCTCCGTTTTGTGTTTGAGGAAATACTGCTACCTTTCGATATATTATATGTCCATTGAAATTCACGCCATAAATTTGTGGTGAATTTCGTATCTATTACTATGCTGTTTTTGTCTTTGGGGGATAGTAATCACTTGGTGGATGTGATATAGGTCTATAACATAATGGTAGTTGTTGTTTTTTGTTTCTTGCTTTCCATTGCATGACTAGATAATGGCAGATACTATTATTTTGTGTTAATGTTCACTTAGTCTCAATGCATTTTAGGCCTCCGTTCTTCTGGTAAAAAGATTCGTGCTTTTGTGGTGCTGGTTTTTAGTACATTAGTATATAATAGTGCATTTCTCCTTTGATGTGCAATTGTTGTGAGAAGATTTTATAAATGTTTGGAATTGTCCAAAATATAAAGCAATAATACCCTCAAGGGTTCTCTTTTAGTGGAAATTATTGAAGACCTTCAATTTATAAGCATGCTAAATGGAATTCAAGTTTTAAAATGTGGTACTGGAATACCTCAAGTTTCACCTGCTGTTACGTCCATGAGGAAAAACTCATCTCAGTTCTGCATAATGTAACCCTTATTTTTCATATTTTCATCAGATGGAGATCATTGATTTGGATCAAGATGGGGACGCTACTGAGCCCCTGTCTACTGAGCAGATACATTCTATAGATCCTTTGGATCCTTCCGGCATCTCTGGGGACCCGTTACTGAATCCTCGAATTGGAGATCAGTACCAGGTCGACATTCCAGATATTATATCTGCACCCGACTACATCTTTTATCTGAAGGGCACAAATGATGTGGGAAACAAGGATCTCTCTCAGTGTGATTTGTCAATGAGTTCAGTGATACCAGACATGTTCATCAATAAGGACACTGAGAAAAAGGAAAATGAGAAGTTGGAGGTTTCATGTTATTCAACTGATTCCTTCAACCGTGGTGCACCTTCAGAAGTAGAGAGCGTCAACAATTTGTGGAGTGATATCGAGAAGTCAAGCTTCCTTCTTGGCCTGTATATTTTTGGGAAGAACTTTGTTCAGCTGCAAAGATTTGTTGCCAGTAAGAAGATTGGGGATATACAATCATTCTATTATACAGATTTTTTCAAGTCCAGTGATTTCAATAGGTGGTCAACATGCCGCAAAATGAGAACCAGAAAATGTGTCTATGGCGAAAAGCTGTTTACTGGATTTAGGCAACAGGAGCTTATATCTCGTCTGCTTCCTCAGGTTTCAGACGAATGCCAAAAAGCTCTGCTGGAGGTAATGTTTAAATAGTCAATAACTGAAGAAACTTAATCATTTGGATTTTTTTACACCACACTTCCCAATGCACTGCAGGCTCATGTAAGTGTCATATGCTGAGCCAGAAATTTCTCTCAAAGTACTATATGCATTAAATTATGTATTTTAGAGTTTCAGATATCGCTTTTTTTTTTTACATAAAGAAAACATAATATTCCTTAATGTCAAATGAACAATGCACTAGCTTGTCCTGCTCACCATCTTCTAAAATTGTTGGCTGCTGTAAACACTCATATGTCCCCTTTCAAAGCAATGTGCTCTGAGGTTCTTATAGCATCTTGCTTTTAGTCCACCTTTCACCCAAGTTGACATGGCTCTTTCAGCTTCTTTTTTAGTAACTAAGTGAGCTTCAATGAGAGAGAGCATGAAAAGGGTGCTGTGTGGTTTTTATTTCTGGTAGGAAATCCATGTAAATAGTGTATACAGTCAAAACATTTAGTTTAATATTCTCTGTTTGTTTAGTTCTTCATATTGCTTCCATTAATTTGATTCAGTAATCATTTCAGTAAATAGAATTTCCTCATTGTTTCTCTTTGTTTTCTCATGCTACCCTGATCATAAACCAATTATTCATGTTGTGTCTACTTCCTGATCCTACTGATGTTGTGCATTCTACTTTCTTAAAAGTATGAAACTAGATATTACCTTGTATTTACTTCCTGATCCTGCTGCCGTATGTTCTATATTCTAAAAAATATAAAAGTTGACATGGCCTTGTAATATGTGTTTCCTGGTAGCAATTCTATAGCCCCAATCATGGCTACTATTAAAATCAGGCTAAATATTAGAAACCAAATGAAAGGTATAGATTAGATTCAAGTTTCCACATTAGTCCAACTTCGTAGCTTTCCAGCATAGACCTTATATCTCAGAGGGGTGCTCGTCTTTCTTTGCATGGGGAGTAATGGTATGTATCTGAATGAACCCCATTAACATCTCAAGTGGAACTTTATCTCCTTGCTGCCATTTCTTGCTAAACGGACTTCTATTGTTGTTTTGAGTGCCCCTGTATGCTAATTCCTGCATCTTCTAGCATCTTAGTCGTTAGGATTGATTTGCAAGGGGTAATATGAAATCTATGTTTTGATACTTTCTCATAGGCTAGCCATTGACAATAATCTAGATTGGTAATTGGTACTCATAATTTTCATTCTTACATTTTGTTCTTTGTACCTGCTGTAATAATAAAAATAAAATATTTTGTACACATGCTAAAATCTCTATTGAATTTATGCTGCACTGCACCTTGTATAAACAGTCCACAACAGACTTAGTAAATGTTGTGCCTGTCCCTTGGAGCTGAATTTACCACCTTCATCCCTGATATAAGAAATTTGATTTCCTCTTAAGGTCTGCATTTTGATCAATTAGCAGGTCTCTAAAACATATGGAGAAGGCCAAATGTGTCTAGAAGATTATGTCTCCTCTTTGAAGGTGATGGTTGGTATGGTCAATCTTGTAGATGCAGTGGCCATTGGGAAAGGGAAGCGAGATCTCACCAGCACAGCGATTGAGCCTGTGAAGTCCAATCAAGTCATCCATCGGCGCCCAGAAGCATACTCCTCCCTTACACCTACTGAAATTGTCAAGTTTCTGAATGGAAATTTTCGTTTGAGTAAAGCTCGCTCAAATGACCTCTTTTGGGAAGCCGTCTGGCCACGTTTGCTAGCAAGAGGTTGGCACTCCGAACAACCTAGAAATCAGGCTTATGTTGCAGGATCAAAGCATTCCCTGGTCTTTCTTGTGCCTGGTGTTAAGAAATTCTCAAGGAGGAGATTAGTAAAAGGAGACCACTATTTTGATTCCGTTACTGATGTCTTAAGTAAGGTAGGTTCAGATCCGGGGCTTCTTGAACTTGAGAATGAAGAAAATTACGGGAACAAGAATGAAGAAAATGATGGGGAAAAGAATAAAGAAAATGGGTGGGAAAATGAAATCAAGGAACAAGAATATTTGCCAGAAAGGCAGCGTCACTGTTATTTGCTGCCTCGAACACCAAGCAATGATGCAGATACTGCAAAGTTTACCGTTGTAGATACAAGTCTGGCTGACGGAAAACCGTTCAAGATCAAAGAACTGAGTACCCTCCCAACAGAAATTTTGGGGAAAAAAAGTTCTTCTGAAGACAGTAATCAGGCTGCTTCTGAGGTTTCAATCGATGAACCAGACTGTACTGATGCTATGTTAGTTGATCAGATAGATACACCTAAGAACACCCTCACAAATACTTTATCTGATGGAGGAAAGATTAATGACAGGGAAGATCTTCACATTATTTCTTCAGACGAAGGGGTTCGGATGAATTGTCCAGATTCCCCAAAACCAGCGATAGATGCTGAGAGGCGCGAGGATGTGTATAAAGACATGGAGACAAGAAAGGAAGTGAAAAGTCACTTGAGCCGGAGGCCTCTAGAAAAAAGTGATTTGGATTATTCAGTTTCAACCGCAAAGAGACAGAGGACTTTAACTGCTTGTTGGAATGAGGAAATGAATTCTGGTACTAAAACTTTTCACTCGGTTCCAAGACCTGGAAATGAGGTGCCTAATCTTTGCTCAGAGGGTACTGATATTATGAACAACGCCGTGCATGTGAGTTCATCGCCAAGGCGCAGGACTTTAACTAGTAATGAGGAGCCGACTCCCGACAAAAACAGTTTACCGTTAGTTCCCAGAGTTGGAGATGAGGTGCCTAGTTTCTGCTCGGAGGATGCCAATATGACGAAGAAAGATCTCACAGATGAGGTGGGTTACTCGCAGGATAGGTCGCCTATCACCAATTCATCAAAAGCCATCTCCCCAGAAAGTATTGTCGGTGATCCAGAGGATAATCATTATCACGGTTTGAAACATCCTGAAAATACTACTCAACCTCGGATTTTTGTTGACTTGAACTCACCTCAACTTCCGCAAGATTGTGAAGATGGTGTCCCCATGGAGGAGGGTGTGATGAAAGGTCAAGAAGATCTGGCGAGTAAGCAAAATGTTGATCTGTCAGCACCAAAAACTTTAGTTATGACTAGTGAGCAGCAGGATCACATGAACTCCAGAAGACAGAGTACAAGAAACAGACCACCCACTGCAAGAGCATTGGAAGCTCTGGTAAATGGTTATTTGACGTCAAACCGGAGGAGGAAGAAGGAAGCTAATGCACGTGGGACTTCAAAGAACGCTTGATATGCATGAATCTGTCCAAAAACTGGGAGTCTTACAAAGTTCTTGCTGTTCACTAAATAATTCAAAGTGATTCTGTAGAAGTCGAGGGACCAGTGGTATAGGTTTTTCTTTTTTTTCATGATTTTTTTCTCAGGGTAATAATCACATTTAATGCTTCATAAATCTAATAATCCTGTTCTGCATAGTCAGTGGTCTGGAAATTAGGAAACAGAAAACTATAATAATCTTTTCCAGCTTTCACCCTGCAGGCAAAAGATGTAATACTAACTATATATGCAGACAGTTTACATTGTTTAGTTTTTACTATATGTTAGTTTCGTTTGAACGTTATGCTCAGTCATGTAAAGTGTTATGGATCGAACTGCTGAAAGTTTCTTTTCGAGTTTGTTGGAGGAAAGTTCATTTTTTCAGGATTATTTTCTTATCATCCGCAGTTCTAATGCATAGACCAGTTTTTAGGGCTATGAATTTTATCGTATCCTGTACAGATTGAGAGGACACTCCGATTTATTGCATCTAGTAAAATTTTATCATTTCTTTCACAAAATTTGGTATGAAAAGGCAAAAAGAAATATTTCATTGTTTAATGAATCGTTTTATATCCTGACGTCGTTTTATCTTTTGTAAAGTTCGTCCCAATTTTCATTTGTTTAAAAAAAAATAAGTTTCTCCTCACGCACTTACACAAAACAGTTCACCAATTCAGTTCATCAAGTCATATAAGGAAAAAAGAAAAACACCGACAGAGACAAACTTGAGAATTAAATACGAGTTCACTTGATCAAATGCGGTAAAATTTCATTGCTAAAACCTGATTACAGTTTGTCTTGCTATATTCCAATATCCAACCAATGCTACTACAGCTACAAAACTATGGCATGTGAACAACTGGATAAAAAACTAACTATAAAAGCACCCCCTTCTCCGGGGGCCTAAAATTATGCCTAGACACGACGAAATGAAATATACTTCAAAAATCTTCAAAAAAATGGGAGGAAAAAGAACAATGGTAAGAAGAATCGGGTCAGTTTCAGGTCAAAGACGACTCTAACCAATCTGATATATATTCATAAGCAACAAATGTTACGGCACCGGCAGGTGCAGCCTTCACAATTGATGGAACAATACCCTTGTAAAGCCCAGCCCAACCCTCCATCTGCAAAATTCTATGAAGGGCATCAAACATATTTGTGTACGCTTGCCTCTCTACCCGAGCTCCATATTTAGGGTCTCTTTGAAGTCCTTCAACCTGTTCAAAAAACATGATAAAAATAAATTAAAATGATAATATTAGTGAGAGGAGATCACCATTATGCAATCATGAATATGTAATCCCACCAGCTCAAGATTTGTACTTTTTCCCAGTTTTACTAGACTGGTACATGTCTCATGGGAAGAAATATAACACCACAAACTATAAGTCAAAATTTTAATCTCCAGAGCTTTTTGCAGAAGTATAAACATAGCATTGACCAAGATAATAACCTATAGTAATATTTGGAAAATGAAGACCCTCTCATTTTGGTTTTGGGAAACAACACACGATGGAACACTTGTTTCACAACAGAGGAAATACCATTTTATTCACACATCACATAGTTGTTTTTCATTTAGTTTTCTCCCTTCACATCCATCACTAATATTTCGCTTTTCCAATTGAAGTACGCCACATCAATATTCAAATCAGATCAAAAAAAGCTGCAACCTAGAATTCCTCTATTAATGTTCACTTGTACTTTTCACTTTTCAGGGAAATCCAAATTATATATGCGATTTAGTTCAATCACCTGGAACCTCTTCTTGACCACATCAAGTGGATGGCAGACAGCTTTAGCACATGTACCTGCAGCCAACCCACAGAGGAACAGCTCAAAGCTGGAAAGAGCATCATCAGCTTCATGTACTCCAGTAGTGCTCAACTTGTTCCAAGCCTAAACGTACAGACAAGATTTTTACAGTCATAATTGAAAAAAAATAATAATTTTAGTTTATGCAGTACTTCAAAATGAACATTAGGAAATTTTTGGTCAGAGAATTGGACATACTCTAAACGTGAAAAACAAATCATATAATTCAGCATAATCTAGAAGAGAACTTTGTGATTACTCAAAATCAAAGTAAGCAGCATTCCACAAGTGCTATACTGGAATCTAAAAACTACCATAACATATATGCAACTTTTTTTAACTGCAGGCACTTTTTATTTCTAACAAATGAGATTGCCAACAGGGCAATTTGGCAACTCAAATTTTATATCCTGAACAAGAAATAGTATGATATCATCTATTTCAATTTTCAAAGTTATCTCTAGTACTCCCGGTTGCACAATGCATATTATCTCCATGTTTATGTTGTAATAAATTATTTCCTCCTCCAATATTCACCAAACATTGTTATTGAATATTGCCCAAAGATTCATAAAGCACACCATCAAAGCAAGGAAACTACACAAATAAGGCTATCACCTTACCATGCACCAGCGCTTAAAAGTATCGTAGGTTCCAAATTGAAGGCCAGCATAGGGAATAATCTCAACCAGTGTGGGTGACAAGCCAGCATACAACCCTTTAAAGCCACGATTTCCAATAATATCAGCAAATGTGGATCTCATGTTTGGATACACCTGCATGTTAGTAAATAATTCAACCTTAATACATAATCTTGATGTTATGTAGGTGACTCAAAACATAACAAATGCAAAAACGAATAAGCATGATACATGTCAACCCACTCATAAAATGGTGTCTCATGGCACCTTTAATAACATGAATTTGGCATTTAATGTTTGACGTTCAAAATGTATGAAGCCAACGAAAATTGATTAGAGGAAAAACGGTGAGCAAAATGATAAGTCTTCAAGAAAAGACAAACTGCGTCTAAAGACATAATGCACTCAAGAGAGGAGTCACAATCAAACTCGAATAGTAAAGCAAGATTGCAAGAAAAAATAAAAATGCACTCAAATTTTACTGTTTCTCAGAGATTCCTAAAGAAACAATTTCCTGAACAAATAAAGTTTCCAATCAAACATTATGAACCAGAAACAGGAGTATCTTACACTTACAGCAAAGAAACATGAATATCTCATAGCAAGCTAATTCTGTTCCACCCCACAATCTGAGATAATATCTGAAACAATATTTGCATATAGCATGTCTAGTGGCAGCGACATGGCAGACTAAAACCATTTTAAAATCAAAATACAAAACTCTTAGATATTTGGTGGAGGCCTTCCTATAACACCCTTTTCCCTCTTCTTTTTCTTTTTTTTCCAATATATATATATATATATATATATATTTGAGATAAAGTACTATTGTGAAGCACAAATGCACAATTCATCAAGAATTAATTAAAACTTTGACATGTCCTTGCCAGTCACTTACACTTAAGTTTGTTCCTAGTTTTTTATAAAAGCCAATGTACAAGTGTGCAACCTCAAGATATCCACCTCTATCAAGAGGAATTTATTTATCATAAAAACAAATTTATCTCACCACAATGCTGCACCAAACAGAATGCGAGGATTCCTGATGAGAGCAATTGAGTCACTAATTACAAATTTATATCTGAACAGAAATAATCAATAGAGCAAGTATCTAATAAAAATAGCAACAAGGCTAATGGCTTAAAACCCGTCCTAAAAGAAAATTATTCTTCCAGATACTTCAAAAGCTCAACATGACCTCTTATTGTCTTCCTGCTCCCTTCCACTAGCAAGACATCATACCAGCAAATGTGAATTCTTTTATTCCACCATAGCACGACATACAGATTTGACAAGTAACAATCTAAGTTGAAGCCAAATTCTCGTGGGGAAAAAAATAAGAAAAGACAAAACAAATGCCCACACCAAGTCAAAAGTTATTATAGGAGAAGATATTGATGAATGACTATTAAAATAGTTTTATTAATTTTTTATGAGTTAAAGGTCCAGTAGGCAACGATTAATCAAGAAAAGACTGTTCTGGTCCAGAAGAAAGTTCAGCAAAATTTGACATTTAAACAGAATGCTGTATCTGTATACACAAAACACACACACACACACACACAGATAATGACTAATAATTTAGATCATCTGGAAATCCTACAATGAATTAAAAGCTCAAAGTTTCACTATGAAGATGCAAGATTACATGTACAAGTTGGGAATGCAAGCTTACATGTACAGGTGCAACAAGAAATATAAAGACTGAATGCATGTTGTATGCATGTGCTTAGGAAAAAAAGGAAAAAAAAACTTCCACTATCTTGTTCAGTTCTACCAACATGTGCGTGTAATCTTAATTTCTCTTATTTTATATAGATGTTCCTAGATTAATACCTTAGGCTCCCCTTGCGAAGCTAAAATAGTCCTTACAAGATCAAATGGATATGATCCAACTGTAGCTGCGCATCCTGCTAAAGCTCCACTAACATAAGATAGGTATGGACTTAAATGAATGTGATCTTCTGCATCACAAGAAAATCAAGAATGGCATGTGAGCCACCAGAATGTGGATATCAATACAGTGAAACCATACCAGATAAACCACCAAATTATGGGATATGACCAGACCAATAAAAAGACATAAAAATGAGATGACTATGTTTTTTTAATTGCCATGATCATGGTTTAACTGTTTAAGAAACAGAAGTATCTGGCATCCCTTCACAAAATTATGTCTGAAAATCCAAACTGGACCTTGGCTAAACAAAATCATCAAGTTCATTCTAATGAGGCAGCACAAAAAACATAACGAAGAAGCCCCCAAATTGGATTAGATGGGAAAGTCCCAAAACTGTTGAAGCCACAATGAACCTCCAACTGAATGGAATATCTTGACACAATAGAAATATTTCCAAGATAAAAAGTGCAAGCACAACCAGGTCATACAATATCAAACTGAGTCCCTAATCCCTATAATCACTAAATGCTAGAGTTAGCCAAATGAAAAATCCGCACAACATTGATCACAACAAAACTCTCCAGTACAACTACAAATATGACCAGAATAAATAATATCTGGAATGAACTTCTGCTGACGAAATAACAAACCTGTTTTGGAAGAACCAGCTACTAATGTCTTAAATTTATGCAAAACTGTGAACTGTATGGCTGTATATGGCATAACCATGAGCAGAGCTGGGACATTACCACGCCAAAATCCCTGTAAGAAGTAATCAATATTTACCATGTATAAACTATGCAAAATTAAAACAGTTCTAATGTTAACAGGAAATGGGAGAACCAAATTCAGAGGTCTTCCACTTTTAGAATACTCCTGGGTTAATAGTTAGGCTTCATTTAATGTTACAGACTTGAATGCAGAGAACTAGCGCTGCCAGGAAATAACTACCTTCAATCTTATTTATGCAAAGATTTGCTCATCGCTTTTACCATGGACACATGAATGTGAAATATCTTATATATAATAAGTTAATAACTACGACTAAACAGGCATTCCATCGAATAGACCGATAGGAGAAACAGAAGATGACAAGCTAGTCAATATCAACATATGAACATTAAACCACAGAGTCTATTGTTTTACAGAGGTGATACCAGTAGACCTTCCTCTCTAAGAATATCCTTGGTTGCCTGCAACATTCCGCTATATTTTGAATTTCCATACGGATTCTTACGAAGCAAGGCCCATGAAGAAGTGGGCTCCAATTGAACCTACAGCAGATCAAAATCTTCATCAATTCTGTGACTATCTTTATGCACGAAAAATCGATGCAATCAAGCAAAGCACAAGTATCTTGCCATAAATTGTCCATTGTATCCTTCAATTTCGTTAACATACATATAAACATGATTGATTATAACTTGAATGCTCTGAAATAAAAAGATATGTGAATATTCACACGCGTAAAACCTGTTTACTCAATGCAAGATTAATTCCATAGATCTAAGAATAAATTTGACTGGGAGCAAAAGAAATTCAAGTGAAGTATCAAAGAAGCAACAAAGATTGGTATAACAAGGTTGAAAGTATCGACCACCAATAGTTGACGAAGAAACCAAAACCAAGATGGAAAACTATGACCAACTACCGCAGAGATTTGTATCTCCAGATATATAAGGACAAATTATGATATTGCACTTGACTTCAAGTTCGATAGTATATATGATGTGCTTATGATAATAATGCGCGGCTATCTTTATTGAACATAAGAAGGTACTTTGATTTTAACTACAGTCAATGTGACCGTAAAATGTCAGTTTACACGAGTAAGACACTCTATTTCAAAGTAGTGTTACTGATCTATTACACAGTATATTTATTAATCCTCTTTTTACCATGCCACTGAAAGGGGTGGGTAAAGTTGACGAGCTGAAAGTACATGCTGCTTGTATATGCCAACTAGAGATATTGGTAAACATTAGCAATAACCCACTGTCCCCGTAAGTATATATCTTGTAGAGGATTAAACAAGTATCGCAATGAATTCTTCAAATGTAGCCATACCCAATCACCACCAACATTGCATAATTGCATAGTACATCGAATTTAGCTTATTTAACAGAGATTATAGCTTTCACAAAGAATTTAACCGGGGATTATTACATTGGAAGGCGTTTATCACGAGGCTACCTAAACTTGAACCAATCCTTAAGTTCAAACATGTTTTCAATAATGAGCCGAGTTGGTGGCTGTTAATACAATAATATATAAGTACATACAATCAATATAATATATTTGCCTGTAAGTATACCTATCCATTAATCGTGCTGATTATCTAAGACCATCAGTCACTTGAATCAGAAGTAATAATTAGATAAACACGTTTGCAGCAATCTTGTTGGCTTGAGCCCATAGTCAATGACACCAAATATCCAAGTTACTTCCCAGATTTAACATAGGAAGATTATAGAAGGCTTTAGAGTAACACTCTAAGTGCAACCAAGATCAACATATATTTAGTATTTTGAATGGTGCCATTCACAACAATGCAAAAGTGTTCAAACAACACCAAGTTATAGTAGTCCATATAGACTTGTTAAAGTATTTCCAACTAATATCAGTACAAAAGCAACGACTGAGATTCAATAACCTGGAATAGAAACAACAGTTGCGATCATATAGAAATTAACCTGGAATCTGATTTTAATAACATCTAAAGGCGACGTCACTGTTCTAGACATGGCACCTGAAAGCGCCCCTGCACTGGCATCAATGAAGGCCCGTTTCAGCTGCCCCGGCTCTTCCATCCCACAATAGACTAGCTATAATCAAACTGTTGCCTACAGTTCAAATTCCAAAAACAGTGTATCAACTGTCATAACATAACCAAAAATACAATTCATAAACACTTTGATTCAGCGTCAATATTTGTGACCCATCAAGAATAATAAACCAAAAGAAACAATTTCAATAAGTAATGAAAAGTTAGGGTTTCGAAATATGAATTGACCCTGAACGAGTAATTACACAGAATCGAAGAGTGATGCTAAAATTAACAACGATATAAACACACAACGTACCGTGAGGAAGCCAAAAGGAGGAAGCGGAGCAGCCATTAACAGTTTGAAGGATAACAATAAATGTTCAGATTGAAATAGAAAGAAGGGGAATGTCGGAACAATCAGAAAAACTGGAGAGAGATGGTTGAAATCGGTGTCGCCGCCATGAATTTGAGCAGCGCCAACTCGGAAACTTCAAAGAAAATAAAAAGATTTTGAAGATTGCGGTCCGAATAGCGAACAATTTGGGTAATATAAAGTAGAAGTTGCTATAAAGGCGAGAGAATGTTCAGCGGTGTTGTATATATGTGGGAAATGAAAGGACAACCACACCTTTGACTCGCCGATGCTTTTCGTCAACGTTTGTGACCTTCCCATTTGCCAATTCCCAAACACGCCTTTGGATTCTTTGTTTTGGAATTTAAAAACAATAGTATTAAATTATTTTACAATTTAGTGAATTCTAATAATAAATTATTATAATATAAATGTTTGGATATCAAATTAATCTTTTGTTGTAATACATTTGAATACTAAATCCATTGTTTGGATAAACAAATTTATTATTTAAATTCTAAACCAATCAAATAACTTCTTCATCTCTAAACTTAACAAATAAAACAATAAATATGATTATTTTAATTTCAAAGTCATATACATAATTTTAAGGCCTTGATATACAAGAAAATAAATTAATACTAGTGATATTAGAGAATTTGATGGGTTTGTTTTTTTGTTAATTGAATTTGATGAATTGAAGAAAAAACTATACATTACTAAAATTGTTGATATAGAAACAGAAAAAATAAAAACTATCGCTCGAACTAAAACACGCTCTAACAAAAAAATTAGAACCACCCGCACCAAACATTGATCAAAATAAGTCCACCCAAATTTTAAGACAAAGTTGCTAAAGATTCTTACATCCTAAAATTTCAAAATAAAATTACATTATAATTGTCCAAGCTAAAACTAGATTGACGGTCTGTACTAGAAAATAAAAAAGCTATAACCTTGACTAAAATTGATCACGAAGATGCATGGAAAGCCAATTTCTCTTGCATTGGGAGATCGGGAAAAAGTATCAAATTTACTTTGATCAGTCATCAAAAGATCAATGGCACTTAAGATTTAAATTTCGTAGAGATCTTCGACTTTTGATACTTCATCCAAAGCCATTTGTGTGGTAGCTCGGGGCTGCACAGATTCTAAAAAGTTGGTAAGAGCATTAGTCATTCGATCTAGTGATTGTTGAAGTCCAAACTTCCTTTTTTTTTAGACGGAGGTCCATTTGATGGATTTCACTTCTGATGCTGATTTGGAACTCTAGGTATGTGTGTAGCACTGTTGTCCTCCAAACTTATCTCATCCCTTGTTCCAAATGTTTCTTCCAAATTGTTTTATTCATTGTTCACCTCCAGTTCATTTTCAGCTTCTAGTGCACTTTGAGCACCCTCTCCATTGGCACGATATTGTGCAAAGATAGTGCATATGTCATCCCAGTTGTCAATTACAATTTTTGATCAAATGGTGTTGGGTACTTTTTCAATCTCAATCTCCATTGATCAAGAAATAGAAACATAAAAGAAAAATTAAAGAAAACTCGGGGAAGTCGTTACCTGGTGCTTTTTCAAGGTGGGTGGAAATGGGTTGAGCCATCGTTAGTGTTTGCTTGATGTTGTGATTGTGAGAATGAATACGGGGTAGCTGGCTAAAACGATGAAAATCTAAAGAAGCCACATGCTTTTTGGTAATAACAAGTTTTGGTAAAGCCGAGTGAAAAAATGTTTTATGCTACAAATCACGTAATAGCTGCAACAATTATTTTCAGTGTACATGAGCAAGTTAGAAAGGAAAATTTCACTAAAATTGTAATTCTATAAAAAGGCAGAGGCTTTTCGCTTGCAACGAAGCATAGAATAAAGACACACCAACGCCCTAACTAATCATTTAATCTAGTTCCAAAGAGCACACTGGAAATCAATTGCCATACGTGACAAATATCACACATCGACAAGTTCCCGTGCAGCAATTCTTCACTCGTACTCCGCAGAAGGCCCTGATCTGCTTGCTTCTGTTGTAAACAACGAAAACATCTTTAATAAATCTCAAGCTATTGCAACATCTTTGATATTATCATCAAAAGGGCATACCGCCTACCTTCACTAACAACTGTAGTAGCATCAACATATATAGCTCTTGCGATCATAGAAAATTCATCAAACAGTTTATATGCATAACTAAATTACTCAACAAGTACCATATACGAAGTAGCAGTGCTGATTCCATAAGCATGACTTGATTAACATGTAACTCAATTAACCAAACTTGAAACTCAGTCCTATTACATACAAATCCGAGCAATATCTCAACCCATTGAAGCCAATATGATCAGAGTGTAAATAATATTAACAAAAACATTACAAGTCAAGAAATAGTTTCAGCTCGGCATAATAGCAAACAGCTGGTAGGCATTGTAACTGCAACATATTCGTCAAAGCTCAATAGACTAAGTTTTAGCGGTCCATGACAGTAATTCCGTACAAAGAAAAACAATTCATACTTGTACATTCTTGAGAATATAAGAAAATAAGATACCCTTTTTTGACTTCTCAACTTGCTTTCGTTTTAAAATTGCAGGGAAGGCGAAATTATATTTGATTTAATCTTCAGAGAATGATTGAGAGCAGCATTTATGGAATGAGAGTTACCCCGGTCGTGGAGGAGTTACAGCTGATTTTATGAATTCTATGAATCCAAACAGACCCTAAAACAATTACCAATTTCACGCCTACGAGTCTGAGGCCTAGGGTTTGGTTTTCGTTTTTTTCTTTTGTGTGTTTTTTTTAAATTTCCTCCCGCTAAGAAACATAGAAAAATAGCTGACCAAACTTGGATTTTTTGAGTCGTACTAGTTAAATTAATATTTGGCACTTATATCATATCTAAGAGTTTTTAATAAGAAAAAAATTAAAAGATTATAAAATAAATTATGGGAAATTGCGAGAAATATTTTCTTATATTTGTTTGGGAGTTTATGGAGTAAAAAGAAAAATTAGTTTAAAACTTTTGCATTCTCTTGTCTAGAAGTTCATAAGAAAATTATTTTAAAAAATCAATTTTACAGTCATACCCTTCAATTATTAAGATATATCATAATTTCATTTAAAATGAGAAGGACAAAGTTAATATTTTAAAAAAATTTGTATAAGTTAAAGAAAATTTTCTCTCAAAATCTTCTAGCTTTTTGGAAGAAAAATTGAAGATTTTTCTTTCTTTTATTTCTTAAAAAAAAATAAGAACACCTAAAAGAAATAATTTTCACCAATTTTTTTTTCTTCTCTTAAGTAAACTCCAAGACCGACAGCTAAGGTTGGTGATTAATTCCTCTATTTTAAATCAAAATTTTCTTTCAACTTTATGATTCGTATGAATATCTAATTTGTCAGGAGTATGTAATTTCAATGTTACAAAATTGATATTTATAATTACTTTGTAAGTTAATTGAAGTACTTACTTTGTTAACAATAGATAAAATTTAATAAATTCACATTAAATTTAAATTATCAGATTTTATGATTAAACTAAATATAAACTCACGTGCTTTAGTGAAGTGAATATAATAATATTTGTCATTTTATGAATAAATATGAGTTGTATCTCATTTTTTTATTGATTCCAATAATAACTCAAGCGATGCGTAACATCTATTTATTAATTCAAATGTCAACTCTTAACAGCAACGGTTGTCTATAATTTTTAATTTGTTAACATAATGTCATTCGAGTTCCTGGGTCATATAAACTAACAAGTGACATCATCAACATTATGAATTTCTATTCATTTACTCCGCAAATTTATATATCATATTAAATTAGTAAGACTTACCAAGAACATAAAATTTAACTAAACTTGTGAAAATTATTAAAATTCTAAGAAATTTGCGTACTTAAGATGTATTAAATTTATACTAAAATTTTCGTACAAAATTATAAATTTACTAAAAAATGAACTTACACAAATGACCACTTATTTATTAATTGGTACGTTATTGTTTATTTATTAATAATTTAAACAAATTTTAATTCAAGTACGATATATAGAAACAAGACCATAAGAACTTTGTATAGTGCAACTAAAACCGATGGCCGATGGTTGCACACTTGCACCCGAACCTAAGAAATAGAATATTCGAGAACATTGGACAATTCAACCTTATCCATCCTTCTGAAGTAAATTTATTTTAGGAGTCGGAAATTAAAACTTGTAAATTTGAGGACTAAACTGTAATTTGACACCTTTCTCTTTTTCCACGAAGCTCCCGTCTTCGGTTACGCCACCGCGTTCTGCAAGTATAACCCAGAAACTATACCTTTCTCTCTCTCTATATATACGAAACTCAAGATCTCTCTCTCTATATATATTTCTCAAACACTACCAACAGAAACACCAACAAAACTCTCTCTCTTAGGGTTTCTATATATTGAATTGATTTCAATCAGATTTTAAAACAACATCAGATCTATCGCCATGGAATATCGTACGCTTGACCTCAAGATCATATCCGCGAAAGCCCTAAAAAACGTGAACCTCTTATCGAAGATGGATGTTTACGCCGTCGTTTATATCGCCGGCGGCGATTCTCGGGCAAAGCAGAAGACCCCCGTCGACAGAGAAGGCGGCAGAAACCCATCATGGAACTTTCCGATGAAATTCACAATTGATGAATACGCCGCCCAGCAGAATCGTCTGACACTCGTCATCAATCTACGGGCGGAACGCGTTCTCGGCGACAAGGATGTCGGAGAAGTTCGTGTTCCGATCAAGCAGTTCATCGGAGAAAACAAAAAGACGGTACAATTCGTCAGTTATCAGGTCAGAAAACCCTCCGGGAAGCCGCAGGGCGAGTTGAATTTTTCTTATCAATTAAGTGAAAAAGTTGGGGGAGGAGTTTATCCTGCACCACCTCCGGTGGCGGCGAAATCCGACGAGCCTGTTACAGCTTACCCTGCTCCCCCGATGGCGGTTGCCGGAACCAGTTCAGTATATCCACCGCCACCGTATCAACCACCGTATACTACAGCACCGGCAAGTTCAGGATATTATCCACCACCGGCAGAAGCATATCCACCGTCGGGCTATTCAAATTCTGAATACCCAAAACCTGCCCCGGCGACGATGGGTTATGGGTACCCACCGCAGCAACAATACGGTGGATATTACCCACCGCCACCGCAGTCGTACGGGTATCCACCGCAACAAGGGTACTATCCGGCGGTACAACAACCTCCGAAGAAGAATAAATTTGGTGGTGGGGGATTGGGATTAGGTGCTGGATTATTGGGAGGTGCGCTTGGTGGGTTGTTGATCGGCGACATGATTTCCGATGCAGGATCTTATGATGCTGGTGGGTTTGATTTTTGATGGGTTCTTTTTTAATTTTATTATTATTATTTTTTTTTTAATTTTCTTTTTAGGATTAAAAGGATGTGAAATTTGTAATGAGTTTTGGGGGATAATTTGTAATTAACGATGATGGTGTATATCTTGGTATTCCTCACACAGTTTTTTAGTTAATGTATCTCGTATACACTAAATTATTTAATATCTAGTTTATCATAATAAAATAATAATATTTTAAACTTTTATTATTTACTAATTGTTTAATTAATAGATAATACATGTTATATATTAATATTTATTATATAAAAGTATTATATATAATATATCACCAATATATGGTAAACTTCTGTTTGGATCTTATATTTTACACCCAAAATTTAAAGTGCGCGTCATTTTTTTTACAGTTAAAATATACTTTATTATTTGGTTTCATATTTTTAAAATTACATTATGGTCATTATTTTGACTTAATCATAATTAAAGTCAAATTTAAATATTTAAATAAGAAATATTATGGCCTTTACGAACAAAAAATAGATGTGATACAGTTTTAAAAATAATAAATTAAAGTATATAGTGTATTTTAACGGTAAAAATAATGGGGTGCATTTAAAAATTTTAGTATAAAATATACGGTGCAAAAGAAATTTACCTAATAATATAATAATATATATTATATTCATATTTTAATATATTATAACATACAATATAACTATATATAAATAATATTACTATATTTTATATTAGATTTTTATATAATATAATAAAAATTATAATAGTATATACATGAATATTTTGTATTAATGTATCAACTAATCACTATAATATATGGTATTCTTAAATTTAAAAAATATAAATAAAATATTAATTTTTATATTAGATAAATATATAATATTTGAATATAAATAATATAAATGTGTGTGTGTGTATTATATATAAATTAGTAATACTGGATTATAAAATAGTATTAAGTATGATAAAATAATAATATAAAGTATAGAATTTTCTATTTAATAGTCCTAGTATTCTAATATTAACTCATTCGATGAAAATAATAAATTTAATTTTTTTAAAAAAGTTTAGTTTTTAAAATAAAATTATAGTTCATAGATAAGTAATAAAATGTTCAGATTTTCTTTGATATTCTTTTTCTTTTCTTTCATTTTTATTTTTCCTTTCTTTTCTTTGCATCCAAACATAACGTACATAAGCCAACGACAATGGGGTGAAGGACTACTCGCTTATTTTTCATATATTGAATTAAAATTATATTAGTTTTGTTGTTCATGTAAACACGAACAAGTTTTTATATTGTTTTATATAATTTTGTTATAATTTATTTAAAATTTGTATTATATTTATAAATTTTTTGATTATTTAGACATAGTACCAAAATTAAAATTAACGGTAGACATAAATACTTGACTAATAAATAATTATGTAAATATTTATATTGATCACAACAAATTTTGTTCATATTTATATATATTTTGGGGTTTATCCATATGAATTTTAGTCAGTAATTCTTGTAACTATTATATTTGTGATGATCATATGTTTATTATTGAGTTTTTACTCATTGGTTTTGATTTTTGTAGATATTATATTTTATTCATATTTTAGTTGCGTATATGATTTGTTTTTTTATAGTTATGTAATTAATGTTTACTTTGATTCTTTTCAGGTATGCATTGGTTGTATAATTGTGCTAATTTTTATTTGTTAATTATTTTTTCTTGTAATAGTTGTTAAATTGGTTGGTGGTTTATTATATGTTGTTTAAAGGGTTTGAATTGATAACTTTTTTATTTAATTGTCTTGAACTCGTTTTCAAGATTCGGTGTATCAAAATTACTCAAATATCTGAATTTGAAAAAATATAAGAAAAAAAAATCTTGTTTCATTAAAAATAGGACAAAAATAATAACTTTACAAAGTGAACTTGTTTGAGGTTTTATGTGATGGTATAGATATAGGTGATACCATACTTCTAGGATTTGAATTGTTGTGCAATATCATACGGAAAGTCGGAAAGATGGAAGGAAAGGCGTAGTAATAATTTGGAAATTTGGTGACCAAATTATTTTATTTCTTTAAATCAAATTGACTGACTACCTAAATATTCGCGTACCTTAATAAAACTAGCTGAAAATCAAGTCTTTTTAGAAAGGTGCTATGCTTTTCTTTCTCCTGGTCCCATGTATAAATTTGAACAAGTTCATTACATTTTGAAGAATTGATTATTTCAAACAACAATATCGCATGCATTATTGATACGGAATACATCAAACTAGTATTCACATTCGAATTGGTATCTTGTAGCTTGGCTGAAACAATATAATCTTTTGATTATTCAAAATCAAATTCACTAATAGTGCCATTTTACATTAATCGCAGATATCTTAAAAGTAGTTTTAAACATGTAATATTTATTTCATATATCATATTGTACTTTATTGTAATTTTGTTTTAAACTATTTACACGATACTCTCTCCGTTTTAAAAAAAAAGTATAACATTTTAAAATAAATTTTATTTCAAAAAAAGAGTAATATTGGTGTAATTTTCTTATCATAATGCTATATACACTCTATGTTTGTATATTTACAACAAATTAATCAACCAAGTATCTTCCATTTTGTTTTTCTTTTAGAATCTTAATTAGTATAAGTATAATATTGAGAATATAGAGAAATTAGTCCAGAAGAGAGGAATAACCTATATTTATTTCTCGTTGCTGCAATCCAACCGTTCCAATCTCTATATTTGCATAAATGAATTAAATATTAAGTGGAATAAAGACTATCGATAACTAGTACCTAAAAGAGTGGCTCTGCCCTTTTTTCAGAAAAGAGTTTAGGATGACATATTAAGAAGGACGCGATAAAAAAATACAATGAGTAAAATATAAAAAATAATATAATATACATATGAAAAATGTAAAAGATTTTAAGAATATTAATAAAAAATTTTAAAAATTAAAAAAAACGACCACCACCCCCTTTTTGCTTGGAAACTTCTTATGCCTTGCCGTGTGGATACGAATGTTCCATCAATTCAATCGCCCAATGTCCTTGTATAATGCATGTCAGTATTATCTTTTTTGGTTCAGGGCAGATATTGAAAATCGCGGAAGCAATCAATCGAAGAAAAAGTCAAATTTTATTTGTAAATATTTAATATAACAACGGTATAGAGAGAGAGAAAAACAATTAATTATGGAAAGAGAGAAAAATAAAAAATTATAGTCTTTCGATTTTTTTTATTTGTAGTTTGATTTTTTTATATATAATTTTAAATAAAATTTTTTAAATGTTAAAATTTTATTTTATTTTTTTATTTATATTAATTCTCATTTAAAATATTTTTATTTTTTTAATTTTTAAAAATTAAATAAAATATCTAACATATGCGACTGTCGTGTTTTATATTTTGCACTACTGATGTGACCACAAGAATGGACATATACTAATGGACGAATATATCTGTATATTTAAACTTGCGGTCCTTTACGTAACCACAATATTCGTGGAACCTTACTATAAGTTTATAATATAGGTTTTAAAGAATAGAAAAAAGCTTCCTATTTATACTACTATTAATTAGGTAAAACATTATCATGAAAATCGGTCATGTTTTCCCTTTATTTTCTTCGCTCCCTTTTTCTATCCGGTAGTTTTAATGTTTTATACTTTGAAATTTTTCTATGATAAGTAATTTGTAATATAAATTTTATTTCAATATAGTACAAAATTATGAATTAGGAGACATGGACCGCAATTCATTTTTAAAATTTTAGTTGTAATAAAAAAAATGACAATTTACTATGTTTTAAAAAAGTGAATTGTACAGATGAAACTAACATTAAAAAATAATATCATTATAAATATATGTAATAATCTATCACACGCGTAGCACGTGTGCAGGTTACTAGTTCAATGCAAGTCCTATCGAAACCATGAATCAAAATGCTCTGTACAGTTTCGCGGCTTATCCTAGAGCTTAGTAGGCCCAATGTAACCAGCGGGTTGTTCAATTAACCAAAAATTGGCATGGGAATATATTTGGGCCAAAATTTTAAATTTTTGGGGGATCATTTGTAGCCCAAAGTAGTCAAATGAGTTGTAGCTTGTGAAGACATGGAGCACTTAATTAGTCATGTCATGGCGTATATATTAATATCATGAAATTTCATACTACACTAGAATATCAGCTCTTACTCATTATATTAGTTCTTTATTACCCACTTTAAAAGGGTAAAAGTTTATACTACAAAAAAGTGCTTCCACATTCCTAGCATAAAGAAAAGTGTAATCTTAGCGTTATGCAAGGTTTAATTTACAGATTCTAAATTTAATTAAAGATATAATAATGCTTTCATGCAGTCATTATCTATATATGATGGAATATATATTTTTTTCCCCTCAGAAAATAAGTATTTGATCACATATATATGCTTTTTTGGAGGGCGGGAATTTGATCCTTTGATCATTCTATATGTTTTTACAACTTTATTCTCTAAAATTCTATGTAATTGGGGGTATAATTCAATCATATTTTGTAAAGTTTAAGCATAATAATCCTAATAATGGATAGCCAAATCATTCTCTTTTGACGCCTTTAATTTTATTTATCCCTATATAGCAAAACATACTATCTTTCAAATTAAACTTTGTAAGAGAGTTGCGTTCGATGAGCAAATATGCACACATAAGAGAGAGACACGTTAATATAATAGAGAAATTGTGGTATATATTTATCTGATATTGGAGAATAAATTCTTACACTAACACAAGAGGGGCCAGTCAATAATAATTGATTAGCTACTAAAATAAGTACCATCTTCAATTATACTCCTTGTAAGAATGTTGATCAAGATTATATTTTTGTGTATTTTATGTTTGTCTATGTGCCTTTGTGAGTGCACGCGTATTATCTTTATACGTATTCATGTAAATATAATTAATTTTGTGCATAATTGTCATCAAGCAGTGCTTGATTGAAAGTATGTATAAATGTGATATAATGACTCGATCGGTTTAAGTTGGTTCAAAATATCAATTTAGTGTGTGTGTGTGTGTGTGTTAGTTTTGAAGTTGTGATTAAAGAAAAACCTTAGTCTCTTAATATGTTAATAATTACAATATGATATAAACACTTTATTTTCTTTATTCAAAATCAATAATTATTCTCATATATGTTGATGAGAATTAATTCGTATTAGCAAAACTAAAAGCTTACAATAATATATCGTCACTCCTCAAACATAGGAGAGGGATCAATCCGATTTTCACAAAAACCTATTTAATTAAAAGATTTTAAATTTAAAAGCTTTAGGTTAGAGTAATTTAATATACGTTAAGCATTCAACACATTATTGAAGACCCTAATATGCGTTAGATTTTTGTAAGAACCAATTGAGTCTTTTATGGTCGTCTTAGAATCCTTATAATACTTTCTTTTGAAAAGAATAGGGTCAATATATATCGTTAGCACCAGTACTAGTGCATTTCCTTAAAGATGGTAACAAGTAGGACAATATTTTTTTTTTTATGAGATGGAGGAATTAGAATTTGGCTTTCTCTAAGGTTTGAACGTAGTTCACATGGCTTTGTACATAGCCTTCCTTGTTTGATTTTTTTCCCCCCCTTCTTTCTTTACATATATAGTGGACTATGAAATAAATTTTCCTTTTCTGTTGCTTTCTTTCTTTTTCTTCATTTTCTTTCTTTTCTCTACCTTTTTAAGTTTGATGACAATGGCTGAACAAAGTTAGTTAGAAATTTTATACTTAACAACATTCTTATGATTTAATCACTAGCTTTTAAAAATTACGTTTAGTTGGATAGAGTGAAATAAAATGATATGAGAATTGAATGAGTTGATAGGAAGGAAAATAGTAGTGAAATATAAGAATCACAAAATTATGAGGGAATAATGAGAATAAAAAAATAGTGGACTGTGTATAAAATTTTGGTTATGATGAAATAAACAATCATCTTTTAGGAGGATACGTGAATCTAAAAATACATATAATATTGTGGGAATGAATGAAATAATGAATGAACTTTACGCATGAATGATCTAACCATCGGTATAAAATTTATTTTATTTTCATATCATTACATTCTATCAAACTAAATGTAATATAATATTTTACGTATCGTTAGACCAAAACACACATTATCACCGGTTTTATTTAAGAGGATTTTAAAGAGACTATTCAACCTTATATACATTATGATTTATGGTGATTAATTCTCTCGTACAGGCTGGAGCTAGGTAGTTAGGATTAAAAGTAGGGAAAGCATGTTGAAAAAGAAAAGGTGGTCGGAAATGGGGGCTAAAAAATGTTCTGTGAATAATATATAAAAAACTTTATAGGAACAGAGAAACGTGAAGCAAATCAAAAGCAGCTGATTTGGCATACCATGGCACATCATGGTATGATGTTAGAGAATCAAACACTGTCCCACATGACTCCCACGTACGGCTGGCCGAGCCAACTCATTTTCCACATCATTTTCAATCATAAATCTTAAAAATCTTTTTGTTTCGTATTTAACTTGTGTTTTGGGACATTGTTATTCCATATATTCTGTATTTCTTAACATGTGTTTAGAATTCTAATTCAATCTTTAAATTTCACACGAACGTTTTATGAAACTTTCACTTGTTATATATTCTTTTCCCATTCTGGCCCCAAATTAATTAGATTGCAAAAACTTAGATGAATAAATAATTATACAGAGAGAAACTCATAACTAAAATTTGACAGAATTGTTAATTTGTTTTCTCTTTCTGTTTTCTTTTGATTTATGAGTTTTTTTTATATTTTATATTTTATATTCCTAATCTATTAAAGTAGTGTTTCTAATAGGTTTTCTTAGTGAATAGATAATAACTTACCTTACTTCTTTCAATAATGTATGGATAATTCTGTTTCTGTTGTTGGATATACTCAAATATGTAACCACAAGTGTGTTTCATGGGACCAACTTATGAGATTTGGATTGTATATTAATTCTTGAGATGTGTGATCAAATTTTTTGAATTTGATTTCGGAAAAAATTAAATCAATTGGTATGATAAAAAAAACATGTACTACAATCGAATAAATGTTTACAAATATAGAATTTCAGCCTATAAATTAACAGACAGAAATAATAAGACTCTTGACTATTATTAAATAGTAGTGTATTAGATCAAATAACTCGAGTTTGCGATTGGATGGAGAAATAAAGCCAATGTGGTATACCTATATATATATATATACATATATATGTATGTATGTATGTATGTATATACACATGGTGTCAATCTCGATCGGGACCATGGTGCACGAGGAGGCAAGTGAATAGCCTACAATGGATGCAACATTGGCTTAAAAGGGACATAATTATGATGCCCAAAAGACCTACAGAAACGCATGTAATTCTTGGAAATGTTGTGTTTAATAGGTACCCCCATCCTTCAATTACTTTTTTTCTTCTCTTTTTTTATATTTTTTTAATAATATTTATTTTTTGTATTTACCAACTTTTAAGACTTGTTGCTTTCTCCTCATACACAAAATCTCTCTTTTTAGCACCTACGACGTACCCATTTGGATATTTCCGAATAAAGTTGTGCATGCATATAGCTAGTCTATATATATATATCTACTGCCAGTACACTCTATTTGAAGAAGAAACGACTTAAAATTACTTTTCTCCATTTCTTTGACTATTATATCATAAGCTTTTCGAACAACATTAAATCTCTGTAAAATAATCTCAAAGAATTCAAGTGATAGCAAGAGATACAAACCAATCGAGTCCGACGTCGTAGCTTCTAGAGTTCTAGAAGAGGTGCACATGTCCGGCGAAGCTTCGTATGATCTTGGCCAAACGGTCAATTCAAAGGCAAAAAAGACAACCACCACCCGTTTCATATAGTTTCGTATCTGCGGGGTAAATGAAAATTTGAGATATTGATATCTATTAATTATATACACACACATATGTATATAGTTGCATATAAAAGTCATATTCATATCGGTTAATAATCGTTGACTGTATGAGTTTATAAGTTTAAATTTATCATTTCATTTGTAAGATACCTTTTTTGAGATAAAAAATCGTAAAAATAATGATTTTCACTTATGTATAGTAATATTAGAAAAAAGGCTGAGAATAGCGTTCTTAACTCATACACTCCTCCAATAGGGGCCATACATTCCTCGACTTCATTTGTTAAATGTATTTTTTAGAGTAAAACTGTAAAAAGAATGATTTTTACCTCTTTATAATGAACAATATCTTATGTATGATGTTTCATCAAATACATCAATTGACCACTTAAAACATAAAAGATTTCATTTTTTACATACTTGAAATTATAATTTTGTTATGTATAGTGTGACTTGCATATTGCATATTCAAACAATTAGTGGGACATATGATGGCTGAACTTTCATGTAAGTTTTCCAACATGACATTTAACAAATTATGCGAAATTTCAACAAATTATATTAATAGGGGTGAAATGAGGTAAATGGTCAACAATAGTTGGGTAAGTATAACAACTCATTCATATATATGTTGAGAAAAAAATCTCACCTCTCTCTCGACATTGCCTATAAATAAACCGAAAAAGAATAATAACTTTCCTGGTCCGGCCCCCATTTAGGTTTCTTAAATTTAATATACTTTCCCCTGTTCACATTTTAGTACAAGTTACTACACACATTCCCCAAGAATTCTTCCCTTTTCCAGTTTAAGAAATTAATTAATATAGTTCATTCGTCCAACTTTACCACCTACATATATAGCTAGCTCTCTTTTCATTTTCTAGCTTATGCAATAATACTGTTTACTGGTATTATTCTTGCACACCATACTAAAGAAGGTTTGTGTGGATCAAATTAATTGACGAAAAAGTATACGTAGATGATAGATAATTAGGAACTGAAGTATATATTTATTTAGGAGGACATCTATTTCAACAATCAGACTGTTCATTTTCAATACAGGGATTCGGCCAAAAATAGACTAGTTAATTGATTAAATTAAATATTTTAGTCTTAAGATTTATAATTTAGGCTTGAATCTTGTTATCAACAATTTTTCTAAATGGACAATATATAATTAAGTATCACATTATTAGTCTCCAAAAAAGTAATCTCTATCCTAACTTGAGAGCTCTTGGATTTGAAATTCTGGAGTAGTGGCATGAGCTAGAGTGAATTAGAGCATTAGTCGGTATAGTCAAAAAGTATATTTCGTTTAAGGTTGTCATCCGTTCCTTAGATTTTTAATTCATTCAATAATAACTACTAAAAATAAGGTTACTTATTAATTTGAGACGAATGGAGCAGATGACCGGACATGTATTAAAGGAGACAATTCACTCGCTAGTAATAGGCCAAACGCCAAAATCAAACCTCCCTCTGTGATAAAATTTCTTTATAGTATAAATGTTTTTTGAAGTAGTAAGATTTCAAAAGTTGGAAATCGCTACCAGCATAGATCACCCAAAAACAAAAATGTGTGGTTGAATAATATTCTCATAACCTCTTGTTAAGAAAAGTCCAAATACATTTAACTATTCATCTCATTAGTTATTGATTACTTTCTTATAAAATTAAAATTTTAAATCTTATAAACTAGACAATGAGTTTCGAACCTTATAAGATAAACAGTGACATCTTATATAACAAAAAAAAAATTCAAATAACTGTATCATCTTTTACTAATATTAGATATTTTTAAGAACTTAAAATTCTTGATCATTGTTATATAGTGAGATGAAGAAAAATTCACACACACACACATACATATAGTACTATCTTCGTCCTAAAAAAGATGACAGATATAATGTAGCGGTGCATAGTTTTATGTGAAATTTAGTACTATTTTAAAATTTTTTTATTTTTTCATAATATTAATCTTTAATTATCTATTATATTTTTATTTAAATCAGTAACATATTGAAAATATACTAAATTATATATAAAAATACGCATAAAAAATTAATTAATTAGTAATCTTTTTGGAAACGGAGTATATAACAGTGAAAGCAACCCATGCAAAGCATGCAGTTTAACAAGTCATTTTAGAGACGGTCTTTTCTAGAAAGTGTCGACAGTGCCTTATTCATATTTCTCTCCTCCTCCTTCTCCTCTCTTTAACCAATTAAAGATTCCCAATATTACTCCGACTTAACTCTGGATAAGAAATTTGGTTCGATTCTTCCCAATCCAATCCAAACACCCTGACCCGGATGTATCCTTAGACTTCCCCCACCTATATCCCCTTTTTTCTTTTTGTACATACATACATACATACATACATATATATATATATAAATTAATTAATTAATTCACACAATTTATATTTTCACTACACTACACTGCACTACCCCATATATGTCACCATACTAATATTATTAAAATATTCCATATCTACCCTTATATATACACCCTTCTTCATCCACCTTAAACCGTACCATCTTATAACACATATACTTCTTTCTCTTAATTTCTCTTCCTCCAAATTCATAAATTTTCCAAAAATGTCCGGAGTCTGGGTTTTCAAGAACGGCGTCGTTCGGCTCGTAGAGAACCCCGGAGCCGCCTCGCTGGATGGGACCCGCCACCGGAAAATGCTAATCCATGTCCCTTCTAATGAAGTTATTACATCTTATTCGGTTCTTGAGAGAAAGCTTTCGGCGCTTGGGTGGGAGAGATACTATGATGATCCTGACCTCCTTCAGTTCCACAAGAGATATACCGTTGATCTCATTTCGCTTCCCAAGGATTTTAACAAATTCAAGTCCATGCATATGTATGACATCGTTGTCAAGAATCGAAATGTGTTTGAAGTTAGGGACATGTAATTGTTCCCTCACCGTATATACGATGGCCTCAGACTGTCGTCCGTCCGAGGCCTGAGGCCGTCGTTGTACGTGTTATCCATCGGTGTGGATTTTAGTTCATTTTTCGGGTTGCAGTGATGTGATTTATCGTCTTTGTTATGTGACAAAAGTAGAACGCATAGTTGATTAATTGCAAGGTTTGTGTGACTTAGGGTTGTAGGGGAATTAATTAATCAACTAATCAATCTAGTTTTGAGATGGTCAAGAGCTGGTGGTTAGTTAATTTGATGCACATGTCAATGTATTGTAAATTATAATGTAATGATTGGATCATGTAATGGAAAACATATCGTTTGTGTGCGTAATTTTTTGTTAAATTATTTTTTTCTGAATTCATATGTATCTGACGTGGATGATAACCCTGATGATGATGTGGCAGAAGACTTGATGACGTGGCTAACTTGAATGTATGGAGAGGGTGTTGACAAGTAACAAGCTTTCCTTCATTGTTGGTGTATAACAAAAGTTGTATGAGAAAAGTAGTTTAAAAATGGTTAGATATAAGAGGAGAATGAAGAATCAAGAGAAACAAAGTTTGCTTACTAACAACGTGGTGATGCCACCTATTTCTACATACATCCCTATCAAATACTCCCTCCCTCCCTCCCAAAAAAAAAAAAAAAGACTTTTTTAAAAAATTACTTTTTAAAAGTAAAATTTTTAATTATACACTTAAGGTTAGTTTACTTAACATTTTTTAAATATAAAAGTTGTACTTATAACTCTTTTTAAAAAAAAAGTATGTCAATTTTAAAGAGTGAAATGGTCATTATGTAACTTTTTGATATACTTAAGTCATCTTTTTTTAAAAAAAAAATTTATTGTACTTAAAGTCATCTTTTATGGGACAGAGTTAATATGAACTGAACTTAGTCACCCAATTCTTTTGGAAATATAAAGAGTACTAAGAAACACACACCGTGCGCGTAATGTGGCGCACGAAATTAGACAAAGATTAAATAGACTTTGACGTTAGATCGCGTTAACCAATAGAGAACCACCTAATATTTGAATTAATGCCTTGATGTATAACGTAAATTTATGTAAATTTTGTTTGAAACACTCGAACTCAAGTAGCATATTTATGTATAACGTATGAAGTTTTTAGGAAAAATAAAAAGAAAGAAAAAAAAATGACTCACTTTTTTCTTTTTCATTACATAAGATGCATGTTAGTGCCTATAATTAAAACTCGATCCCACATACTATCTTATCATATCATAGTCTACGAAATTTAAACTACCAAAATCACTTTTTCAGTAGGTACGTACACTTTTTTTTTGTGACATTCCACTCTTACTTGTTTTTAGTCTAAAGATAAAATTCTTAATGCGATGCCTGGTAGCATTATTCTAAAAGTTTTAGTCTAATTTGGTTAATCCCCATTTAAATGTTAAATGATTCTATATAGCATAAATTTGCCTAATTTTTGTCTAATTCTAATTAATCTTGTATAATATCCGATTAGGTGCTAAGTCTTTCATTTACCACATAGATCCGTGTAACATTTTTTAAAAATACTTATATATATTATCATATTCTAAAAGGGAAATTTTTTTAGGAGAAAAAAAAACACTCAGTTGGAGTACCGAGTACGTATTACGCCATCAGTTCATGAAGTATAACGTATGGGATTAAGTCAGCAAATGTGGAACTATATATATGTAGATAGATAGAACAAATTAAGGTAATGTCCAAAGAACATGTGCTTTAATTATTAATTCAATTCAAAATCTCTGCATCCCAATTAAGTAGTAACTCGACCGATCTGTTGGAAGTTAGCTAGCTGTATAATTAATTAACCACTTGCATATGTGCAAGAATTGGCACTGACTCCATACATGCTGTCATAGATAAGACTTCTATATATATCATCACATGTCCGATTCGATCTCCAAAATATGAAATATATTTCACCCTTACTCAATTTTTTAAGTTTTTTTAAAATTAAAAGAAAAGAAAAGAAAAAGACCGGTATATATTATTTCAGTTTTTGTTTTGTAACACTATCGATAAATATTTTATATATTTTAGTTAATATATATGGAAGGTGTATGTTATAGGGAGTGTATACAATATGAGCTGAATATATACAATCCAGTCGAGTATGTTCAACTACTTATTTGAGCCAAATTAAATATAGAAGTCAATTTTCTTCTCCAAGCTAAACTCGAATTCGAATTCTTCTATTTTTTCGATGAAATCTTTGCTAGACTACTCATTCAATTCTTATTAACTTGTGAAGAAGTAATCTAACTACTTGAGTTAGCATATAACTTCGGATGTTCTAATATATTCTATTCTTTTTTGACTCGTAGAAAAAAAAGGAGAATTTATGGAAAAACTCCATAAAAAAAATAAAATAACACACTCGAATATTCTACTTGTGTATAATTGTTTGGAAACTAGCTAGCTGTATCGTTACGTAGTTTGTACATATTCAGAGCAAATAAAAGTTTATACTTATATATATACATACCTAGACCTCTCCCCTTTGTAGTCATTATATCTTGCCACTTGAAGCCCACTCCTTCCATGGAATGGGCTACTATGACATCTCGCCCTCTTCTTTCTTTAGAGTGGATATATATATATATATATATATATATATAGACACACACACGCACTTTTGTATTTATATGACATGCATTTTATGAAGTTATGATCCGAATAGGGAGGAGTGCATTAATGAAGTGATATAGAAAGGGTGATGGAGAAGAAGGAAGAGAATTAATCTTTTCATTCATTCATCACTAGTCTATCCATAAAGTATGGGGCAAAAGACATCCTAATTTGTCTTCTATTGAGTTAGGTTTTGATATACATATATATGGTTATGCAGCCTTTTTTGTTTTGTCAGTATGCCATGCAATTTATTGTACACATCCTTGTGCATGCCTCCAAAACTTATAATAATAATAAATAATAACAAAAGAATAAAACAAATTAATCTAGCTATATCGTCAACTTGAAATTAATACTATCCATTCTCAACGATTAAACTTAGTGAACGGAATCGAACTTCCATGTTAAATGAGTCGAATAAGTTTTATTTAATGAATAAAAATTGTGTTCGACTTCTACTTGTTTAAGTGATCAAATCGTATTAAATCGATCCAAATACGAACCAAACAATATAAAATAGTCAAATTGAGCCTAAATGAATAAAAAAATCATAATCGCGATTGACTCGTTTAACAACTCAAGCGAGTCAAGCCGCACAAACGAGCAACTTGATTCTCTTATACACGTATGTGTGACATAGACTTAAAACATCTACATGATACACATAAAAATAATTCCAAAATGTTAAATATAATTAATACACAAAAACATAAATCATCTAAATATATCGAAATTTGTAAAATACTTCATTTTAATTATATTAAATCTGCCTTTTCTAATTAGAATGAAATATTGGAGTTTAATTTATTGATTGGCAATTTAGGTTTTAAATAAAACAAAAAGACCTTGGTCGATCTAATGAATTAGCAGGTAAGTATTAATGCTGGTACAATTACTTTTTGCCCCCAAAATTAAATAAAGCATCCCTCTACGTAATATATTAGTGATTGCTAGAATAGGATTAGCATATCATTCATTTAATTATTAAGATGTTTTTATGCTTAATAGTGGATTGAAGAATTAATGATAGTTGGAATCCATTAGCATAAAGGAGGTGATTCCTGCGGTTATTGAATTCTCAAAATTAAATGAACCATTTTTACTTTTTGTTTAATATTCTGATTCTTGAAGAATTAAACGTATGTACGTACTTCATCCAATTGCCTAATTCTGATCCTATTTAATGAAATTAACAAGGCCAAAATCAGAATTTATAGTTTAGTCATATATAATTGAGTTTGTTTCTTACTAAGACCTAAGTATTTTCAAAACCCAAAAGTTAAAATTTTAAAACCTAAAAATTGGATTTGCGGTATTAACCTCGAAAGAAATATAATTGCAATATTTGAGATTCTACAAGTGTAATGAAAAAAATTCAAATGAATGGTTTTTTTTTTTTTTTTTTTTTTGGGTTTTTTGAAAAAGGGAATACTTTTGGAAAGGAAAGGCATACGGTTTTATGATTTGCGACAGCTGTTACTCCCAGCTAGGAACTACATATATGTGAAAATATCCAAACACAAAGCTTCTAATGCCAATTGCTATTAAAGCAGACCATAGCCTTCACATTGCCGACATGCAACTACAATTTTAAAAATCTCCCTTTAATTTGATTAGTTGTTTCATTTAAGTGTGTAATATTTAAAGTCATTTAATTCTCGTATAATTGTGATCAATTCCGATTAACTCTCTATTTATTATCCAAATTCGCCTAATATCTTTCACGATACTGTACGTAACCGACGAATAGAAACACAGAATTTCAAAAGCACAAAATTAACAAATGATAAATACTAACACAGGCTAGCTGGCTACAATTTAATTAACCAAGTAAATAATGGAAGATTCAACTCTCTTTTTCCGCTTTAATTTGTTCAAAAACCTACCCTTTTTTGAAAAAGCTGCTACAATATTAATGTAATGATTAACATATTAATTAGAGGCAGAAAAGCATAAAATTCATTTGTCCTACCATGTACAATTTGCTCTTATTTTAATTTATTTTCATTAAAATTGGAGAATCAATGACCCCAAAGAATTCTACTACGTAGATAAATTCTTGAAGAATGCACCACGGAGTTGCGGCGGCGCCCACCATAATTTCATGAGATTTGTTTGGTAAATCTTTTTGGGTTATGCAAAGAATGTCGGAGCATATATAGTTTCAAATGTTTTTTAAGAAAAAAAATGGACTTTATTTACACGAGGTTGGCAAACAGTGACTTTTGATGCTTCATGCGTCTATTAATATAAAGCGGAGTAATAGTTTATGTCGACCAACTTATTATAAAATATTTTCTGGATAAAAAAGTCATTTAAGATAAAAATCATTTATTTTACAAGTTTCATTTGTAGTACGAATTTGTGAAAATTTATAATTAAAAATATTTTTATTATATTTTATGATATTTCACTTCAATTTTAATTATTGGATATCAGCAAATTTATTTTGTGTGAAATAAAAGTATATCTTTAATTTTAAAATTAATAAAGTATTAATGATTACTCCATAGTTCATTAATAGAAGTACTACATCCGGTTCACAATAATAGTCATTTTATGAGAAATCACAGATATTAATGACTACATTAATTAGCTAAATTGATGATTAAACGTAATTTTAAATTACAATATTATCTTTACAATAATTAGTTAAATTGTCTAATGGTATTATGTCGACGACGAATATGTCTTGACTTACCATTATACATAGTACTTTGCGCTCTACCGATAGCAGACTGACTGTCGCAGTGAATGCTAATGGCGTAACCATTCAGCCTCCTCACCACACTTATCTAGAGCAATAAACTCTGACTTCACTGTGGATCTGGCTATCACAGTCTGTTTAGCAGATTTTCACTACACTGCACCTCCAGCTAGTGTAAACACATAACCACTAGTGCAATTTGATTCCTTTATATCAGATATCCAGTTAGCATCCGTGTAGTCTTCTAGCACAGCAGGATATCTGGTATAATATAATCCGTAGTCACGAGTATATCTTAAATATCGTAATACTCTAGTTATAGCAGTCAAATGCTCAGTACTAGGATTACTCGTGTAGGAGCTCAACTTTCTTACCACGAAAGCAAGATCAGGACGTGTGCAACTCATTAGATACATCAAACTTCCAATAATACGTGAGTATTCCACTTGGGAAACACCCTCATCAAGATTCTTGGTTAAATGAAAATTACTATCTAATGACGTTCTTGCAACACATGGATCATCCTTGTTAAATTTATCAAGAATTTTGTCCACATAATGAGCTTGACTTAAGACTATACCATCTGCGGTTCTAAGGATTTTAATTCCTAATATCACATCCGCAAGACCCATGTCTTTCATGTCAAATTTGGAATTCAACATATCCTTTGTAGACTTGACCAACTTGTCAAAACTACCAACAATGAGTATATCATCTACATATAGACATAAAATGACATAACCACTTTCAGTCTCTTTAACATAAACGCATTTGTCACACTCATTGATTTTGAATCCATCAGTGATCATTGCATAGTCAAACTTTTCATGCCACTTCTTTGGAGCTTGTTTGAGACCATACAATGATTTAACTAGCTTACAAACTTTCTTCCCGGTTCCTGGAGCTCTAAAGCCCTCGGGTTGCTCCATGTAGATTTCTTCATCTAACTCTCCATTTAAGAAAGCTGTTTTCACATCCATTTGATGGACTTCTAAATTCCTTAATGCTGCAATAGCAAGAATCAATCTTATAGAATTTATTCTCGACACGGGAGAGTACGTATCAAAGTAGTCTAAGCCTTCGCGTTGCTTATACCATTTAATTACAAGTCTTGCCTTGTATTTATCAATGGAACCATCTGGTTTCATTTTTCTCTTGAAAATTCACTTAGACTCTAATGGTTTATTCCCAGGAGGGAGATCGACCAACTCCCAAGTGTGATTCTGCAAGATGGAATCAATTTCACTTTTTATGGCTTCTTGCCACATAGGTCCCTCAGTGGAACTCACTGCCTCAGCATAAGTCAGTTGCTCCTTCTCCAACAGGTAGGTTTCAAAGTCATCACCAAATGATTTTTCCACTCTTGTTCGTTTGCTATGTCTTAGTTCAATTCTTGAACTTCAGTGTGATCTTACATTTCTTCATTAGTCCGTTTAACTGAACTAGATCTACTGTTAGACTTGCATGGAAAAACATTTTCAAAGAAAGATGCATTCCTTGATTTCATTATCGTATTCTTGTGTATATCTGGTATTGCCGAATCATACACGAGAAAACGATAAGCACTACTATTATGTGCATACCTGATGAAGATACAGTCCACTGTTCTAGGACCAATTTTAACTGTTTTAGGTGCTAGAACAACAACCTTAGCAAGACACCCCCCACACTCTCAAGTATTTGTAGGATGGTCTCGTTCCTCTCCATAGTTCATACGGAGTCTTGTCCTCCTTTTTCTGGGTTACCCTATTTAAAAGGTAATTGTTTGACAAGATAGCTTCTCCCCACATATTTGGAGGTAAGCCGGAACTAAGTAACATCGCATTCATCATTTCTTTTAGAGTGCGATTTTTCCGTTCAGCAACCCCGTTAGATTGTGGAGAATAAGGTGTTGTTACTTCATGAATAATTCCATGTTTCGCACAGAAGTCACCAATCGGTGCCTCATACTCGCCACCTCTATCGTTCCTCAATCGTTTGATCCTTTTACCAAGTTGGTTCTCAACCTCAGTTTTATAGAGAATAAACTTTTCTAAGGCTTCATCTTTGCTTTTCATCAAATATATATAGCAATATTTTGTACTATCATCGATGAAGGTGATAAAATATTTATTACCACCACGTATTTGAATCATCTTCAAATCACAAACATCACTATCAATTAATTCAAGCGATTCAGTGCTTCTCTTTATAGATGGGAACGATAACTTGGTTAATTTTGCTTCAACACAAGATTCGCATTTGTTTTTTGAATTAATCTGGAATGTTGGTATATGGTTCAAGTTAATTAAACGACGAATCAAATTAAAATTAACATGACCTAGTCTACCATGCCATAAATTTGAAAACTCAATCAAATAAGCAGAAGAGGTACTTTCATTAATTTTGTTGACAATAGTCATTACATTTAATTTAAATAGCCCATCAGTGGCATACCCCTTTCCTACAAACATTCCTGATTTAGACAGAATAAGCTTGTCAGACTCTATTACAATGCGAAAGCCATGTTTGTTAAGCAAAGAACCAGACACAAGGTTTTTGCGGATTTCTGGCACATACAACACGTCTTGTAGTGTCAGTACCTTGCCTGAAGTCATTTTCAGCAGTACATTTCCCTTGCCTTCAACTGTCGCTACAGCAGCATTTTCCATGTACAATTTCTCACCGTTAACCGGCTCAAAAGTAGAGAATTGGTTCCTGTTAGTGCAAACATGTCTAGAAGCACCGGTGTCCATCCACCATTCTTTCGGATTGGACTCCACCATGTTTACCTCGGTAACCACAGCCACCAAGTTCAAATCATCCACATCTTTGGTGATTTCATTCAGCAAGTTGGCCTCATGTTTCTTTTTGGATGAGTGACATTCATTTGACTTGTGGCCTTGTTTGCCACATTTGAAACATTTGCCTTTGAACTTGTATTTTGGCTTTGTGAAACCGCCGTTAACTGGCCCCAATTTGCCCTTGCCTTTGTTGGCATTCTTTCCCTTAGAGTCATGCTCCACAATATTAACTTTAGCACCAACACCGTTTGATGCCTTAGACTCGGATCTCTTGTTCTCTTCTTCAATTCGAAGTCTAACAATCAAATCCTCTAGGGACATCTCCTTGCGTTTGTGCTTAAGGTAATTCTTGAAGTCTCTCCAGCCCGGAAGTAATTTCTCAATGACCGAAGCCACTTGGAAAGACTCACTGAGCAACATACCCTCAGCTTGGATATCGTGCAAAATTAATTGCAGTTCCTGCACTTGACTTGCTACAGTCTTGGAATCAATCATCATATAATCAAGGAACCGTTCGACCACAAATTTCTTTGCGCCGGCATCCTTAGTTTTATATTTCCGATCCATTGATTCCCATAGTTCTTTGACAGTTTTAAATTTACAATAAACATTATATAATGAATAATTTAAACCATTCAAAATATAATTGCGACATAAAAAATCAGAATGTCTCCAAACCTCAACTGCAGAATGTATTGCCATATCTACGTTATCTTTCAGCATCACTGGAGCATCCTCCGTTAAAAACCTTGCCAAATTCAAGGTAGTAAAAAAGAACAGCATCTTTTGTTGCCATCGTTTGAACGCAGTAGCAACGCCAGTGAATTTTTCTGGCTTTTCAACATGACTTGGTGGAACATGGACAGTGGTAGCAACAGGAACACCATTAACGGTGGAAGCATCCATGTTTGTGGGATTTGAAGCAGAGGTATTGGCAGCAGCAACATAAGTGACATCAACAGGAGTCTCTTCGAGATTAGCCATCACGAATTAAAAGCTAAACTGTTTTAAGATTGTTGAAAAATATTTGGGGAAAATAAGATATTCGAAATGGTTAAATTAAAATTTAAGAAAGTTGAAATCCGAGGCACGTGTAAACACGCTTTCCTTAAAACAGTTTAGTCCCCTCAGTAGGTGCTTCAGAGGATCGTTGGACTACTGTTTCCCAAAATACAACGGATTACAGAGACCGGACTTGGCACAAAGTCTGTCTACTGTCAAACAGTACTAGAAACTGTAATGAACACTTAAATAAATGAGAAATTAAAACAGGGCTGGAAGATTGTATATTTTCTGTTATTTTATTCTGCTGGAATGAGCCTCAATTTATAGGCAAGGGAGAACCGTTCAGTCAGACCACGTTTCCATTAACTCAGATGTAATGCCACGTTCTCAACCGTCGAGATACATGGCCACGTTCCCAACTGTTAAGTTACAAGGTCATGTTCCCAACCGTCATCGTTAGTGGATTACGCCCCCTCTATTTGTGGGCATCCCCTGACGACGCGGACAGCACCCCCTGATGGATAGTTGCATCGTCGAGATACATGGTCACGTTCCCAACTGTTAAGTTACAAGGTCATGTTCCCAACCATCATCGTTAGTGGACCCCTCTATTTGCGGGCATCCCCTGACGACGCGGATGACACCCCCTGACGGTCATGCGGCAC
>CM025781.1:7432023-7507040 GCA_014636745.2 Centella asiatica | reverse complement strand
GCATCCCCTGACGACGCGGATGACACCCCCTGACGGTCATGCGGCACCCCCTGATGGATAGTCGCATCGCCTGACGGCACACGCTCACGGGCACCCGCATCAGAACCGTCATCATTAGTGGATTATGCCCCTTCTATTTGCGGACGGGCACCGGCATCTGTTAAGTTACAAGGTCATGTTCTCAACCGTCATCGTTAGTGGATTACGCCCCTCTATTTGCGGTCATGCGGCACGGCGAAAACCAGCAAAACGTTGGGTTAATCATGCGGCATTCGTGTCCGCAGGTCGCGCGACCTTCAGAAATTCTAGGATTTGCACCCCCTGCGCGCACGCGTGGAGGATGAAGTATAATATAACCACTCAATTTGACTAGTTAGCTTGCTTTCCCATATAAAAGGTAAGCAACAACCCTTCCAAATTTTGATGTGGGACAAAGTTCCCTTTACTTAACTCATCTTTGCATCTTCCATTCCAAAAGAAAAAACCAATTCTCATTCACATTCTTATTAACTTCCAACAATTACATAAGAAGCATAGGAGATCTCGGTTATAAGGTAGATATGGCTCAACCATCGTACCACGCTAAGTTTGTGCCTGCTCATTGAAAGCAGCCAAGTTTTCTCCTCATTCAATAGCTTGAAAATAAAACATCAAATAAACTTCATAAAACTTCTGGTAACACTTCATCAGCAGGTATGCTTTACCAAATAATACAGAGTATTATGCTGGCTACGAATTTGATAACCTTGATGATATCGAGTATTAGCATATAAGGAATTATGTGAACATATGTAAAATTACATTTGTGCAGTAATACGGTAGAAAAATCAACAATGCAGACAATAGCAAAATAAAATCAAATGAAAGCAACCCGCAACTGCACAAAATTAAACGTAGAAAATACCCTATCAATGGCTCAATGCAAGAGGGGGGAAAAGAAGAAACATAGGTGGCAAACATTCACCATCTCAGAGAAGGCCTGGTTTGCCATTGGGCTAGTTTTACAATCATATTCAAATTACAGTTGGATCGCTTCCACAGCGGGAGGATCTCACTGTTGTACACAATTTTAAAACAAAAAAACAAAAAACCCAACCTTCATAACTTTAAAGTGCACTTTCACAAAATAGCCTGTTACTGCAGTTGTTTATATTCCATGGGGACTTTGACATACTGATTCTGGGCATACAATAAAACCTAATTTTGGAAGAACTGAACTCCTATAATGTCCACCGACTTTTCATGGTCTAGGTGGATGATAATGACACACTGGATGCTACTAAGCCTGCACATAAATGTTGTAAACAAATGTTGGGATGCAAATAAATGTCATAAACAAATGTAGCATACTTGCATTCTACTAGAAGTATCATCCTAGGAAACAAGCCATGGTAAATCAGACATGTGGTGACCCCAGAAACATGGAAGGAAGGATTCCCGAATTATCACATTTCCTGAATGGATGTTACCATATAGCAAACACCCTGCTTGCGATCTGCATCTGAGGGGGAAATGCAGTTGCAATGTCAATCCAAACTTGAATTTTTCCTGATCTGCTTCCCCTTAGAGTGATTGATTGTCCTGTACTTTGTATATCCTTAGAATTCATTTAGCCTGCTTGTTTATAACCAATAATGCCCTTGGAATCTGAATATTTTCATTAGCTTATAAAATATATAAATCGGAAGATTTATAAAGTACTATGTCAATAAACTTGCAGTTGCAAGGAAAATTTGCTGACTTTACTTGAGTTGTTGAAATTGGCAGAAAATATATCAGCTGAAAACTTTTATGATGTTATCTTCTGCTCAAACTGTAGGTTTCAAAGAATCAAAGGGTACATATGTCTGATTTACCATCCAAGTTTCCAATAGAAAAATATCTGCTGAAGATAAGTCTATATGAAACCAACCAAATACTGAAGCAAAAGTTGCGATCTTCCAAGTAATATGATGTACCTTGTACATTTCCAAAGATGATACTTTTGACTTCTGAAACTTGGCCCTTCACTTTAAGTAACTTCTCAATCTCCTCCACATGGTCAACAATATATTGTATGTGCTCTCCACAATAGGCCTGTAGATAATTGATACATATGCATTACGTAATTGAATCTCTAGGTCAAAGTAATTACTGAAACACATAAACATCTTAAACAATATATTACTTGAATAATTCTCGACTGAACATACCCAAACAGCCAAACTCCTTTTGAGACTTCTCAGCAACAACTCTATCTTGCTTTACTGCCACCGTACATTTTCTTAAAAGTTGCTCTCAGCCTCTATGAAAATGGACAGATAGAAGCTTACCAACAGTGTCTTCAGTGACAAAACAGTAAGCTGTGAAATCCACAAGGCAAGAAGCACTAATATCGGAAGGATTGAACCAGAATTTGTCCGACATTACTGAAAAGAATAACAGTTCTGAAATGTTGGTAGAAGTTAACCAACAGGAGAATTGAGTTTTAAAAAAAGGAAAAATAACGCATAGAATCAAGATCATATTACTTAGCTACATGCGTTGTAATTCAAACATGAATTTCACATAAAAATCAGTTCCCAAGCTAACTTTGTGACCTCCTTGCCCATTGATAGCAACTCGAAGTAATTCAGGCCTGAATTTCTATAATTAGCCTATCAAGACAATATAAAATGAGGTTATAGGTCAGCTCGTCAGGAAAGAGTGTTCCTCTCAACCATTACGTCAAGGAATCAAACTCCGCGTGGTGGACAATTATGGTAGGTCTAGGAGATAATGTTTGAAAGATTTCTTAAATGGCTCTTAACATAGCCTAAATGGACAATCTGGCTATATCAAGTTGCAACATTCTTTACAAAATTATTTGTCAATTACTATTTAAAATAGTTACATTTCAACTTATAAGTCAATCACGAGAGTAAGTGACCAAGAACTCTGGTTATTGAAAATATAAACAGCAATATAACGCCAACTTCTCTTAATGATCGTGAACTGATAACGCCAAACTGATTAGTCTCTGCAAAGGCGACTGGTTCATACTCTACCTCACATTGTTCTTAGACTCTTATAATCTCGCCCTCAACAAGTTAGTCCCCAGTAGTAGCCTATTCCAGATCAAAGTTAATTAGCCCCTTTCTAGCCTACTTTTGTAAATGTGGCAGGCGATTTAAGAGAACCTAACATGCAAACCGGTTCATTTTGAGAAAAAATCATACAATTGCCTAAACAGTTTTTAACTATAAGTCATCTATATTCGATATTGCACCATATGCCCTTCCCAATTAAAAAAAATCTTTTGATTCCAATTTCCAAAGACCAGAACAAGCCATAGACCACAAAAAAAACACTAAAATACATACAAACTTGTTTAATTGGAAGAATGCGACAAGTAAACAAAAACGAAGTCCTTCACACCCGATATGAGATTAAACTGTATCATGCACTGATCATCGCCTGATAAAATCAAAACAAACCCCAAATCTAAAGTTTCTTATTCTTGGCAGCATACCAATGAAAACGAAGAACAAAAAAAAATAAAATAAAGAGTACACATTCACCCGCATAATCCACTGTTTTTATCATAGGGTTTTAGCTCGGAAACAAAGAAAAGATTCGAACTTTATCATTCCAATTCGTGGATCGAGAAATTTTTACTCACAATTCAACTAAAGTTAAGACAGAAGCAGAAGGATCGAGCAAGAGATGGAAGAAGAAAAAGGGGAAATGGAAATGTACCTAAATAACCGTCATTCAACAAAGAAGTCAAATGCATATCGCAATTGGAAGGAATCGTGATCGCCGGAAAGTCGCCGGTGAACTCAGCCAGGAGTACCACCGTAGTGCCACCACGAGCTGCAGAGCTGTTTCTCAACGATTTCCGAGTTCTGACCCGTCTTCTTCTTCTTCTACACTCTGGGGCCCTCAACTCAGCGACTCAAACCCGTGTTATAGAGGGAGCCGTAGAAGATTATAGCTTTCTATTGTTCCAGTTTCTATAACGATTGCATTTCCTGCGAACAAGAACACCATTGTTGTCTCTGTTTTCACTCTCCGGCGAATCTAGCTGATTACAAATGATGGCCGGACGAATTTTTATTTTTATTACCATAACGAATTTTATGGTTGCTTAGAATTCAAGCATATAAAATTTACGCACACCCATAATAATTGTATAATAATTAATAAATATAGACTATATTAGTTCTCTTTATTTCAAGTTAATTTTAGGATTTCGTGTAATTAAAATCGGTCGTATCAACATAAATTAATTTTATTGTTGATAAAATTATTTATTGTAAATACAATAAAATTTTAACATCATAACTAACGGAAATTAATTTAACTGTTAACGCTCGACAACCGCATTTATTACGTTGAGTGTTTAACATTACTATTCATTTTTCGTAATGTACTTACAGAGCCTGTGTAATCTAGTTGTCATTGGTTTATCTTGCGAAATTCTCTCCATGTAGGTTCGATCCTAGGTTGTTACACTTATATATTGTGATATATTTTGAATTTGACTAAAACTAGAAAATGTTGAGTACCGTGTTTTTCTATTCTTTATTGAGCAGGCTGCAATGATCCGGTCTGTTTGTGAAATAATCCATCGGTATTAGACGGAAGTCGGGTACGTATCCCTCCCTTCACCCCCTAGTAAACTAGTAAAAATAATAGACTACAACAATAACTACAATAGCATAACTAAAGAAGACAGTTGGGTCAAAAACATCCCAACTAACATGGCATTTCCCATTTTTATAGGAACTTTTGTACCTCTCGAGTTGATTTCAGGTGCACGGCCCCCGAAGCACTCCACATCTTGTCATTTCGTCGTTGCTGATTCCCGTTAGGCGATGGCGGATATAACTAGCTCCTAATGCGAGTGAGCAATCAAACACTTTTGACCTTTTTGACCGTTAATCGTTCCGTCGCCGCCGCTTACTAAGCGCTGGTTCTATCCCAGCCAAGCAACCGAAGCAGCCAAGCAGAGAGAAGGAGGCAGAGGGTGGGTCGGTCGATCTTGTGGGGTCTCCTCGTGCTCAGGCAAATCTTTGCTCTCATTCCAAATCCACCGGTGAGATACACGCGAAATACATGCCACTGAAAGCGGAAAGCCCCAAAGGCAAACAAGCCTAGTTCCCCTAATAGCCCGTCGTGCGGGCCTCCCACTGGGGGCCCAAGTAATACCACTTAAGGGCGGATAAACCGTCCACCCAGTGCCGCTAGCTTTTCGGTAAATCAATTGCGAAATACTTCTCCATGGATGAAGTAGGAGAAGCAGTAGATAACTGATAATTAACGGGAGAAAGCCTATTTATACTTTTGTTTAACATTTCTGGAAAGACCACCTATTTGTTCGTGCAGCATTTCCACGATATCGTTATGATCACCGGAGCTTTCCCCGGAACTACTTTTGTTAATACCGCCACCTTCCCACTTAAGCAACTTGGGTCGGGCCTTCCTTCATCTATGAACCTTCGCATCCCAGGGCTTCAAGTTCACATAACAACGATTAGTGGATATTGGTACTGTCACTGCACAAGGTGGGTTAACTAACGAAAGAAAGATGGAACCAGATGCATTCTTAAAAGAAAATAGCTCACTGGTCACTTGTCCCCTTGTCCATAAGGACCTCGTGGCTAAACTCTATTTGTTTAAAGTTCGTTTGTTTTAATTTGTGAAAATAAATTAGTCAATCTTGAATATTAAATTGTGTCTAATTAATTATATAATTTAAGATAAACTTTTATTTTGTTCGGTTCGAGTTCAGCTTGTTTTGGCTCGAATTCGTTCGAGATCGATTCGACTCCTTTAAATATTACAATTAAAAAAATAATTTATATATCAATCAACTACGAGATCATTACTAATCAAAACAAATAAAAAATATTACTCATAATTTAATTTGAATTCACCATTAATTCATTGATTTAAATATTGTATTAGCAAATAAATAATGCGTCACAATATGTTTTTCTCAATTGTAATTTTTATTTCATTGAAATACTTAAATTTTAACGATACTATTGTAAAAATACAAAATATTAATAAAATGAATGATACCAAATTAAATTATGTTCGAAAAAATATAAAAAAAAATCTCGTGTCATAAGAGATGGAACAAAAATAGTAATTAAATTAATTGAGTCGTACTAACTCGAAATATGTTTTTTGTTTTTCAATACCTATTTTCTAACATCTAGGGGTGTAAAAAAGTTGACCTAGCCGAGCCTACTTGATATTAAATTTTGATTGAATCGAACCGAGCCAAACATGTTTTACTTAATAAACAAAATATTGTATTCGAAGTCGACTCCTTTAACTACTTAAATGAGCTGAGCGGAACATTATAAACTAGCAAAATTTAGTCGAACTTTTAAACTCGAACCGAGTCAACTTTAAAAACTTAAACAAACAAAGAATCATGTTTGAGATTGATTTGTTTAAATCGAACGAGTTTTAAACGAACCAAACAAGGGCAAATAATTTGGTTTGTTTATAGTTTTAAAATGATGTAGTTTAGAGTTCGGTTTTTCTGTACGTTATCCTATATCATCACATGTTTCAACTCATTAAAAGTTTCTCCCTCTTAAATAGATTTTAAATTTTACTTATTAAAAAAAATAAAAAAATAGACATTTATCAAATTTTTAATATATATAATAAACGATAAATCATGCATTGATACAAACAAATTAAGTTTCGTAGTTTAGGATTCAATATTTCTTGTTAAGATTTATTCCATATGTCAATAAGTATTATAATTAAAAGAATGACGTATCGTCTCAAGTATATCATTTTATTAAAGAATCTTAGCAAAGATGTGCCTTAGATTCACCCATCACTTTTATAAAATACCTAAATTTGTCACATGAAAAAAAATTATTTTAAAAGAGAGTTACATTTAATTTTGTTTTAAAAAAATTTTATTTATTGAATTACAAGTAAAATAAGAACATGAATTCTTCAAGAATATAATGAATCTGATTACAATAAACAGAAAAATACATAACTATCACATATCATCCAATTAAAAAACTACTGATGTATATATATTTTATTGTTGAATCATCTATAAAACAATATGCTTTGATCAACCATCGAAAATAATTAGCGAAATGCTACATGTACAACTGTCTTTCAAACGTCCTATTTGAGAAACCCTCAACAAGTTAACAAAGTTATGTATTCTGAATTATTATTAATCCTCACACATTAATATGAACTCGCAATGATGGATAAATCAAAATCGGAGAAAAGGACTTGCAAAAATAGATAAATCTAAATTTGAAAAAAAAGATCCAAGATAAGAAAAAATAAAATTCCAAAAGAAAACCTTATTTGAAACAATTAAACAAAACAAATAAAAAAAAGAATATTTAGGGGAGAGTTTTCTCTATTAACAAAAAAAACTCTCATTAGATCTGTAAACTCTAATAGATGGATGTTAGATTTGTTGGAAGAGAGCAAATTAAATTTTAGTTACATTTGAATTATTTTTTTGTTATTTTACGATAAATTAAAAAATTTTCAATTACAAACTTATAAATCTCGTTATAATTTAAAGATTCATAACAAATTTTATGAATTTTTTTTATACATTTAATTATTGATCAAAAATGTAAAATTAATAATTGTTAAAAGTCTAAATGTTATTTTTTTTTTTGGATGGGAAGGAGTATAAATATTCAAACAATTTCATGTCACCCTTAATCGCTCTGTTTCTCTCTTCTTTAAGAAAAAGATGCGCTTCAAGTCTTGTAAACTTAACTACATAAAAACGAGTACGTTAATCCATTACTAAGAATATGACTAAAAATTTATTAGGAAACAACTTTTGTAGTTATGGTTTACCAAGTTACTTTTAAATTTTGACTTCGTAATTATTTAAAATTGAAAATAATATCTTTTAAAAAAAATGAGTTTAAATAATTTTTAAAGCAGAATACAGATGAAACAAATTGATGAATAATAATTCTTCTTAAATGTTGAAAATTTTATGAAAAAAATTGACCCCCAAGTCCCAACAGACGCTTAATTAACTACTCTGGTGACATGATTTAGTGACCAACTGATAAAGAGTTTGAACTTTAAATTCTCCGAAGTTTATTAATCTCGGCCCGCCCAAACACCATCTCCCAAATCTTAAAAACCCTCTATTTAATTTTGAATTCCCACTCTCTCTCTCTCTAGATTTCTCTCTCGCTCATCAGTCTCAGCTCACCATCTCTAAAGGAAAATCAATTCCGGCCTTCTCCCTTCAGCTCGATCTTCAATCTCCAATGGCAAACTCCGATTCCACCACTTCTTTATCTCATCCTCCTCCTTTATCCGAGGTTTGCACAGTCTTTCATCTTATGTATATATGTTTATGTGTCAATTTTATTTAAATTACAGGTGATTTTGCGTCTTAATTCCTGACCCATTATTTGCAGAGGAAAAATGCGATCCCCTCCAACTCAAAAATCACAGTATGTTTTGAATTTAATGGCTTTAATTTGGATTTTGGGCGTTATTATTTCTATGGTTTACCTGCTGTTATTAATAATCTTAAACCCTGAGGTTTGAATGTCTAATTATGTTCCTAGGAATTGACTGAATCGAGGGAACTACTTCTTAATAGAATACAAACTTTAAAACAGGTAAATCTCATTTAAAAATGTAACCTTTTTTTGTCCTCAAATTACGAAATGTGAAGTTTGAAATCGAATTTGAAATTATATTATCTAGTAATATGCTTTTTATTTCGTTATTTTTGCTCCCAGGATTTACAAAGTTGGAGGTCTAAGCTAGATACTCAAGTTAAGGTCTACCGGGATGTAAGTATTATCTTTCACTTCCATTTTATATGTTTGTGACAGTCAAATTTTTCATTCTAGAACGTTAAGGTATATACTTAGAAAGTAGAAACAGAAGTTGGTTATAGACAGGCACACCTTTTTTTTTTTATCGGCAACAGACACTTCTATGCATCAGTTGGAAGTTTTATTATGTTGATTAATATGTTTATCTCCAATATGAAGTGATGTTGGATGTTTAATTGTTTAGAAAGATAATACTCCCCTTCTGTTCATAATATTAGACCTCAATTTGTGCACAGGCATTAAGAAATGCGTTGTGATTCATTTTATGATAGAAGTACGAATTAATCAACATTATGGGAGATACAAGATAAAAAATAATGGTAAAACAAAAAAGATGCTATATTTCCTTCTAGAATAAAACAAATGTGAATTAATTTGAACTTTAAAAAACTCTTAAAAAGTCAAATCATAATGAACCGGAGGGTGTATCCAAAAATTTAATGATTAAACTAGATCCCCTTCTTTGGTGATTAAAGATGCGAGTTAGGGTTGTAATGAGTTGATTCTAGCCGAGGTTAATCAAACATATTTATAAACGAGCCGAGTCCGAATTCCTTGACGAACAAAAAATCGTGTTCAAAATCGGCTCGTTTAATTATTCGAATGAGTTGATCCAAGTGGAATAATGTAAAATTAGTTGAGCATACTCGAGTTTTCGAATTCAATTCGAGCCTATCTTAAAATTTTTAACAAACGAAAAATTGTGTTTAAAATCGAATTGTTTATTTTTGCGAACCTAGTCAAATAAGCTTTAAACAAGCCGAACATGAGCTTGTTCGCAAACAGTTCGGTTCAGTTATGGCCCTAATGGGAGCACATTGTCATCTTAAAATTGGTTATATCATGCTAGTATCCCAGTACTCTTATGTCCAAATATACAGCTATGTGGAACAATGCCATGTTCAGAGCTATGGATCTTCACATGAATTTAATATACTCTCATTTATGATTTATGTCATCATGAATTTCCCGTTTGTTGCTTTTCATTGGATGTAGTAGTATCTTATTGTTCATGTATGGGCTTTCTGGTAGCCACCGATAGCTGTTCCACATTTGAAAAGGACGTGTACTTCATATGGGTTCAGATTTGTACGTGATGGTGTGCCATCATCTACCTCACCCTCATGGGCTTTCCCCTTCTTTTGTTTCCTCCGTTAGATGTCTGTGTTTCAGTCAGGGACAGACGGGCATCATCACTTGCAGTGTTTTCTCTACTCAGATACCCCACTCCAGTCAACTTTATGAGATCGCTTGTCATATTTTGGAACGTCTTAACATGTTTGCGAATGTTTTACAGTCGGGGTTTATTTGATAACAAAAGTCTATACTACAATTGTGCAAATGGACAAAGAACACCTTGTGATGATTCTATTGTAGAAAACATGAATGTGTTTTTTTTCCCGTACTAACTCTCTGCCAATATGAAGTTTTTGTCATAAGGTCAAACAACGGAAATATAGGCACACAAAAGTTTGTTTGAGCATTTTGTAATAAGAAGCCTTTTATTTAGATATCTAAGCACTAGATTATACCAAGTCAGTAGGAAGGCTAGTCCAATATTATTTTAAGTTAGAAAGAGATTAGAATGTAGAATGGAGTCATCTAAGTCGTACTTCTGCTTTAGGTTGAATTTGTAAACATTCACATGTATCATATCAGTCTCAATAATGGATGCTTTCAACCAAGTAATTGGAAGTTGGATGATTAGACTTTGGCCCCGTTTGGGAACAACTTTTTTATTATAGTTTTTAAGTTATTTTTAACTTTTAGCTACTGCGTCAAAATTAATTCTCAAATTATGACATAGAAGTCATTTTTTCAGAAGTAACTTCACCGTACTTTTTATTTTTGACTTCTAAATAAAGTACACAAACACTTGAATAGTTCTTTTTAACTTAGTAGTCAATTTTGACTACTTATTAGTCATAGCGGAACAGCCCCTTTGTGTCAATGATGTTGTAGGAGTAGATTGATGCTGATTTCTTACTTTGTGCAGGAGCTTTCAGAACTTAAGCAGTCACTTAATGTAGAAGTGGATCAACTTCGATCAGTGAGAAACATCATAACTTGTACATTATGTCTTTATTTCTCAAATATCTTCCATCTAATTTTATTAAACTGGATTGAACCAGGAATTCCAAGAACTGAGGACCACCCTTCAGCAGCAGCAAGAGGATGTCACTGCTAGCCTAAAGAACTTGGGGGTAAGGGATAGTAAGAAATTAAAATTTATTGGCTGCCTCTAATTACATGCTTCGGATATTTATCTCAAACGGCAACTAACTCAAATCCTTTGCAGCTGCAAGATATTTCAGGAGAAACAAAAGAAGCTGAAGGTCGTAAAGGTGAAGGCAATGCTGAGAAAGCACAAGATTTGCCTGCAGAGGAAAATGGTAAAGAAACTGAACACTAGATGCGTTTTGCTTTCATCCATTCAGCTAAGAATGGAGAGTTCTCAAAATTTTCATTATGTTATCTTCATCAAAATGTTGGTTATGTATGATCCAAAATTTCAAATATACAAGGGATCAGACACTGTTTTCTTGAGCCACGGAGCTCCATCTTAATATATTGTAATACTAAGAAATCGACTTGGCTTCTTATTTATATTACTCTAGTAATTGTTGGAACTTGGAAGCTTCAGTGATTTTTGCCTCTGCCTTGGACATTAACCTAATTCTTGCAAGTGCAATAATAACTTAACTTCAGCTAGCATCTTTTTCCGTTAGATTAGTAAGTTGAATGTTGCCGCCATGACTTAAGATTTGAACATATGACTGTGGGTTTCATTGGTTATTAACTAGAAATTAAGAGGTTTCGGTATCGAATATTTCAGTTTAATAGAAAAAACTCTGCCAGATAATCTCTCCCCCTTTGTTCATCAGTAATAGTCTTTTTAGATTTTTTTTTACATACCAAAGAGAGCATTAGTTAAAGTACTTGATAATATTCTATTCCAATATTACCCATCTATAATTACATGTTCCTAGAGTCTATGTACTTGAAGAAAAAAGTCATTATAGTTAGTGAGGGTAAATTAAGAAATAAACCGCAGACAATTTTCTTGGTATAAGAAAGTGACTATTAATTAGAGATTTGACACTCTCTAAATAGATTATTATTAATGAATGGATTGAGTAGTTATTATTTATTAACGAGTGTGTAAATATTTAGATAATAATTTTTTGTGTAACCAAAAAAATATTTTGAATTTATATATGCTTGTGCATAGGTATCATATTCAACGACCGAAGCTAAATGTTTCATTTAGTACAAAAACCTAACCAAATAAGCCGAGCCCAATATAACATTGTCTCATAAAATGAGAAAAGTAAAATGTAACAGAAGATTTCGATTATGAACAGAGAGGCATTGAAGAGGTAAGTTTTGGGGGTCGTGTTTTGGTTTTCTTGAAGAGTAAAGGGACCCAACCCAAACCAAACCATTTTCCTGTGCAATAAGAATTTATTAAGATGGCATGGCAGGCTCACCCCAGATGAGATGCTTCGAAAGAAAATCTTGTACGGAGTGTGTATTATTAGGTTTTAATCATATTCAAAGCTCAGTACTCGAGAATCGAGATGATACGAATCGAGATGACTAAGACCCTCTCTGTTCTCAAAATGATAACCATCTTCATTCATTACAATTTAACATCAAGTGTATCGGTAAATGAAGATAGAATTACTACTCCGTGAGCACTCCACTCCACCCCACCCCACCCCACCTCACCCCCGATACATATAGTAATTCAGTAGGACACATCTAATATTTTTAACTTCGAGACGTTCTTATTTTGATATGAATAGAGAAAAGTCTAATGGCCTAAGCAGTGGATGTGGATAAATGTATTGAGTGGTATATTATATTTAGTGAAAGCAAATTAATGTGTAAATAAGTATCGGTTAAATGAGGAGTCGTGTCTAGGTCTTATCTGTTGCCAGTTTCTTACATAGCCTTTGCGTAAACAACTCAAAAAGCCATCAAAGTTCCTATCTTACCACCACGCTTATTTTTTATATATAGGCTAGTGGGAAATAGTTGAAAGTTGAAGCAAATTGTTCCGACTCTACTTTTATAATTATTTGTCTAAAAATTTGTTTTGTATTTAATTTAAGAGATAAATGATACTAACCACAAGTTATTCAAATCCTTCCAATATTCTATCTTTTATTTATGTTTGGGCCTTCACACGAAAAAATTAAATTACTTTAACGATACTTAAAAATTTATTCCAAACTCAATTTGACTCGTTGAAAATTATATAATATGAATAGAAATATAATACCCCTACTACTACTCTTGCTGCTAAGCCCTACTCCATTAGGATTTTGATATAGAAAAAGACTAAACTAGTAAATATCATCTAAGTATTGGGTCAAAGTGAGAGAGGAGGTTTCTCGGTGCTTGTAAATAGTGAGAGTTCGAGTACTTTTTATAGTATTTAGTGGTGACTTTAATTTCATTCTCACGTATGAGTGATATTATTATCTATGACACGATGAATGATCTAAACGTCAAATTCTCAGACCAGAAAGAGATGAATACCCTATCTCTTTCTCCGATTTTTGTACCCAAAAAAGACTTTTTGTAAAAATTATAATGATGTTGTATGCTTTTTTTTTCACATTGTCAGAGATGCATGCAAATGAATCATGAATAGTAAACATGGCGTAGATTATAGAAACTTGAACACCCTATGGGAAATACAGTCATTTCATAGTGTTGTTTATATCTTGTCACCAACATTTACAAATGTGCGATAACTATAATTATTAACTCACCTTCGGCAACAAAGTACAACATCAGTAATTGGGAACGTATTACGACAATATTTCCAAAACCAAATAAATTTAAAATTAAAATTTACAAAAGTGATAACACATAGTAACTTCAATATTTTTGAGATAAATATTATGATTATCTATGAACAAGTGGAATCTGAATTATTTACAAAGTTACTACTCTTTTCATTGAGATTTATTGGTTGTTTTATGGATTTATACACTTATTAAAAAATAATACTCTTTTCAATTTAAAACAATAGTCGTTTTAACTTTTTACAAGTAAGTTTAAGTAATATTTTTTATATACTAAATATTTCATTTAATTGTAAAAAAAATAATAATAATAAAAAATATTTGATATAAGAATTAATATGAATAAATTTTTTTACTAAAATAAAATATTTAACATATAAAAAATATTATATAAATTTAGGTGCAAAAAATCAAAGCGATTGTTATTTTAAACCGGAGAGAATATTAAATATTATTATTTTGTAATAAATATTAATGTAAAATTGTCTATTTATTATTTTCTATAATAAATACTATAAATATTGAAAATTAAGTTAGTATATTAAATACTACAAAGAATTACTCTTTTACATATATTTTTAAGTATTATTTGTGACATTATATTTAGATAAATAAAATATTAAATATGATATATAAAAATGGATGGAAGGAGTATTATGATTCTTTTCGAATCTTGTTATGTCATGATTAACCATTTACCGATTCTAGCTTATTCTCCGTATATGCCAGGAAAAAAATTGTTTTTTCTTTAAATATTACTAATTGGTGACAAAATATATACATAGAAAATAACAAAACATGGAGAGACTGTGCAAATATTTGAATTTTAGTCCAAGTAGAGAAGAACAGGCACTTGGCAGGGGCATCTACCTCATTTTTGAAGTCTATTAGTTGCTCTGAACTACCTTCTTTTCTCATGCACACTTCATACTAATATCTCTCTCTCTCTCTAGATTTCTCTCTCTCCAGTTCAATATACCATCTTTCCCTTTGTTCAAAAATCTGCAAAATCTCTTCCTCTACGCTGTTTCTCTCATGGCTGCAATATCCCCTGAAGAACCTCCTCAACCCCTGAAATACCAGGTACATATACACATATACATACATTTTCATACATATATACATACATATGTATGCATATTTCTACAGAAGTACCCATTGTTTTGGGCCACCTTTCTTGTAGATACAAATCATAACCTCATTCTTGTGTCGTGTGTGTATTTCTAGACTTTTGTTTTGAAAGTCTCCATCCACTGTGTTGGCTGCATGAGAAAAGTCAAGAAAGTTCTTCATAGTATTGAGGGTAAATCAATAAATTCATTAATTATTTTCTCTAATTGTTCTTTCTTTTTTGAAATGCAAGCTTTTAAGTAGTTCTCATTTCATTTTCTTTTTCAGGGGTTTATACTACAACAATTGATCCCCAGCAACAAAAAGTAACAGTTACCGGAAACATTGATGCGGAGACTTTGATCAAGAAGCTGGTAAAAACCGGTAAACACGCCGAGATGTGGCCGGAAAAACCCGCCGGAAAAGATAAAAAGTCCGACAAAGCCAAGAACAATGAGGGAGACAAGGACACAAATAGTAATGAAAACAGCAGTGATGATGAAGAAGAAGAGGATTCAAAGGAACAACCGGAGGAACCAAAGGTTGCCGCCGTCAAAACCGGTGGACCTACCGTCACGTTTTGCCCCACCTTACCGGAAATTCATCACGCCGGAGAAAAACCGCCGGTGGGGGAGCAGAAGCGGGATAACAGCGGTGGAGCTGCAGCTGCTGGTGGCGGAGGTAAGAAAAAGAAGAAAAAAAAAGGGCGAAAAGGTAATAATGCGGGCAATGCTAATGCGGCTGCAGCGGCTAACGGTGGACCGCCAAGTACCGGAATGGGAAATGTTACGATGGGTCCCATACAAGTTCATGATCAAAGCAATATCAGCCCTACGATTCCTTTCCCGTATCAGTATCCGCCATGTTATGCGCCTCAGCAAATGTATGTGATGAGTTACAATACGGCGCAGCCTACCGTAGTTGCTGCTCCTACGTACTATGTCCCTCCAGCACCGTACACGTCATATACTATGTACGCTCAACCTGAGGTATCCACCGTTCGATCGGATTCATCTTTTGAGATATTTAGTGATGAAAACCCTCACCAATGCAACATCATGTAAATTAGATGAGTTATGGGGGTTGAAGATTATTGGCCTTAAAATGACTAAAATGTTCTACCAACTTGTATTTTACTAATCTAGTCTATGAAAGGTGAGATTTTGTCCCAATACTATTTTATTTTACTCTAAAATTATTCTGTTATTGTTTTTTGTAATGGAGCTGTTATTTCAAAATAAAAAAGATTTTCGAATATGCTTGTGGAAAAAACAATTCTTTTTTTAACAATAATGGTGTAAAAAGTTTGTAATTTGATTAGGAAGGTACAAACTTTATGTTAATACAATCTCCCACTTCCTTTTGAGATATTCTATCATATGTTTATTATACATTAGTGCTTCTTTTACATGATGCCCTAAGAATTTAGATTTGATCACCAATAATTGGCTTATGGTTCTAGAAAAGAGTGATCCATTTAAATTTAACATCTATAATTATTTTTGAATAGATGTGATACATTAAATGTGGAATATTTTTCATGTGATAAGACTCTTATATTTACTAATATATACCATGAATGGAACAATTTAAAGGCACTTTTGGTAGCACTAGTTGAGCCTACATTGTAGAATATTCAGAGCCCTTAGAGTAGCATATGCTTATCAAACACCTCCCAAGTGTGGTGTTCTTAATAGTTGCTTTCTCCACTTTATCCCTCTGTTCTACACTATTCTGCATTTCCTTGTACAAATCCACCCCTACAGATCGATCATTCTCACCCTTTTCTCCAAATATTACTCAATTTTATCTGCACTTTAATAAGATCTCTCACTTTTCCCTTACGGGGGATGAAAACAACAAGAAAAAGAAACAACTCAATCGCAAAGTTACAAAGTTATATTAGAAAAGGGCCTAAATTGATGCTGTCACAATTCGATCTCTCCACTTATATTGGTAAAAGCGAGTCTCGACTTATATTGGTAAAAACGAGTTGTCCTACATTAATAAAAACAAGTCAATATCAAGTGGATCGAAAGACATCACTTAGAATTTCATGTTCAAACAACTTAATTCTATATTGGTGCTTCTCTAGAACTTTCCGGCACAAATAGAGATATACAAAGACCTTGTAAGGGTGAGTGACTTGTGACTAATTGATTTTATTCTCTAATCCACTTAATTGACCTATTTGACCACTAAAAAGTTTAGTGCAAAAGAGAATCAAAGAATATATTCATACCCCTTGTCTAAAAGACCATCCTTGCAAAGTCAATACTACAAATGAGAGGCAAATACAAGTTTTGCACAAAAAGAGAAATGGTAAATAAAACTTAAATACATAGTCAAGGTTGCCTTGAGCATAATCTAGGTCAAGTAGAGTAGCATGAAGGAAAGAATGATTCTTCTAAAAAAGCTTGGAATAGAGTAAAACCAAAAGCATAAGTTCCACTAGTTGCATCATTGGTAAAGAATACAAGCCATTCTTAAAGAACCAACTAGATAAAGATGGAATACTCACTAAGTTGATGGAGTCCAATCACAGAAATATGGTCACTTTGCAGAGCTTCAAAATCTCTCAGAAAAGGAAAAGAAAGCCATTAAGCTATAAAGATGAGTAACAACAAGAATCATCCATCTAAAGATAGTAATTAATAAAGGATGAGACCTGCTAAACCATTCATATTGGACAAAATGATTCTCAGTCTTGTTACTTGAACATCAGCAAGAATCAAACAAAGAACCGTATTCATTTTATAACATTGAGTACTTTTTGGGAAAAAAATTCCAAAGGAAACAGATTCCACCAATACATATACTTTCTTCTTCTTTTTCAATTCAAGTTTCATATCTACCAGAAGAACAAAAGGAAAGAAAGCAGACTCATTTCCCATAATTACAAATGTAGGGACCATGCAAGATTTGCATGACCAAAAAGGGCTAATGAAGGGCTGACAGATTTAAGGAACAAAATTTAACAAACATTTTACATATATGTCTATACACACAAAACTATTCTAATTGATGTATAAGTAAATGATATTGACTTAAAACTATAAGCAAGTTGATGCCTTTGAAGTACGCTTGTTTGTTCCTAGCATGATCACAATTACTGTTACATCATCGTGATATTTTCTTCTCCTACCCGCTGGGATACTCAACAACTCTTCCATAGTGAAACCTGCAAAAAATACACAATGTTGATTTAAATTTTTCTGCTTTGCATTACACGATTTTAGGCATGTAATATATGTGCTGCGCCATAAACATTTACACGAGGCATGACCAATAATTTCAATTTAACAATTAATTAAGCAACTTTATGGGGCTTGTAACAGAAAACTCCAGAACAAGATGATATAATGTATGGCATGGAAGACACCATCCTGCAATCATTACTTAGCTCTTGCAACACCATATTATGTTCAGAGATATTGGAATATGTCCCTACAACTTGTTCATTTTGCTAAATTTCGGCTTTTTTCACAGTATCTCAATGGCCTGATTTTCTTATCCCACTGGGAAAAAGAGAGTTTAAATTGCCCAGTTCTAAAGTAACCAAAGTAAGAACGAAATGTTGGATTTTTACCTGCACAATCTGCTGCTCTCAGTACAAGCTGTTCTAACAAGAATTTTGCTGGATCTCCAAAAGGATTGCACAAGATATAAGAATGGACAAGCTTTATAGCTTCATCATTTGTGAAGAAATCAAACAGGCCATCGCTCCCAAGTATAACAAAGTGATCAGAATTGGAGATTTCACGTACGCCAAGAGATGGTTGTATGGAGACATATGGAGGACTTATAAGGTTGCGAACCCGAAGAATACCCATCAAGGCTTCATTCAATATTTTCTGCAGAAAGACAACACAACAATTAAGACTTCATACATTTGTACGGTAGTGACTGATGCAAAATTTCTTCTTCTTCTTCTTTTGGTCCTTTTGTTGTAATAGAGGGGAAGAAAGAAGACAAAATTTCTTGTTCTTGTTGTTGTTGTTGTTGTTGTTGTTCTTCTTCTTCTTCTTCTTCTTCTTCTTTCATACATTTGTACGGTAGTGACTGATGCTTGTAATAGAGGGGAAGAGAGAAGACAACTCTAATTTTTTAAGGCAGATCAGCTACCAAAGTTAATAATATAGCAGCAAAAGAAGACTACAATCTCGCAATCATGGAATGTTGAATATTTACAAATGCTTCCAAAAGGATTTGTTACATTCATTCGCATATTGTAAAAGATGCAAACAGGAAAGCATATAGTCAGTAGAAATACGATGTTACCATATCACATTATGAATTGCTCTTCAACTAATTTTAGCAAAATCTTTATGAACCTAATAGTTCTAATTATTCTATTGCTAATCGAGAGAGAGAAAAATGAACCTTTGTTGATTCAGGGAGATTGTGATATTACTAAGTGAATTAAATAAAAGAATGAACATTTGCTGATCCAATGAGATTTTGAAATACTTTTTGAGGTAAACTTTAAAAAAAATTCCCTACCTTTTTCAGGTAACCAACTCCAAAAGCACGAGTGACTTTTAACTTCCCTTTCACTTTTCCAGCTACAATTGTGGCAGGGTCATCAGGATGATTTTTTAGAAGTTGGGATTTTTCAACTTCATTGTCAACCGTATGACTATCAGTAAGCTGTACAGCTTGCAAGACCTTGTTCCCATTTATGCCAACACCACCATATGTTGCTAATACGGCTCGACTATCACCTAAATTGAGAATATACAGATCCTTCCCATGAAGAAGCACAACCAAAACACAAGATCCAACAGATACTATATCAGGGCGGTCATCCATTTCTTGCTCAACCATGTACAAGAAATCATTCTCAGCCTGACTTAGTGCACGTTGAAGGCTATCTAGGACTCTTTGTCTAGGTGAGACAGATAAGCCTTCCATGAGCAACTCCATGCTTAAATCTCTATGAGTACTTTCACCCTGTTTGCTAATTTTATCATCCTTGGGAGTATATTCAAGGGGCTCAGATGAACCTACCTTAAGAGATGCTTTAGTCAATTCAAATTCCCATTCTAAAGAATTCAAATGAACCCCAATAGTTTCATACAGTGTTCCAGCCAGAAAATCAGCTGCATCTCTACCATTAAACCCATCATAGATTGCACAAAAGAGCCACCCATTTTCTTCAGAACAAACAGCTTGAACTCGATCTTCACCAGCAGCTCCACCTGCCACTTGCACCTCTATAGCATTGAGAAAACTTTCACTTCTCGAGGGAGCACTCATAGATTTCAGTGAAATGGAATCAGATTCCGCTGTTTCACTTGGAGTTGACGGACTACAACTTAAGTTTGAGAAACTACTTTGGAGGGAAGAAGATAATAAATCTAACTTTGATATTGAGGGAGAAGAAGGAATCCTACGGAATGAATTGGGAGAATCCCAGGTTGGAAGAATTTCTGCTCCGATTAGGCCATTACATATATTTGTGTTAGCCAATGTAGCATTGGCGCTCAAGGCAGCACCAGAGAAACAAGAGAAGGAACTATTGGTTCTTTGAAGTCTAATTCCTGATGGGGTTTCAAATTCATCGGCCATGCCACAAGATGCTTCCTTCTGTACACTGCATTGATAACCAAAACTTACTTTGATTTCTCCATCTGGATCCATACTCGTCTTCTGATGCATTATAACTGGAACACCACAAAACTACAAGGATTATTTCCTAACAAGATGGAAACTGTAACATGCACAAGCGCAAATTTTAAGTTCTAGATGAAGGTGAATCAACAAATTAATTACAGGGGGGACACCAAGAAACAATAATTAAGTTTGGGAAATGATATTTCAATTTGACAAGTTTCGGTGTCTGAAAACTGATACCACTTTCAGTAATTTGCAGACACTATGACTGATACAAGTAGGTAATAATTATGTTATAGTGGGTTGCTCTACTTTTCGTTGAAATCAGTCATGCTTTTGACTATTTTACCGGTTTTAAATTGAGTTAATCAAATGTACATTTTAAAGTGCCAAGTTCCACGACCATGTGCTCAGTTAATTTTCTCTTTCTTTCATTTGCAAATAAGTTCCATTAATTTCCCGTTTACTTATGGAAGACAGTTACAATTCTTAAAAGATCCCCATTCCATTCTACAGTCAGATTAATGTCTTTACGAACATTAATAAGTTTTTTGTAGGCATCTGTATTTGGCACAAACTAAATTTACTAATAAATATAGATCTAATTTCCTAGTAAACAATAGCATCTATATTCCTGAGTCCTGACTCACTCCTAAATACAAATACATATTCTGTATTTTTATAAGCAACTATTATCCAGGAAAAAAAGAGTATAGCTGATTTTTAGAGAATATCGTGTAAAGATTTTATCAAGAGAAAACTATATATTTTTCTATAAACATAATGGTGTTTAATGAAAATAGAGGAAAAGAATATCATAGATTTAAAATAAAGGTGAGATGACCAGTATAAACACCACAAATTAATTCATGATCATTTGCATAAAACCCTACCATAGCATGGGCAAGTAGGCAAAATTAATTCATTAAAACCCTCTTGTTAAATATGCTAGAATGTTTCATGACAACTGATTGTCACCTGAACCTATACACCCTGACATATCCCACAAAAATTAATATAATGAAAAATTAGAACATTGACAACTGAAATCAAAGAGCCATGATCTTTAGCTGTTTTTCATCTAGTGAAATGAATCACATTAGATATCAATCATTATTGTCTCTAGTTTTATAACAAAAATCATTAAGGTAGAAGTCTTATCACCCAGAATTCATTCTCTCGAAATTAGAGTTTTTCAATCTAAGAAAGAAGAACAACAAAGGGGTATAATAAATGATGAAGAAGAAGGATATAGTTGATTCCAACCAATTCCCAAGAGTCAAATAGACCCAAATGTTAATGGGTTAGAGCCAAATTTCACATAAACACATAAAACAAATAATCAATAAAACTCAACCAATCAACAAGACCCAAAAGAAGAAAAAAGAAAAAAAAAAACTGATTAAAACAAAAGACTTCAAGAACAGTTAAAACACCCATATATCACGATCAATAAAAAAAAAACAGAAAACACTTGCCACCCAACAACAAAAAACAGAAAAAAAAAATGCAGAAAAAGATCGAAATAGAAGTACTAACCTTGTATGTCTCCAAAAGCAAAAATCCAGATGAGAAAAGGGACTCAGAAAGCTGTGAACGCAGAGTAGAAGAATGTAGATACATAGAAAAGAGTGATGAGTGTAGTAAAATTGAAGAGGGGAATCTCAAGGGAGAAGAAAAAGGGGGAAATTGAATGGTTAGAAAGTGAGTTTGCTAAAAATACAGGAATTTATAATTTTGGCCGTGAGGTTCAGGTGGTGGAGGACTGATGGAAGAGTCAAATTTCTAATGCTCAGAGATTCACTAAAACCGGTAAATAAATACCCATTGCGCCTTTATTAACAAGTTGTAATTATTATGTAACAATGCTGTTTGTGGAGTTTCGTTTGCACTCTTCAACATCGTCATTTTATATACACACAAATTGGTAGAGTCTAAAAAGATTTTATATACATCTAATTTTGGTATTAAAAAAGTAGTTAAATTTGTTTGAGTTATACAAAAAGAATAAATCAGATTTAGACAAAAAAAATTCGTATATAAAAAGTCAAACCAAAATCTTATCTAAAACCTTCTATATAGGTATTTAAATTAGCTCGATTAATGTTTCAACTCGATTCAACATTCAATAAAATCTATCTTGAATGAGTTAAGAAAAGTCAAACTAAAACCACTTCTCACATATCCAATTTCAATTTAATTTATAATTAACTACTCTCTCCATTTTAAAATGCATAACGTTTGACTTTTTTCACGTATTTTTAGATAAAATTTTATATATGTTAAATATTTTATTTTTTAAAATTAAAAATTGAAAAATCAAAAATATGTTAAATAAAGATTAATATGATATAAAACTCACAATTATATAAAATATTCCTACTAACTTTTATCTAAAGTTATGAGAAAAAAAGTCAAATGTCATGCATTTTGGAATAAAGGTAATACAATTCTTATGTAATAAACCAATTTATGTAGAGTTTTAAATTCTTACTTTTTACTGTAATAAAATTTAATTAAAATATATAATTATGAGAAATCATGTAAAAAAAACTTATTAAATATGCATTCAAATAAACTAAAAAATACTTATAAAAAATTAAAAAAATTAACTAAATTAACAAGTCAAACATTATTACTATTTACAATAATTAAAAATATAAAAATTAGTTTAACTTTTATAATTAATTTATATAAATATATAAGTTAAAAAATAGAATCCGTACTTGATACCGGTAATAGAAGTCCACAAGCGTTTAAACGATAATTAATATATTTAGGTGAGATTTTCACGAATTTATGTAATTTTAACTCGATAGAATCTTGCTATTTTAAGTTTTTTTTTTTTTTTTTTTGTAATTTCACATGGTGACTTGATTCATACTGTTTCACAATTTTATTATAACTAGCTCATAACTCGTGCAACGCACTAGTTATTTTTATTTTATTGTTTAATTTAAATATTTTATTAATAATTATAATTTAATATTTTATTATATTTTAAATTAATATAAAATATATTTAATTATTATTTAATATCAAATTTTATGAATTAACTTAATTTTGATCATACAATACAAAAATATTTTAGCACATATATCAAATATTACTCGTTTCATTATTTCACAAAATCAAACTGATTTTGTATATTCACATTTGATCTCATATATTTTTATTCATGTTTAATATATGTCTTTATTATTTTATTATCAATATAATGTTAACATATTCATTAATAATTTCATCACATAGAGCCTATACTATCAATAAAAAAAAAACTTATAGTTTTGACAATAGAATTTAAAAAGAAAAAATGTGATAAAATATAGTATTTAAGAATTGCAACGAATATAATGTTTAACACTATATTTTAGATTATTTATTAATACTTTTTTAAGTTGCTTTAAAATTTTTAATTAAATTGATGTGAAGCCAACATATTTTAAATTCAAACTCTAATTAAAATATATTATTTTACACTTACTCGTATATATTATAGATATTAAGTTAATTATAAATTTGAAAACGTATCATAGACATCTAAATACAAAGTTAGAGAGATTGTACAAAAATATAATATAAAAAATATTTGAAACATTTATATCATTAGAGAATAATTTTTTAGATCACATTATAAACTACAAACTACTTAGAAAAAATCAAATCGAAATATATGGTAAATCTTAATAATTAATAACTAAACAAAAATATAATAAATACACATAACATAATTCACCAGACAATTATTAAACAAATAAATCTAACCAAGCAAATTACAATTTAATCAATTATAATTGAAGATGTTAATTTATATAATTATTACGAAATAATGATGATAAATATAAGTAACCCAAAATTATAATAACTGTACAAAAATAGCTTAATTAATAAGACAAATGATAATTTGAGTCAAACAATATATTTTTAATTGAAACGTTGATTTTATTTGTATAATTTATAATGTGTTTATATATATACCTCAAAATAATTAATTACGATAATATATAATTTAAATTTACTTAATACATACTTAAGAATTGTTGTACTTATTTCATGAAATTAATTTTAAATATGTATGATAATTATGTTAATTAAACTATCAAATATCGCATTTAATTTTATGTCCATAATTTCATTTTTCATGCATATAAAGTTACTTATTATATTATATTTATATATTTTATTTTAAAATTATCTAATTGTGGATTTCATAACTCTTAATAAAAGTAGGAATTGAGGAAAATAAAAGTAGATTAGGAGTATTTGATGAAAGTACAAGTAGATTAGGAAATGATAATGTGGAATAAAAGAAATTTGAAAAGGATAATATTGAAAAGAAAAAGTGCGGAACCCTGAAAAAAATGTTTGTGCTTTTAAATATATAATAGATTAATTTAAATATAATACTTTTTTATTTAATAGAAGAAGTTAACATTTTAAAGTAATCTTTGTACACCAACACACAAAGAAAAGACTAAATTATTTTGTAATATTCAATTTTTTCAGACTCCTTCATCTATTATAAAAGAAGGAAAATTTTATACTCCTTCCTATATATAAGTGTTAAAAATCAATTCTGCAAATATTAATGCAAAACAAAGAAAATTGTGTTCTTAAGTTTCTTTCTTTATAATTGAACTTAACAAGTGGCATTTATATTTTAAAAGCTTAAATTAAGACTTTTAGCCGTCTCTCGTCTAAATTTATTATACCCCCCACCATGGGCTCTGATTTTCTTTCCCACTTGATTTGATAAATCTAAGAAATCAAGTTGTGATGTAAGTTCATTAAATTAAATATTTCAAATTGGTTATTCATTCTATCTGCTCTACTTTAACTGACGTTATGACGTTAAATTATCTGTTTGTATTTGTCATTTTTTTATTTCAAGAGAACATAATTTTATTCATTTTCAAATTAATTTATAGGAATTAAGCAAAACGAGTTATTATTATTTATTTTTTTGAAATTTACTCATTGATTTTATATTAATAAATGTACGTTTTATTCTAAAAAAATTCAATTGTATGGACTAAAAGAGTATTAAAAGATATACAAGTATATAAAATTTATCATCATTCTGTGGTGTATAATACTCCGTATAATTTTTATTATCATGTAAAATTAGTACTATATTTTTAAGAATTAAGATACGTTGATTTTTACATGATTAACAAAATTATTTAAATGATCTAGAAAAAAAATCAGAAATTCATATATTTTATTGTTTTTACATATACTCCACCAATCCTAAAGTATTAAACTTATATTTATAGAGACAGAAATATAACATGAACAAATATACTTATAAAAATGAGGTATACCTCAATCCTCTATTTTCCGAATCTATATACATCAAATGCAATTCTCTCTATATCTTAAAAGGGTGATATAAATGCATTCTAATACATAGATTGTCTTTTATTTTTCGAGAACAACAAATTAATTTTCAATGCTCTTCAATTCTTAATCTATAATACCATGTCTAACGACCAAAATTTAAAAAAAAATTTAAAAAACTTTTGAAAATTGATTTAAATTAAGTAGATTCCCGTCAAAGTTGAAAGTCAATACAAATTGAATTGGAAGTTTGTGAAATTGATTACGGAAGAAGAGTCACTGTTTATTTAAAATTTTTATTTTTATTTCATTTGTAATTATTTATTTTTATTTTTTATTTTTCATTGTATATAGGTTGTCCTTTGGGGTTTCAAAGTGGTGAAGCCGTAAAGCTTAATAATTTACCAAGAGCCATTTCATGCTATTCAGATTTTTTACCCCCCGCAGCATTATTAAATAGAAGTAATTTTTAATATTATGATGCTTAAATAGTTGAGTGATGCCGACTGTTTATGGTTTATATTAGTTGTCAGGTGTGTGCGGGAGAAATTAGATTTCAACTAAACTAACTGCGCTCTCCATTTCAAATTTTTAGACATATTTTAATTTTTTAAGTACATTGCAATTTAATCATAATAAATTTGTAAGATGTTTTATTTAATATTTTAATATAATAAATTAAATTTATAATTTACAAATATTAATATTTAACGGTGATATTTGAATAGTTTCACTCACAAACATTCATAGACCATGTTTGCTTCGATTTACATTTTAGAGATTTTAAATTTTTATAGTGTAAATTATATTGTCAAGATTAAAATTTTTTAAAATTTAAGTGGTAACAAACATAAACATAATTATATAATGGTATGCATTCCAACACGCATATGCATTCCTAATTTTGCTTCCAGTTTCAATTTCTTTTTATTTTTCTCATGATCTCTTAGTCTCATATTCAATTTTTAATTGAACAGTTGATAGAATTTTATTTTTCAAAACATATTTTCTTCTCTCTCAATATATATAACTGAGAAGATAATATTATCATAATAAGAATCTATGAAAGAGAAACAAGAATGGATTGAATACATGAAACAAGATATCAGACTGCTTGGCGGGGTCACATAGTTAGAGTAATTATATTAAGGAACATCTACATAATACAATTATTGTTTATTTATTTTTTTAGATACAATTATCATTCTAACAGTATAATTTTCTTCTCGAACAATATGATTCCTCTATTTTATTGATTCTTGATATATGTAGCTCATATGTAATGAGATTGTTCAATAAAAACAACAACTACTAAAACATGAATACAGGTATCGAAAGATTTATTGACCCAAAATTTTTTTTTATTCAACATTTAATATCTTAACCATTCAACGCTTACTATAACACCAAATTCTCGAAATCGATAAAAAGAAATATCATCATATCCATCCACTTTAAATCTCAAAATAATTTTAATAAAATAATATGTAATTGAGATAAATTTATTGTGTGATGTAGGATATTCATGCAAGGCTTTGTATGTGGCCCTAAACCAAAAATCTTGCCAATATGCAATGCAATTTTTATGTGGACCTTATTCATGTATAATCTCCCAATTGGATCACTAAACCTCCAGAAATGCAAGTCAAGTCAAATAAACACTTTGTGACCATCCATTTAAATTTCTTATTATAGTGATTTATTTTCTTTTCGGTGCAATGCATATAATTCATGAAAGCAAAAGAAAGCTAGCCTTGTTGCATGCATTGTCCTCACAAAACATTGCACAAGACAATAAGTCAATATCAGAAGAAACTGTTTAAAATTTTGCAGTTTCCATAAATAGACATTGCTGTGGTCCTTCATGGAGATGAAATATTTCTCATGACAGCTCCTTAAAGGGGCACCAAGTTTTATGTTTCAACATGTAATATATAATTATCAGAAATTGTAAACAAAATTTTAAAAAAAATAAAATTCAGTGGTGTGAGTAAGCCATGTTTGGATGATAATAATATGAACCCCACGTGCATGTCCTATTTAATCAAGCTGAAGATTCGAATATTATCACATGACGAAATGGCCAAGAACTCGTAACAATAAAAGAGTTTCTTTAATTTGAACATAATTAGAGCTGAGACGCAAGGAAATAATAAAGTGCATAATGTTCAGCACAATTTCGATTTTGACATATTGATCTATAAGTAGAGAAAAAAACTGTGTACTAGCATAAATATAGCACAACTTGCTAAGAGTGGGAACATATGGTGTAGGCCTCGTTTGTTTCAGTTGAAATTTTAGATTCTGATAATGTATTTTAAACTATAAGAATCTATAATCTGCAAAATTTAAATCGAAACAAACGGGGCCGCAATATGCTTGAAATCTAGAAGAACTCCCAAGCAAGCAAAGGATGTTTATGTTCCGACATTGTAAAAGACTTTTGTAAGACCCTTCTTGGTACGAATTTGTGGAACCTGAACATAAATTAAAGAGAACATCAGTTAAAAACAATAAAATAGGTTCACAACATAAGGTCTGCAAACATATCCATCTAAAAGCCTATAACACAAGCTAATTAGGGTAAGATGACATTTTCAATTCGTTGTCAAACAAGACAAACAGACGCACAGAGGGAGAGTGGACTAATTTGAAGAATTGAGAATGGAATTTACAAAGAAGGGCTCTCCGAAATGCAAGCAATTATCAATATTACTCGATTAAGTTCGTGCAGAGCAAATGTCACCTTATTTCAAGTGTGTGCTAATTCAAGCAGTTGACTGCTGAATTGAGCTGTGCAGATTGGTTTAAACATTGTGAAGAGAATCACTGAAGGTGAAACTAATTAAAATCAGTACCTTCACACTCTTGATCTCCGAAATATCAGAAACATGCGTACCCCCACAAGGACAGCCAGGATTATCTCCAATCTTTACAATCCGAGGAGTGCTTCCCTGCATGAGTAGCAGAGCAGGAAAGAAATAGTTTACTACAAATATTCAAAGGAATGTGCAACAGCCTGAAGTAATGAGAAAAAATAACTCCTGCAGGAACCAGATTAGTAATTAGGGGATGCCATCTGATGAACACTTTTGCAAACTTTACTATTTATTTCTGTCGAAGAATAATAAAGATAATAATCCAAGAATCAACAGACCAAGGGAAGTCCAACCCCTGCCATCTTTCAACAAATTAGTTAACTACCACTTCTTTAACTAACTCGTGAGAGTATGTAGATCAGCAGTTTGTTGGACGTATCTTAGCCTTCAACGAACAAAACCACAAATATCCCTAGCGCTTGAAGGATGTGATCAAATAAGCCACAAATATCTAAAATAAAATAAAAGAGGCACTTGCTTGCCTACTCAACAAATTAGATCCACTGAGGAACAGTTGAAAATGAGAGATGGATTGAAAATAAGGAATATATAGATATATTACACGCTAAAATTCCTTATTTAAAAAAGAGATTCCAAGAGAAATGAGGAAATGATGGTTGGTAACTTGGAAGAGTCGGGTGGTTTAAACCATCAATATCCAGAATTCATTTCCTAAACGGTCTAAACCATCCACAACGCCTACCAGATGTAAAAGGTTAATATTTCGATTTAAAAGGCACTAGAGTGCAAGGGTAACCTTTGTAGAAGACTTCAAGCCATCAAATAAAACTAAAAGGCATTTTGTTTCACCAAAAACCTGTTGAATTCTCTAAAATATACATCATTTGACATTAACATATAACAAAAGAAACACACAATAAAAAGAAAATTAAGTATTTAACTACAATTAAAATTAAACTCAACGACAAAAGAGTATTTCAAAATCCATTTTGTTGTACCAATGAATTTTTGTAGTCTAGACTCTTCGGAAAGCCCAATTATATAAGGCTGTGTACAACGACAAGTCTAATTGAATGTAAAGAAAACTTCTAATATTTGGTTGCCCTAACATGAGGTTGTTACAGTACCTCCATACTGCAATGAGGGGAAACAGTGTAAAAGAGCAACTACATCTATTTTTCATTATTTAGTGCCTGGTACAAGATATGGGAGATGGCGATGGTACCTGCTCCTCCCACTGCCTGAGGCCAGTTGTATTCAATGTGAAAAGCAGTAGAATATTAACGCTGGATATATTTATGCAGATGGGTACACACCTTGGGAATGTAATCAGGAAGGCCGCCACCACATTGCTCACAAGCTTCTTCATATAATAAGGTGGCAGCAGAAATCTACAAGAACATGAAACTAGTCAAGATAAACTCATCATCCACTACATGAGCTAATACATGAAAATTTTACATGAAACATACTTTCCCTCCCCTAGATATTAAATTGTTTGCTTCCAACTCTAGCTCCTTTTGCTTACTTTGCAATTCATTCTGAGGAACTGAGCCTTTGTATTCTACATATGGACTGGAAAAGGGTGAAATTTTAGATGTCACTTCCAAGGGAATAGATGAGCAAACAAACAGAACATAACGCATTAGTCAAAGTCTCAGTTATAAGCCCATTTTTATTAGAATCACAGGAAATCTAGATAATGCCTTCCATTCCAAACTAGAGATGGTAGAGAACTAAATGTATTAATTTCAAGAAATTATCCATTAGATCAACTGAACAATTATGCACAAAAATAATAATAATAAAGATATGGTAAGGCTTTTAGTAATTCAACAGAAAAAATCAAAATAATGGTCAAGATATTCTCTTCGTATCCTTGAACAAAAAGAAAAGCATCTCAAATGTCATAAAAGTATTTACATATGCTGCATACAGACACAAAACAGCTAAACAATAGTACATTACTCAACACTATTTTCCTTATACATGCTCATGAAAAAGTAAGAAAGTACATTCAACAATCACTCCTATTTTCCAATTTTCTACTTTCCCAAGACTCATACTGCTGTAAGTGAGAACAGAACAACTATAGAACAAGGATTTCCAGCTAACAAAATGTTTAAAGGAAAATTTATTACATTGATTTTGGAATACCCCTCACTATAGCCAAACAATAACCGTTTCTGCTTGACTTTATATTGATTATTGCCACTTTGATAGGATTGAGTTTACTAAATGTGAACATAAGGTTTTCAAGAACCCATAAGAGCTTCACACACTGAACACTTACATTTTCTAAACTCCAATAGTTTACTAAGATGCATTAACAATAACATAGAATATGATCAGAAGGTTCAAGTCATACCCATCAGGGAAATGGTAAGCTTTGCCTGGCTCTAAATGACTTAACCCTACATTCCTTGTACACACATCCAGCAAATGTCCAGCTGAGTGCAATCTAGAAAAAAAAACGGTGTTAGTGAGGTAAAAAGCATAAGGAAGACAAATGACCTAATCAAATAGATAAAACAATCATTGCTTAGTCACAGAAAGCGACTATAATTTATGATTCTTTTATTATAAAATAACAATGTCAACACACTTAAATGAAGTGGCATATGTAAATACGAGCTTAATGCCTCAAAGCACATGCTCCATGTGTTAGAGCTAAGGTATGTAACACAGTAATACACAAATTCGCAGAAAGATAATTAACTCTATCAAATGCTCATCAATTAGTGAAAACCAGTTTGAGCTTAATACCCAAAAAACAAAAAAGAATTTTAATAAACAATTGAATGCCTCTATACTCTTATTATACCTTGAGTTGAGATTGCGCCTAGACTCATCCACACTCAAACAAACTTGAATACCTTCTTCAATTTTGATGGGCTCACAATCTTCAAAGACCCCATAATGAAAAACCTTTACAAGTATATAATAAAAGTAATATTAAACATAAAAACACGCTAAAGATAAGTCGGGTAATGAGCAAAAACAAAATGGGAATGAATTGTAGCAACATACAATTCCATCTCTGGATCGAACATCTTGTACTGTGAATTTGAAGTTAGATGAATCAGAAGAAGAAGAATGTAGAGTTGTGATGACACCAGTATCATAAGGCTGGCCTCCACCTTGTGGGTAAAAAATGGTGGACTCCAATATCAACACCCATCTACCATCTTCACCCTTAAATGACATAAAAGAGTAGCATTGACTAATAATTAATCTTACAAGCAGTTGGAATTATAAACTGGGAAATCTAACGGAAGTCAGAAATAAGTAGCTAAAATGGGACTCCAATATCAACAATCAACACCCATCCACCATCTTCAACCTCAAATGACATAAAAATAGTATTAACCAATAATTAAGGCTACAAATTTAAAAGCAAATTGGGAAATCTAACAAAAAATAATAATAATGAAATAGCTAAAAGGGGCTAACCAGAAACGAAGAAATGAGTGTAGAGTTGGATTTGAGCTTCCCCATTTCATCAAAGTACTCCAGCTTAGTGGGATTTAGATTTTGATGATGATCGCCCATATTACTAGATTATTACTAGTCTCTTGTTTCCAAATTGGGATTTGTGCAATGTTTTAAATAAGGACGAGAAGCTCTTTATGTCATAGATAGATACTGAGAGATTAATGTGTATATATCATCGCAGGCGCGCAGTTTCGTCGTGTTTGACTGTAGCAGCGCCGCCTCCTTTTTCTCTGCTTCCGGAATGTTCAGCCGTGGCGTGGTCATCTTCCTCTCAAACAGAGTAACAGACCTTTCTTCGGTTTTCCCTTTTTTTTTTTTTTTTTTTCCTTTTTAATTTTATTTATTTATTATTATTATTCTTATTCATTTTATTTTATTTTCCTCCCTCTAAGTGCTCTAACACCATGTCAGTAAAAAAAAAATTTCTTTTGTGGCAAGAAAAGAGAATATGTTACTGATTTTTCTAAAATTGGAAAATAAAATAAATTGGTTATAAAAAAATCCCAACATGTTTTGCCACAACTAATAAGGTTTACATAAAAATTTATCTATGTGACTTGTTGTGGTGTAAAGTTAATTAACATTATTAATTCAGAAATATCATAAAATATAATATTAACAGGCAGTTATCATCTAATTTAAATTTTTATTTTTTTTCTATATTAATGACTCATAAACAACTCAAAGTAAAACTTTAAGGAATTTTCTTGTTACTTTAGTTTCAATATTGCATGACTTATAAAAGATTTAAATGGTTATAGTTTATTTGTAAAACAAAAAATTCATTGGTAACACATTTATTTATGGATTAATAATTGTAGTCAAAATAAATATCACGGGATTCAAAATTTTTATTGTTTCCATTATGTTTTAATTTTATTATTTTAATGTTACCCTTCTCATTTTAAAATTAAAGACACAAAATTTTCATAATATTATTTGTAAATCATCCGATTTTATTTATAATATGAATTTATAAATGTATCAAAATATAAAAAATAGTGCTAATTTAGTATAGATAATAATAATATGTAACAATATTACATCAGATAAGAACATTACTAACACATCAACATCACTATACCCCAAACTATTCGGATAAAAAAATCATTACACCGAAATGACTTTTTAAAAAAATACAATGATCGAAATTTTTTTATTTATCCGAATAACTAAACTAAACATCTTTATCAACAAAACCAAAAAAAAAAAAAAATACTAAACACATTTTTTTGTGGTGGTACAACATAAGTGGACTCAGAAATGGATCAAGCTCTAATTGAAATTGAAGCCCAGTTAACATAAAATAAGCCCAATTTTGTGAACAAGTTACAAAACACGATTCATGATCATGATATTTCAAAAAAAACAACAGGTGGTCTAAATCACAGTTAAAAAGTTTAATAAATAGTTCTCGAATAACATTTACCTTGTTCTATAAAAAAAAAAAAATATATTTATATATTATTTTTTTATAAATATTAATATTATATATTTGATTGAGATCTGCATATATAAATAATAATGTTTTCACGAAACGTGTAATTACTATAATAGTGATTATAAGATAAGAATATTCTAATGATTAGGACTATTGAAATAATAGTAAGATAATAAAAAAATTATACGAGTATAATTCTTTTATTGGTATAAATTTTATTTTCGAACGTAAGCATTTTTCTATATTAAACTGAGTGTATTTTAATTTGTTCATAACATGTATATCAAATTTTAAATTTTATATTATAATATGAGTATTTATTTTTCCAGTACTTTGATTGTATGACTAGATGGAAGAGCGAAGCTTCAAACTTCATCAAATTTGATAATATATGGGAGATGATATTGTTAAAAGTTTAAACTTATAATGTCAAAGCAATTTTACTTTTAGGTAAATATTTAATAACACCTGAATTTTGTAGCCACGATTGTGTTGATGATATAATTTTTGCTACAATAATATGATTTTCCTACCATAGTCTTTTGCTATCATGCACTATTCAAGTTTGATATAAATAATGTTTTTCTTGTAGTCTTTTTATCACACAACTAGGACAAAATTATTTGCCATTTAACTCGCTGCAATTATAAACGTTCTACTTTCCAACCGCAACAAATAATTTTTAAGTTGAACGCGAGGTTTGCTTGACAAGGGAGTTAAATGAGTCAAATGTAATAATAAGAAGAATATGAACAAACTCATTATCAAACTTGATTAAAGCCATAACTAGTGGAGCTCATAAGTTAAGTTCATTACTCGACCCAATTACATTCTTTACACCACTATATAGATGACTAAAATGTAAAAAGCGTTTCTTAATTTATAGGGCATTTGTAAAACTCTTCCTTCAAGTAAAATTTTTATAAAATCGTTTCCTTCATTTATTAAAATTTATCAAAATTGAATTGATCTAATTTTTCATCCAAAAAATCTGACCGAAGTCAATAATAATTATAAGATTCATTAGTTGTGAGAGGAAAATAATTCTTTAAATAGCTAAAAATAAAAATAAAAGAAAACATAATGCTCACAGTTATTTAAATGATTGTTTGTCATCTCAATTTTTATACATTTTTAATTGAGAGGGTTATATTTTCTTTCTTTTTTCTTTTTCTTTTTTTATTTAAATGACTGTTTTATTCTTACAATTAATGGATCTTATGACTATTATTGAATTCAGTTAAATTTTTTGACTGAAAAATTACATCACGTTAATTTTGATAACTTTTAATAAATTGATGGAAGATTTTATAAAAATATTACTTAGAAGTAGTGTTTTATAAATGACCTATAACTTCGGAACATTTTACATTTTAGTCCTATAGGGATGTTTTTTGACTTTTTAATAATCTTGATTGCAACTTATATCATGTTGCTTTGTTTCAAAGCCGTGCTAATTTTTTCATTCAGGAGCATAGGTCTAAAAGAAAATTAATGTGTCGGAATATAATTATATTTTCAAAATAATATCACTTGTCGGAATATAATTATATTTTCAAAACTTTTAGTGATATTTATTGTTCTAACATCACGAGTGTTGTTATGATAGCATTAGTATAACACTCCACGTCCAAAAAATCTTAATTTAATGTGATTAATTATTTCTTTAGACGTTATGTAATCTTTTATTATTTAATGTTGAGATGAATTATTATTTTTTTTTCAGAAATTGATCATCACAAAGGAAAGGTGTAAAGGAAACGACACTAGTATAATTCGAACGTAAAATACAATTTAAGTTGACTTCTAGCAATGTTTTCTAGATTGTGCATCGAGCGAAATTGTTGGTAGTAGTTATAATTTAGTAATTCCTACATTCTTACAAATAAAATGTCCAGATCAGTAAAATTACCAACTCTTCTGGATTATAAAATTCTGAATGTTATATTCCTTCGTCCGTCTCCAAATACTAAAATATATGGAGTACTTAAAATACACAAATTAACGAGGAAATATAGGGGAAGTGTTTTTTTTTTTTTTTTTTTTTGTATTTGATAACACATTTAAGTTTATGGTTTGATATTTTTTTTAAATCTACAAGTTATACAATAAATAGAAATTAAAAAAGAACGATATATTTGACTTTGTGAAATAAAATTATTATTTTTTAAGCATTTTCATGTGTACTCTTTTAAATGTCACTAAGACATATATTTGAAGACAACGTTGATCACATAATTTCTTGAATTACAATAAAGTAAATTGATTACATCATTGAAATTATTATTTTTTAAACATTTTCATGTGTACTCTTTTAAATGTTACTAAGACATATATCTGAAGACAACCTTGATGAGTATTCATCAAAGTTATATAATTTCTTGAATTATAATAAAGTAAATTGATTACATAATTTGACTCTTGGTTTTATTGATCACTAATTAAAATTTTTGTAAGATTGTTATTAATAAGTGTGTGAGCGAATATATGAGTATATAGGCAGTGATATCTTATATAATTAAAAAAAAAGTTAATAGATAGAAAAAAAAGAAAATAATTGATTGTTGAATAAGTAGTTACTATTTTTTTTTCCTGTAGTGATTATTACCGTTATCCTATATCTATTAAAACTCTTCCTTATTTATATTAGTAATTTATCTCCTATTTTTAACAATAAAAAAAATGATCGTTAATATTTTATGTCCAATCAAATAATATAATAATAAATCTCTAAATAGTTATTGGAACAAATTCATGGGTTGAAAAATCAAAATAATAAGGGGGCACACACATCTATTATGAAGAAATAAAACATCAGCTGCCTCACCAACAACAGCTCATCATTTCGGCGATTGAAAAAGAAATCTCTCAAAAACAACAAATTACCAGTAAACTTTCTTCCTTCAATCACAAGCATAAATGCACTTATAGAAATAAATAAATCAAAACATTCATACTAAATCTATAAAGAATAATTATTATACCCCCACTCAATGGCACACCTGTAAATAGTTATATTTACTGTGTCATTTGCACACCGACTTCCACATATATTCTCAATCTTCCCTTCACCCTTTTTTTAGTTCTCAAAATCTGAAAAGCCAAAAAAATTTAAAAGAGACAGAGAGAGAGAGAAGAGAGAGAAAGGAAGATGGGAAAGTCCACTAGTTTTCTCGTGATTTGTGCAGCTCTCTTCGTTGTCACCCACATGATGCTGCTCCAATTTCCAGCCGTCCACGCGTCCAGCGGGTCCCACCTCGGCTTGATTCCGTCCGCCGCCGCCGTCGTCTGCCGTGGCTCCATGGCGGAGTGCGTCGCCGCCGGAGAAGCCGATGAGGACGAGCTCGGACTGGGATTCGAGTTCGACATGGACTCAGAAATCAACCGGCGCATGTTAGCGACGAGGAGAAGGTACATCAGCTACGGTGCGCTGAGCAGGAACACTGTGCCGTGCTCGAGACGCGGCGCATCGTACTATAATTGCCGTGCCGGAGCTCAGGCGAACCCTTACAATCGCGGCTGCAGCGCCATCACTCGTTGCCGGCGTTAGTTTATTTAATGGAATCTACTATTTAATTTATCTTTTTTTTTATCCATATTGAGATCGATTTGAGTCAATATTGCTAGTACTACTCTACTACCACTATTACCACTTATATTTTTTGATTTTTGTTATTTTATTTTGGGTTTTGATTTTGGGGATCATATTCATATGTAAATGGTGGATAATTTTAAAAACAATAATGGTGTTCCTTTAGTATTATTATCTACAAGTGATTATTTGTTATGATATTTATTTGTTTAGTTAGTTCAGTTCAGTTAATTTCTTGGATTTAATTGCAATGGGCAATATTGGACCTGTAATCTGTACACACTTTCAAAGTATTTACCTGATATGAGTGGGTACTATTGAAATTGTGCAGGTTTCAAGTTGGATAGATTGTATATTATGTTGTTTTTGCATTAAAATTTGTTTTCAGATTTAGTAAATGGGAATAAACATTAGTGACTTCAATAATTGGCATTTCCCAAATATGACATTACTATAATGTTCAGAAGAGTTTTTTACTCTTATGTTCCTGTTAATTTATATAGTAAAGAACATTGGTGCAAGCACTTATTCTGATGAGAGGGTTTATCAAATTTAATTGGAATAACTCCATGTAAGATGATGTTTTTTCATTAGTTTAATGCTTCTTTGAAAAAAAATTTCTAAGTCTCCCCAACCTAAATTCTTTTTTGCATTGCAAAAAATAAAAAAAAATCGAAAAGCTCTAAGGCCGAAGCTGAGAAACCTATAATGTCTCCCTTTAAGTGTTAAGACAATTTTCTATTATTTAATGTCTTACTCCGGCTAAATCTATTATTTAATGTCTTACTCCATCTGAATCTGATTAAACTCCGTCAAAATCTGACTAAACTCCGTAATGGCCAACCGAAAACATTGTCCACTCAATGCTACTACAGTGGATATTACTTTAATTTCAGTATGTTGTCAAATATTATTAATTGTAGTTTACGACTAAAAATGAATCATGAATCATTTAGAAATTTGAAGGGTCTTCTTCAAAGGATTTACTATGTACCTAAATTAACGATATGTAATTTTAACAACATTTGTTCTATTTCAAAATGAATAATAGGTTTTATATTGTCTGTCTCATAATCATAACCCCATTTTTTGTTTCACTTTGTGAAATAGTCTAGCGTGAATTTTTAATTATTTATAGTATATCATCAAAATCTCATTTTCCTCAGAGTAAGGACACGTCAAGATTTTTTATTTTTTAAAATTTTAGGCTCAAGGATACTCCATAATCTTCAAATGTGAGAGCTGTGATACACTAATAGTCTAATACCCCATCGGTTTTTTAATATATATTATTTAGTTTTCAGGTAATTTTTTTAGATGTTGTTCTCATATTTCAAGACAAATTCAAAAATAAAGAAAATTCTCCAACGCTATCCTTAAGAAATACTACCCGTAGGTAATTTTGAAATATTAGTTTTTTTTTTTATAATTTTTTAGCAATTTCTTTCGTTTGTGCGAAAAAACCTTAAACGAGGGAGTACCTTTCAAAACGCCAGGCGTGTTCTCATCTATACTACGTATAGTGGCGCAGCCAGTGATTGACGTATGGGAGGACCAAGAATTTTTTTTTCTCAATAATATATTTTAATGGTAATTTTTATTTATTAAATAATTTTAAATTTTAAAATAAATCTATAAAATTATATATTATCAATAATTTAATGCATTTTCAACCAAATTAATTAAATATTACACTATTTAAATTTCAAATCTCACATATTTATTCACTTCTTACAACATTATGTGGGAGTAGACAGTTAAAAAATGAGCAAATAAAAAATTTAGGAGACCATAAATTACAAATAACATACATATGTATAACAATAAAAAATTTAGGGGACTTGGTCCACCACCACACCACCTAACGTCGCCGCTGAATACGTAATAGTGTAATGTGTCGAATTAGTACTTGATGACATTCTCGCGAAACCTTAGGCCAGAGGACACACTTTTATTTTATTTTTTTTGTTTTAAAATTAGAAATAAATTTGTGAAATTTTATAATTTTAAATTAAAGTAAAACTTGTTATTTTTAATAAATTCGATGTGAAATATTATAAAATATATAAAAAATATTCTTAAATATAAATTTTCATACTTTAACATAGTTGCAAATTCATATCACAATTAAACTTATAACATTAAAAAATAATACTATATTGAAAAAGAGAGAGTGTATATATATATATATATATATATATATATATATATATATATTTTTTTTTTTTTTTTTTTTTTTTGTCATGATTATTTGCTGAATTTTCATTACTCATGAGAGTAACCTCCAAAATTCACTCTCTCCGGAATACACTTGCATTATATCATCTAAGGTATAGGCTGATTACATTATGCCATTTCGAGTGTTTTTTTACTAAGCCGTCAACTCATTTTTCAATATATTACACTTTCAGAGTTTAAAAAAAATCCAAAGTAGCATCTAACGAGCTAATCTTATTATTTTTATTATTTATTATTTTATGTGAACGTTATTTTTTTGTGCATGAAATACTTGTACAATGTGAATTAAAGAATGTACTAACATGTGAAAACAACTTCTTTCTTTAAAATTAAAACATAACTCTAGTAATGAAATATATATATCCAAAGCATATATATTGCTACTATTTAAAGAGAAAACAGTTATAAAACGAGAGAATTAGACTAGATAACAAAGCAACTAGCTTTTTGTTTTTTCTTTTCCGTAGTTTATGACTTTGTGGCCCATCAGCATGGAAAAAGAAGGGTACAAAACGCCGAGGTTTTCAATGCCAAGTTGCCGTTGCTCATAATGGAAATTTGTGGCTAACATTCTCAGATGACAACTGTATTAAGCTTGCTGCAGTCATCGAAAACTTGAAGTGACGAGGGGGAAAAAAACACAAAGAAAATTTTAAATATAAAGCAATAGGTAAGAAAATAATCATGTAAAATTTACTCCGAGTTTTACATTTCCTATTTATTTTCCATTAAACTTTTTTTTTTATTTGCGAAAAACAAAGCGAGATTGCAACAGAGAGTAGCTGCACTTGTTGATGGAATAACAACAAAGCATTCCCACCTCACATCGTCATTATCTTGAAAGACAGCTCAATATAAAGGGACTGACACCCAATTTATTTGAGAATCTGTCACAGAATATATCTCAGCCGTCTTTATTTATTAAAAAAAAAATCAAACAGAAAGATTACTGTGATTTTTCCAAAAGTTAGATTCCTCGGGGAGAATATATACATGATCAAGAAAGGGTATCTATCTATATTCCTTTTCAATATTTTTTTTCATACGTCTACCCAAGAACTAAAAATTAATGTACTACAAAAGGGGAAAAAAAGGTATTTGGCCTTCCTCTTTTTTTTCCCAATAAAATCATTTTTCAGTGTTCTACATCCAAATGTATTTCACAAAACTGCCCAAAATTTAGGAATTAGGCGAGCAACAGAAACTTCAAGCTTGAAGAGAATAAACACTCAACAGTTGTGCTCAGTTGCAGAAAGTAAGGCACCTATTTTCATGTCTCGTTTGAGTATCAAAGTAAACAATCAATTTCAATTAACCCAGGGAGAACAAGATGGGATATGATATTATGCCGAATCATCGGCTGCCTTGGGTTCTTCTTTAGGCTTCAAACTGGTAGAGGGTGATGGACTTCCTTCTTGACCCATCTCAGCTCTAAGGTCATTGATGCTTTGCTCTAATTCATCAATCCGATTTCCCATCTCATCTAGTGGATCTTAGTCAAAGAAACAAAGTAACAACATTATTCAAGATAAGATACCACTCAAAAAAAAAAAAGAAAGAAAACTTTTAACAGTTGTCCGATGCAAATAAACTGAAAATCGCGATACTCAATTTTGCCTAGCACTGCATCTCGGAAGCATTTTATTCAAAATTATAGCTCACAATGTTACGTCAATAGCATTTGACCACAAAAAGGTTTTAAATAGGAAATTATATAGATGGTAGACCCCCAGGAGAAGACGAATAATAAGGGGGAAGAATAATAATATGTTTCTTTACTGCTCCAGCAGGCTAACAGCATACTACGGACTAGAGGCAGCAAATGGGTAATCTGAAGGTTCATGATATTATTATTACCCATTAAATTGTCATGAATATTATCCTCACCCATTTAGCTGCACATTTTGTCAGGTCCACTGGGCCCAAAATGGGTAGGATGGAGTGCAGATAAATAAATGGGTTGCAGAAGGTCGTGGCATGATTATACACAAAAATAAAAACATGAAAGGAAGGAAACTGTTGCAATGGATAATATTATTTCAAGATGTACTGAGGTCGAGTCCAAGTTTCCCAAAGCCACAGCCCACTAACTACAGTATTAAAAGAGCGCTTTGGCTTGAAAAGCCATATCAGAGGTGCTAAATCCACACATAGAAGGTGTTTTCAATATAGAAAAGAAAAGAAAAGGATATTCTTCGAAATGATGGAGTCTGACATTGTCTGGAATCTGGATTGCTGCAAGTATAAAAACCACGAAAAGATGCATAAGTTTTTTAAGATGTTAATAGAACTTACCTAACGGAAAGGACAAAAATAAAAAAACTCAAAAAAAGGAAATTTAGCATCAAACTAACCATCTGTTGAAGAAGATTCTGCACCTGAAATCAAGGAAATAAAAGTTCAGGAATCCTCTGGCATTCGATACTTTTTCATGTGCTAATTAAAAGATGGATATATGTTATATGTACTCATGGAACTATAAAACTGATAACAACGGCTTTGCATTAACAGGTTAGATGTTTAAAGGTGCTCTTATCTCACCAAATACAATTCCATAACTAATTGAATTAATGACAACATCATATTGTTAAAAGCATATTAATAGAAGTATTGTGTATGGTTTATGGAACTCACAAATATGGTCATATCAGCTGTGCTCTGCTTAGTATCATCTGCATCATTTCCGTCCTGCTGAACAAACTCAGTTAGTGAACATAACAAACTACTAAGTCATAGGAGCAGTAGTAGAATTCAAAATAGGTTTTCATAGAACGAGGGCTTCATAATAGACTATGCACTTCTTAAAGAAATACATGGAAGGCTTCATGGTAATTCATTCGGCAAACCTCAAACTCTCAAAGCATTGACACAAACTGGACTTAGGAAAAGCGAAAATCAATCACACCTTTTCCTCCCGCCAAACATTAAGCAATTATCCCAACTCCCAATTCACAACAAGCTTGGGAATTAAAGCGTGTAATGACAAGTGTAAGATCCCTAAATTTAGTTTGCTGATTTAAAGGACACTCATAATGACAATACACATAAATAACATGTATATACACAGCCATCTAGTTGTCTCTTACGCTGCTTTGCACCCCCAGATGAAATTGGTATATATAAAAGAGAGGACTATAAATGTGCTAGCCAGAAGGTGATCCTAGTTAATCACCTTATTCAGCTCACAGTAAAGATGTGCTCATGAGTAAAGTTGTAGCGACTGAGCAGGAGATGATGTGCATATGCTCTAAGGAATACACTGAATGAAAAGAAATCAACATCATTTGTACCATCATCCTATCCATTGGTTGTTAGACTTCCTTTTTGCAATAAATATACCATCACTCCATCTCAACACAAATATACCATGCCGTTCTTGCACACAAAACATTTATAACATTTATATATGGCATTTTACTTATTTGATAATTTCAGCAGCTGCGGAAAAAGGTACTCATACAATCTCCTGGAGCACCAAATAACCCCTACGCGGCTAATGAGCGTTGACATAACTCAAGGAATTCATGATATAGTTAGCACCTACTCCAAGATTTAGTTACCATTAATAAACATGTCTTGATGCTTTATACATTGGTGTACATCGCTGGCATCCACATTTTATACGGGTTTGGCTCCAGAGTAAATGTGGGTTCATGTTCAAGATTTCTGAGCCACACAAAAGTTACAAGCGGCTATAATGGTTCTGAAACAACTAAAACATGCAACTACTAACCACCAGATTTGTTAATTTTGAAACAACAACAATAAAATAATTCAAACTTTTAGATTTCCCTCTAAGGAACAAATCAAAAAATGAAATTTTTTGGCTTAAAACTAAACAAAAACGGAGCATATTACATTTCCCCTTTACATTTGTGAATATCAATCAGTCCTGCATTTTTAGGCAAACAATTCACAACATACCGAAGATCACAACTACTACAGGAAAACATCGCAATAAATATAAATACAAGAATATAGCGCGCACAATTGTAATCAACATGAACCATGAACAAATTTAAGTGAAATTACTCGAAAACCAAGATCATATGGAGGAATTGAGGCAGAAAAAACTGATAGAGATCGATCGATTGATCGAGCTTATATATTCATTCGCATATAATTACCATTTTCGAGCTTCTTGTGGTGGCTCCGGAGCAGGAAGGAGGAGTGATTCGGATTTAATTTTGCGGACCTCTGGATCAGAATAATACGGATTTTCATTTATATATATTGATGTGGTTTCTGTATGCAATATATATAATGACGAATTTGCCCCTGGAAGTTGTTTGTTTTTATAATGGTGTTAAAAGGAAAATTAAAAATCTCACAGACGAAAACATGTATGGTGTATTTAGTTTGAACAGTGATTGAGAATTTGAGAATAATTAGAGATAGAATATTTAAAATATTCCTTGCGAATTTTTTGTTTAAAGTCTTATTGTTCCATCAAATTGATGATAATCATAGTCTACAAAATCAATGATATAGTAAAAGCTATATCCCCTCTCTTTATCCACGTATTAATCTTTTTATTTTATTCATATATCATGACAAAAAATTTGTATCTTGCTAATCGTACACAAATAAAAAATTTAATAAAATGGATTAAAACTGTATTTTTCTTTTTGTTTACCTCTTCTTGTTGAAAAATATGGCTATAGTAACATGTATTAGTGAATCTAAATATCAATGTTATATATATATATATATATATATATATATATTTGTATTCATTTAAAGGGTTTTCAACCTTATAATTTACACTTAGATAAAATGTAATTCATTGATATATAGGTCGTAAAAGTGATTATCATATAACACGTGAAAGCGATGATCATATAACACGCCAAATAAAAAAAAAGGTCATTTATCTAATTACATTGTTGATTTAGGGGATTTGTTCTTTTGATAAAACATTTATCCTTTGAAAGAATTTATAAATTATTTTGATTTTTATTTTGCAAAGCATAAAACAATTTACTTTTTAGGCAATATTATTTTTAGAAAAATACACACCAATAGTTATGTCAACTAAATATATTCATTAAATTTTATATGTTGTTTGTTTTAAACTGACATAACTAAAAAATAAACTTCTTAAAATATTTATTTTAAAAAAATATAAGGCATACTTCACTTAATTATTTTTAAATTAAGAAATTCGACTCAAATACATATGATGCGTAATGTTACAAAAAATGACAGGTGGATATAGATAATAAAATAATTTTTAGTATTTTTGAAGTTAGACAAAATAATGGGTCGGTACAATCAAAAGTTTAAAATTCCTTAAAACTCCCGTATTTTAAAATTATTTCACATAAGTGTATATTTTTTTCCGTATGTTACTATTTATAAGTACTATTTCCTAGTTATAATTTTGTAGTATTTTCTTAAGGCATTTTATAAGTTACTATTGTTATTTATTATTTATAAAAATATATTTATAAAGAATATATTTATATAAAATAAATTTTTTTAAAATTTTGAACTTCACGGTAGATGGATAAAATTATCGACAAAATAATATGGTAAACAATAAAGATCGACCAAACAAAGAGATTATCCCATTTAAAGGGAAATTTTTGCAACAGCTATAAAAAACTAATTGCCAAAATTCGGTTTCACCCGGTCTCATCCAAAATTCCAATAGGCCAATACAAAACAAAATCAACGTACGACGTAACCCCTGGTCCCACACAAGACAAAAATCAACGCACAAGATCGATCGTCGTCTCACCATCTTTCTCCATTCGCAAAATTGCACTGTTTTCCCATTTTCAGCAAATAGCAATAACCAGTAGTACACACTACACACACCAGGGTCTGTCATCTACTCTATAAAAGCCGAGAAAGAGTAATTGCGGCTTTCTAACTTCGAAACTTTCCTTCTCCACGCACAAAACCAAAACCCTAATTTCCTCTCTCTACTTCCACAACACTCTACATATATCCGTTATATATATATATAGAGAGAGAGTATATATTTAAATATATATATATATATATAGAGAGAGAGAGTATAATTATGGAGGTTGCTCAAGAGCGAAGGCAGAAACAGCAGGAGTTCACTTTAGCTTCCGTTACTCAGATATGCCCTTCTTCTTCTTCTTCAGCTCCGAGTGCGTATGTTGTGGCTCGGTTTTGCTCTGATTCTGGATTCGCGGAGCTCCAATTCGACCATGATTCCGAACCTATTAATTTCGATCTTCATACATCCCAGGTGAATTGCCCTTGCCCTTGCTTTGTTATATTTAATCTCCCTTTGGAATTTATTGGTAGCTTATTCGTGTTTCTTTTTTATAAAATTGACAATGTGCTTCATTTAATGTTATGTTTGTCCATAAGTAATATTGCCCCAATATCAATCCCCCCCCCTCCCTTTTTTGATTGAGTGATTTTTTTGGTATATAAAATGAAATATATTATGTTTAAAAAACAGATATTTACGTCATTTTCTTTACTGTTTCTTCAGATTTTCAAGTTAGGCCCTACCCACTCAATTTGCATATCTGAAGTTGCTGAAGCTAGCAAAGAGGAGGCACGACGGGTAATTTCCCTTTCGTAGATTTGAAATATATTATATATTACTCTTTATTTCCCAATTCTACTGTCGTTGCTCGACATTCTATTGTTTAAGGAAAAAGTTCAGATTTTGATGTATAAGGATTGGAATTTGGATTGACACAATTAATCATGTTTGCAAATTAATTATGCTAGTGTGTGTTAATAACCGCAGCGACGAACTTGTTGGATTTATGAGTATGAAAACAACACGAAGTTGTTGGATTTATGAGTATGAAAACAAGGATAGCTAATTTATGTTTAAAGGGGTGTATGGAAGTTGGATTAGCTAGTAATAGTTATAATCTTCAAACAAAGCTACATGTGAAATTTGAACTTGCTTTAGCGACAGCTTATGTTAAATTGGGTTTACAACTTGGCATCGTATATAGTTAAACTTTCTATGGTTAAATCTCTGATGTAATATTCATTTGTCTTGATTTGTTTGTCACCTTTTTTCCTTGGCCAACACTCCTAATAATTTGTAGTTAACATATACTAGCGTGCTCCTAATAATTTGTAGTTTATTGTCTTTTTTGTCGGAGTTATTATTTCAATTTTTTCTTTCAGCTATAACTGTCTGTTAGTTAACATTCTTACCTTTGTATCAGACAACCTATTCAAGGGGAATCAACATTTATTTTAGAAATGAGGAGGAATCTAGTAACTTCCATTTTGCATTTGAGCAATGGAAGAAGGAAGTTATTGTTCAAGGTGCTGTTTTGACATCCATCTTTAATTATTTGAGAAAGATCATTTGTATATCATCTCACATTGAGATTTATTTCATGTGTAATCTATTTTGTTGCTTTTCTTTGTTCGATTATCTATTTTGTTCTAACTTCTGCTGCGTGACTTTGTTGGTCATGTCAATGCTACAAGTTTTTCTGCAAGTGACTGCAGAATAATCATGTAATGGATAACTTTGAATTAAGTGACACTTCCATGTTAACTCATATGTGCTAAGCATATGGTTATAGAACGAACTCAGGCCAAAAGATTATGTATCACAAGGATTTTAATAATATCTGTTTAGATGATGATACACATCATCTGTATGATCGAGCCTAATGGGTAATTGCTTTTGCGTCCAGGTTCACAATTACCTAATGGAACAGCTTTGAATTCTAGTAGCAAGTTTGATGACAAAATAGAGGCGTCTTCTGCAAAAATGTATTTCCATTACTATGGGCAACTTCTACATCAGCAAAATATGCTGCAGGACTATGTGAGGACAGGTTAATCACCAAGATGCAAGCTTTTACTTGCTTTTCGTCTTCTCTTATCTAGAATCTTATTTGCTTTAGTGCTGAAAATTTTGGTTCAATATTGTTCTTCATTATATTTTTATTTTAAATTATTCGCTATTAAGCATATATAATTTTTATGCCACTCTCTTGCCAAGGTGTGATGTATCTCATTAAAGCACATCTTTAAATTCATGTACTTGCACCGTGATACAATCTGCTTGTTTCAGGAACCTATTATGCTGCGGTGATTGAGAATCGTGCTGATTTTGCTGGGCGTGTGGTTGTTGATGTTGGTGCTGGTAGTGGCATTTTGTCATTATTTGCTGCTCAGGTATCCTTCATTGTCTGTGTGAACTATTGCGAACTGTATTTAACTGTTAGGATTTTATGTATCATGTGTGGGATCCTGTTAACAGAAATCTCACTGTTTTGTGGTTCTTCTTTGTTTGTGGGCATCTCTGTCTGTTCAAACAATACTAGGCTGGTGCAAAACATGTTTACGCTGTGGAAGCATCTGAGATGGCAGAATATGCTCGGAAGCTCATTGCGGGGAACCCATTGTTGGGTCAGAAAATTACAGTGAGTCTTCATATTCTACTTGAAGGAAATGTTGATGGCTTTACATATAGTCCGTTTTTTTCCCTCTCCTAGTCCTGGATGCGAGATTATTGTCTCATTTAGTGTGGTATTTTTTCATCTGAACCATAGGTAGTGAAGGGTAAGGTTGAAGATGTTGAGTTGCCTGAGAAAGCTGATATTTTGATCTCCGAGCCAATGGGTAAGTTATATGTTGATAAACTAATTATCCGCTAACATGCTATTTTCCTTGGATACTGAATATCAGCTCTATCTATTGTGATGATTAAACTTCGGCAGAATGTTCATGATAAATATAGACAGTATATTAATGTTATATAATTATTACTCTAATTATTTAGATTAATTATGTCATTATATTAATAAAAAAATTGTAAATATTCCTCAGTTTAACTAATATATTTATAATTGAAGAAGTATTCAATTAAGTGGTAGAATATTCCTCTTTTATATTAAATATAGTAAAGCATTCAACTAATACTTTACTTTCAGCCTATTGAACATCATAATTAGATTAATTAATGTGTATATAATATGACATTTTAATTCTTAAACAGTTATTAGTGACGTAACTAGAAATAATTGAAGTATTAAAAGTGAGATAGTATAATCATCAAACAAGGGTGAGAACCAGTTGTCCAAGATATAAACACCTAAATTTGGTCATCAAATGGCGACCAAAATTATAACCTAGGATATTAACACTTTGATACTAAATTGTAATCTTAGATAACGGGTGAAACAAACAGAGTAACGTTAGATGACACTCCTCAGGTGATTAGCAATAAGAGATTACTATCCATTCATCTAAATATGATTCATAACAAGCGTGCTCTAAGTTGTTGAAGAGAATGAAGAATGATAGTCATTGTGATGAATAAGTTCATGGTCATAGGTGCAAAAAGTTTGGAACTAGAGATGAGGAGGTTTACAATTCTTTATGGACCTTAAGATGAATTTCGAAATCTATCTGCACAAGGTCTCAAATATGAACTTTCTTGTAGATAGCTTATGAGGATGCATGCAAGTCGTTTAGGTAAAACATTATCAAATTCATTGATTGCATATATTGATCAGCATATATTGTCAGAGCTAGTGGGATTCAATTTCGAAATCTATCTGCGCAAGGTCTCAAATATGAACTTTCTTGTAGATAGCTTATGAAGATGCATGCAAGTCGTTTAGGTAAAACAGTATCAAATTCATTGATTGCATATATTGATCAGCATATATTGTCAGAGCTAGTGGGATTCAATTTATTGCTGCTTCCAGTATTATTACCACATCAAAACGACAATGTAAAGAGAGTTTTTTTCTTCTGTTGTAAAGATCTTCTATTCTTTTTATAATCAAAGGATTACTCTCTTTTAAGAGGTGGATGCTCTTTTCACTTGCCTGTTTGTTTGCTTATCTTAATGATTGCAAGGAGAAGTATGCTCATATTTGCATTCTTAACTAGGACTTTTCAGTCATAGATTTTAAAATCTTCAGCTATCTTTCTGTTACCAGTGATGTATGTTTCAGTTTTGATATTATTAAAATCTATTTAGTTGTTTATAGTGCAATAAATGTCACCTGTCATATTCTCTATATACCTGTTGTAGGCACCTTATTAATCAATGAAAGAATGCTCGAGTCCTACGTGATTGCAAGGGATCGTTTTCTTGTTCCTAATGGAAAAATGTTTCCTACACTGGGGAGGTGATTTTACTCAAAAATTTTCCTTTCTTTGTAATTTATTAAGGTCCTATTGACTTGCATTTACTCCTCGTGGGAAGGCTTCTGATTCTGACATTCTGTAAATTGTTTCATTTCTGATTTTAATTTTCCAATAAGTGGGTTAAATTATGATGTGATATGCTGTTGCCAGCTTACGTTGTTATCCTTCGCGTTTCCTTTCTTTTCATGTGGGGATAGGACGCATTTAGTGATGATGGTTCTGCAGGTCTTGTTATGCATTTTTGTTTGTTCTTATTGCATCTGATGATTTTGTTCTCTCTTTGTAGAATACATATGGCACCATTCAGCGATGAGTACTTGTATGTTGAGATTGCGAATAAGGTAATGAAATTCCTTGTATCTATTTGGATACAAGTGACCAAGTTGATTCTTATTGTCACTTGCAAGCTTGCTGTTCTATTTGTAATTTAGTGGTGAATTAGCATTTAGTATATTTTAGGTGGAACTCGGCTTATTGTTATTACTCTTTGTTCTTCAGGCCCTTTTTTGGCAGCAACAAAATTATTACGGGGTCAATTTGACAGCCTTACATGGAACAGCCTTTAATGGATATTTCTCTCAGGTCAATCTTGTTAATAATATACATGACATATGTTGGATTTTAACATCTGCATGTGGTTTGTATCCTTTATTTTAACTTATACTACAGAACCTGTGCACAGATTATGTTTTTTTGAACCATTAATCATATTGACGCCAAAGCGTGTTTTTCCCCTTTCCTTTGTGGGGAATATTTTTGTACTAATTGTTTTGTTTGTCTACTTATCTTTTTTATAGTCAATGTTATTCATACAGGTGGATTTTCCTCATGTCTATTTCACTGCCAATTTGTACATTTATTGAATCACGACTTCATTTGCCATACACTTTTATGTATTCATAAATGTTAAATCAAATTTCAATTACATGCATGGGCTTCTTACCTGAAATATATTACAGTACATGTTTTACATACATACACCCACCCACCCACCTGCCCGCCCGGCCCGGTTGTTTTTTTTCATTGAATTAATGAAAGTCAATTTTATAATTGTATTTCTGAGATGTCTTCTTGTTCCTTTCTTACAATCCATGTATGTTTTTGTGTATAGCCAGTTGTGGATGCTTTTGATCCGAGGTTATTGGTGGCTCCTGCAATATCTCATGTTATAAACTTCACATCTGTAAAGGTATTAGTTTATTCTCTAGAAATATGCTTGCCAAACTACAAGTTTGTCTATCTATAACAAAGTGCATTTTGAATTCACGATCTCTGCATAAACAACCCTCGGTCATATTTGAACATCTATCTCCATTACGAATATCAAGTCATGCTGGATTATTTCATAGAACATTTACTGTTCAAAGATTACTAGTTTTTGTGCTGGAATTTGTATGTCACAAGATAAGCATTTGCATAAGAAAATATGCTAATAATAATTATATTTCTTGAAGCATAAAGTGCTAGCATTTGGGAACTACTTTGATGTCTAGGAAGTGGTGAACATGGGTGTATACCAAAAACGAGACGAATCTGAGCACACTAGGTCTGAGCAAACACCAGTGTGCTCAAATTTTCAAATTTTGATCTAATAAATTTTTCGGTACCTGAATTGAACTAGAGTATTTTGTTGAATAAAATTTTAGTGCTCAAATTCTACTTTAATCGAATACGAGTCGATTACGAACTACTCACAGACACATAAATTTGGTGAAAATTTTCATAGTAATACAACTTATTATTTCTTTTAGGATAAAAAGTATATTTACTTGCAAACATTATTTTCAAGTTACTTATATAATATGTATAATATTTAAACGTTAATAATTAAGAGATAATTGATTATATATTTTCAATATGTTAAGATATTTTAGTATAAATAGAGGAATCAAACTACTTGCGAGCAGAATTGAGCGAGTAATGATGTGTTTAGATTATGTTCATTTTACTTGTTCAACTTTAAATTGAGTATCGTGCTTGACTCGTTTTCTTATTGAATCCGAATTGAGTAGATTAATTTTCGAATCAGCCCGAGCGAATCATGAACTGTTTAGTTTGATTTACAACCTTAGTGGTGAATAGTAATAATTAGTCTACATTAGTTGGTGTATAAGGCTATTTATGTAAAGGTTTGGCTAAACAAACCGAGAATCTTGTTTGTTTGCCTTAGATTGGCTTGTTTAAAGCGCCTTTGGCTCAACTTGGAACCCTTAAACAAGGCAAGCTTGATACAAATTTTTTGTCCATTTACATATTGAACGTATCTGAGTTTTTGCCTTGTCCGGCTCAAGTTTGGCTAGGGTCTAGTTCACTCAAGCTTGACTCTGCTCATCTACTACAGTCTGATACTGCACAATCTACCAACAATGGCAATTGTTGGTGAATAGTAATAATTGGTCCACATTAGTTGGTGTATAAGGCCATTTATGTAAAGGTTTTCTTAAACAAACTGAGAATCTTGTTTTTTTGGCTTAGATCGGCTTGTTTAAAGCGCCTTTGGCTCGACTTGAAACCCTTAAACTAGCCAAGCTTGATACAAATTTTTTGTCCATTTACATATCCAACGTATCCGAGTTTTTGCCTTGTCCGGCTCAAGTTCGGCTAGGGTCTAGTTCGCTCAAGCTCGACTCTGCTCATCTACTACAGTCTGATACTGCACAATCTACCAACAATGGCAATAAAAGAATTGCGCACATTTCAATGCTTTACAGAATAATAGATTCATTGACTTAATGGACATGATTCCTGTACCATGAAAGCATGAAGTGATGAAGACAATTACAGCTCCCTTTGCCATTAAATTTATTTCTCATTTCTAATAGAGTACAGTTCCCACTATCCTACAGAGAAACAATCAAGGTACTTCGTCATTTTTGTAAGAGATTGAAAAAGATGGCATGCACTAATGTACAACTGTATTTATGCATCAGATCCGCACATACTTCCCCAGATCTCTCAAATTACAATGATATACATATAACAACTTTATTTATTTCAACGTTTTTTGGTTTGTGGTGTATATAATAAACCCTTATTGCCTCCAGAGCCTTTAGATTTTTTGGATATAATATACTGACTATAGCTTTTTTGGATATTTAAAAAAGTAAGCCTTTTGCTGTGATTTACTTGACATGACAACATAGTGTTTAGGTCTCAGTTCTACTGTCAAAGAATAGTTTGTATAGCTGTCTTCTTATAACTATAATCATGCAGGAGGAAGACTTGTACGAGATTGATGTTCCTCTAAAATATACATCATCTGTGGGCACTAGAATTCATGGACTGGCTTGCTGGTTTGACGTATTGTTTGATGGAAGGTATCGTTTTGACATTTCATATTACTTGACCCATAATGCTTGCTGGAATTGTGAGCATAAAATTTCTTACAAAATTTGGATCATTTGATCTTCAGCACCATCCAGAGGTGGCTGACCACTGCTCCTGGTGCACCTACAACCCACTGGTACCAGCTACGTTGTGTTCTGTCTCAACCACTTTATGTCATGCCTGGACAAGAAATAATAGGTCGACTTCACATGGTAGCCCACAAAGCCCAGAGTTACACTATTCACCTAACTTTGTCAGGTAAATCCGTATATGTGTTGCTGATTGAAGTCTATAGTGGTGATCAAATCTAACTTGTGTATTGGTTAGTTAAAATGTGGGGCCCTGGTGCTGAACAAGGAGGGATACTTCAAACATCATCTTGCAAGCTTGATCTAAAAGAGCCTTACTATCGGATGTCTCAACCACAAGCCTATTCATTAGCCCAAGATCAGCAGCCAAATCAGTTATTGCAAACACAGGTATTGACCTCTGCTCTAGTCATGATTTTGGGTAAATTTTTTGATACTTAGGGAATGACCTTATTTTCAGTTGTCGTTTTCACTTCCATCCAAACTTGATTTTCTATTGAAACAGAGACTCAAATCTTCCTTATGGTTGTAGATTATTTCCCTGGCTACTAGTGGTCTAGGATTATATACTTGTGAATTTTGGGGTATATTTTTTGCAGTTTGTCATACTGAGTCTTACAAACAACCATCATGAATTCGCGTGGTCCATAGCTTTCCTTGTGCTGTTAGGTATTCCTAAAACTTAGGTTTGTAAGTGGTAATCATAAACTCTATAGCTTTCCTTCATCGTGTGGTCCATAAACTTAGGCTTGTAAGTGTCCGCTACTTTGATCTTGAGGTATCCTATAGGCAACACGGGTGCGAAGTTACTAATTTAGGCATATTCTTATGTTGCACTTGAAATGTGGCATATTCTTATCCATGTTGAAGTTTGTATTCTGTGTAAAATATAGTGTCTATATGGGTGTGGAAATATGTGTCTAGACACAAGCAAGCTGCTGTCTCCGTACAAGAAGTTACTGAATATCTTTTTGTAGAACTTGTAATGGACTATTATGTTCCCTTCTGTCGTGTGTTGTGTATGTGTGTAGTTGTTTGTTAGTAGTTACTACTGGCTGATTGTTAGCTTCAGTATAGTTGGGGAAAACATTTCTCATCAAGTTTCAAATTAAAATTTTTTTGTGTTGCTGCCATTCAACTGTGTTTTTTTAATTATTTAATTCTTAAAATTCTCGTCTTTTAGAATTCATGTTTTTCTGTTTTGATTAGTACTTTTTTTTTCCTTTTGAATTTTGATTATTATGGCAACTGTAGTACAACTGATGCCGTTTACTCCTTGATAGGATATACAGATACAATCGCTGGATGACGAAGGATCCGAGTTGATGCAACAATCATTAAAGGAAGCTGCTGCTGCAGGGTTCCATTGAGTGACTTGTATGGAGTTTATTCAAATTATGGAGGTGTGGTAGGAAGTTTGGGCGTTTGGCAGCGACCAACACGTGAAAGGCTAGAGTTTATTTTAACTCCGCCATTTCATTTACGCATCCTTTTTCCCTCCTACATCACACTATTGTTCACCTGTAAATCTTCATGATTGAACTTCACACTGTGCCTAAGCGGAGGACAGTGATGCTGTTGTAATGCCTCCAAAGTCAACATGATAGAACTAACAGAATTTTTTCACCCCAAGTGCCCAACAATAGTGCCTTAACATAAAGCTCAGCAACCCCACCCCCTCCTCCCGCCGCGAATATTGCCTTATAAGGTTGTTTTATGGAAATGTTTTGCAGTTTATTTCGTGAAATTTGTGCGTTCAAGTCGTTCAGTCACCAGATTAAATTTCAAGTCTCATCCTTTTCTTTTGGTTTTTTGAAAAAAATTAACTCTATTCTTTCCCATCCCCTTAGAAGAATAACTAATGGTGCAATTAAAAATTGACGTCTAGCATGTTTTTTTTTTATCGAGTCATTACATGTGTTTTCCCCCAAGGCAGCGCATGTAATCAATGTTATGCCATATACTCCACTTACTCTATCCTCGAAGATTTTTGGATAATTTCAGTTCACTTTTTTTTCACATAAATAAAATAAAATATTTAGCTACAAAATTTCAGTTCACTTTATTATCGTTATAAAAGGAAATTCTTATAAGATGTACACCATTTTTGATGCAGGCTGTACAGCTTTATCAATTCATGCGATCCTTTCTTTTCAACCTCCTTCAGGAAGACGGACCAGTAAAAGTCTTCTGTTGGAAATATGTTTACGTTTTATTAGGACAAATAAAAAAAAATGTTAATAAAATAACATATACAAATTTGTTATGAATGTTTAAATTAAAAATAAGATAAGAAGATTGTAATACAAAATTTTAAAAATATAACAATATGATGAAAAAGTTATACAAATATTGTTATTTGTTTAGAACAAATTTTATTTTTAGATGTTATCCTTTGCCTCCCTAAATTAAATGATGTCTTGAATGGAACCGCTAAATGGTGTTAAAAGAAGAAAAGAAAGGAAATGTAACTTTCTGTACTCTTTTTTTAAGAAAAAGGACTTCCTGATATCAATATCTTGTCGATTATGAACGAAAGGCTAGACTACAATTTTGAAAGGACCGTAAATTTTTTTCCTTCTTTTTGATCATTATATTCTATCGCTGCAACATTGTTTTCTTGTAAATATAACTGGATCCTTCGAACTATATGTTTCTTCTATCGTTCTGATGTACGCTAATGCTGGTTCCTCACTTGTGCGGGGTGAGATTCTGCGTCTTGCTCTAATGGATTGATTAATATTTTACCAAGTAAACAACATAAAAATTGAAGCTTACCTCTTTGAATTTGTTTTTACCACAAACAAGCAACTTCGGATATCTTGGCAGATGGTTAATACCAAGCCGATATGTGCGCGCGTGAGCGTATGTGTTTCCTTGCTTTCTATAGTTCTTCTGGCATATGTGCAATTTGATTAAGTGGTGCTAGTCCTAGAGCAGGTTCGATTTACCATCATAACAGAAAGCAATGGGCATGGAAATGCATTCTTTGAGACTCAACCACGTAGAAGCACGCATTCACATTTGCAACAAAAATACGGAAAAAGGAGATGGCAATGTACTAGCAGGAATGCACAGAGATTTAAGTAGCTAATCAATGTAATAAGTTTATAATTCCAAAAAAAGACCAACTTTCTTGCATAAAGGATAGAACACATTTATGCCCAGTTCGTTTAATATTTTTTCCCAAGACTAGGAAAGAAGTTCCTGAAAATGGCGTGTGCAACAGGAAGAAGACCCACTAAAGCAATTTGAAGCTGCTCTGAATTAGAAGTCTTTACAGAGATTTTACCACTTCCCTTGCTGTTTAATCCTGCATGCAGAGCCATTTTTGAATTCCGCCCTACGGAAAACTGAGACTTGATATTGCATCCCCATATGAGGTCCCCTCTCCACTGTGTCAAAGAAAGACCTGCTGTTGTTTGGTCCTTCTCAACTGGATAATCCTTTCTTCTGAGACGCACTTCCAAGTTAGCTCCATAAGCTCCATCTTCTTGTGATTGTATTGCTCCAGAACTTCCTACTAAAATCAATCGTTTTCCAACTGCAATCCGCTCTTCAATTTTAAGGCCACTAAACACATCTTCGCCAAAGAAAATAATTGTTACCCCAGTATCAGTTTTATTACTTCCAAAAGATTCTGTTTTGGTTTCTCCTTTCAGGACATAGGCGAAGTGTTCTCCAATGGTTTGGTTGTTGAACCCTAGCATGGTTGACCTGTTTTCACAATGCCTTGCAGAAACCGAGGATTCTGCATGGAAATCGAACACTTTTCTGTCTTTTGTGATCTGAGTAACAATCGCAGTTGCAGACCAATTAGGAACAAGAAGATTTTGCTTGAGGCTCACGCCATTGTATCCCAAGTCATGGTCCCAGCCATGGTTATTGGGCCCTGTTCTCGCAGAACATGGCTTCAATGATGGGAGTTGGTCACAGTCCTTATCTTCTTGATCAGATTCAGATGGACCTCCCAACTCAATGTCTGAGTCCACGTTCTCCCGGAACTGATCAGCATAGAGTTTCGGATGAGCACATGACTGTGATAGAGAAGACAAGAAGTACGGTAGAGGCGGTGAAGGGACCTGAAAACCGAAATGCTTGTTATGGTTCAATGGAACCTGAGCTTTAGCTATGGTATCTACTTCAGATAAAATCTTCACCGAGTAGCACAAAAGTAGTAGTTGGGATTTCCATGTTTCTCCATTTGGAAGTAAAATGTGTGCATCACCATTTTTTTTTGACAGTCGGCTGTTTTCAACAAGGCATACCGGATTCATCAAGCCGGTATAAATCAGATGTTGATCACCAACAACATGTCTGATCAACTGTTGAACCACACGTGATCGTTGAGCAACAAGCACTTCATAGCCTATGGGTGACCCAGACGATCCGTCTGGGGGAGTAGAAGCAGCATGTGTTAGAGCAATAATACATTTTTGCCATATTGACGGACTAAGATAACTGGTGATTGTCCTTAATAGTGGCAAGTCATTATGATCTCTGGTTTGTATGTCCAATCTATCGACATAGATGACGACATATGGAGGACACTTCTTTGTGAATCTCCCTATGGACTTCAAAATTTTCTTGTTGACAGGTTGATCTTTCAAAGAAGATCTAAGCCCAGGTGTGTCTAAGACCCTCACCTTAATCCCATCAATCGTTCCTACTATTTCTTTCACATTGGTTGTAGCAGGTCCAAATGGATCAACCATGGCTTTCTCTTCACCAAAAATTGAATTAATGGTTGCACTCTTTCCAACTCCAGATTTCCCAATTATCAAGATGTTCAAAGAGAAGTCTAAATCATTCTTATTGTCTGCTTCAAACTCCACGGCTGTCCTTTTGGCTGATTCATTGCTGGTATTTGGACTTGATAGCCTTCCTGTAGCACGGTCCACCAGAAACAAAACTTGTGCAACTATAGAATCTTCAGTAGACTTATCTAGTCTCTGCACAAGTCTCAAGTATTTCGTTTTTATCTGTTGTATCTGAAGCTGCTGCTTTTCTTCTACGCATGAAATGTTTTTTGAGTCCAGTTTTGCAGCCCAAAGATTTTTCGTAGCATTTAAAAGGGCCGTAAATTTTGCAGAATCAAATAGCGTTTCATTTCCATATTTCCCAAAAATGTCCACATCTGAATCTGAGCATGCGGCAATAGTTTCACCAACTCTTGGAGAATGATCATGCGACCTCTTCCCATCCAAGAAAGAAGCAGAGGTGTATTCTTGCTCCACCTCACTAACAACGTTCTTAACAGTTTCAAATTCTCCAAACGTCAAATCTTTCACAACATCATCTGAACCTGAATTTATTTCCCTTTCTTTTAGCCTAACCAAATCAGAGTCAGCTCCAGTTATATTTTCCAACTCTAAATAATTATCTGAATCAAAACCTATTGAAACAGGATCAAGGATGTTGGCTTTTCCACGTAATTCATCTTCCATTAAACCACCTTCTGTACTTCCTGGAGTGTGACCATTCCAAAGATCATTTTCTTGCTTGATTATCATTTCTAGTTTCTTGTTCTTACTCTCATGACCGAGAATAATGTTCTCATTGACATCAAGAACATTGTTTTCATGCTGAAGGTCATTCAACCATGGTGCATCAAGATTGACATTTTTATCCACTTCTGAAGTTTCCTCGTTTGCACTATATGTAATATCTGAATCCAAAGCAACATCCCCAGATTGATTATGGATGTCTTCTTGTCCTATGTTATGAACAATTTCCTCATCCACAATTTCAAAGGGATTTTCTATCACCCCCATTTCATCAACAACTATATCAACTTCATTTGAGGAGCCAACATTGTTGTCTGCTTCAAGAGAAGGAGAATCAATTGCAAAATAAATAACAGATTTTTCTTCATCTATATTTCCAGTGTCCACAGCATCAAGATCGTCTACCATATCCTTGTCATGTATGCCGCCAACTGCCATTTCTCCTTCACGCTCTAAAGAAGTATCATAATCTACGTTCATACCAGTTGCTTCATATAGGACTGTCACCCGTTCCAAATTCTCAAGTGCTTGAATTCCTTCATCTGGATGCTTCACATCCTCATCCCGTACTGAACTCTCCAGCGAAAGGGATACTTCACTTTCCACTGGATATGTATATTTTGCGCCTTCTGTGGTATCAAGCGCATCAGCTTCATCCAACACAGTTTTCACAGAATCCTTTCCTACAATCCCATCAAGAACTTCTCCAGAAATTGAGATCTCATCAACCTCAGGCTCTAAGATAGCCTCAAACTGAGGCTCTGCTTCAACTTTATCTCCCTCTTCAACTCCCAAGACTTGAACTTTAGGGGTGCTAAGCTCCTCTGAAGTCCCAAGACCTGGAATCCTAGCCACACAAGAAATCTCATAATCTTCCTCAACCACACTCCCAATTGAATCTTCATCACTATCTCTGGATAACTGTGCAACAGGCGGCATACCTGGCTTTGGCAATGACAAAATTTTACTATCCTCCACTGCTGTTTCAACACCAGAGTCGTTATCATCATCTTCTTCAGATGGTACTATGGGAGTGTCTTCGTTCGTATTAACCACAAATGGCCTAGAAATAATCCTGCGTTCTTTGATAATTCTATCAGGGTTCGAATCAAAAGGCCCAGAAATCACAATTTCCTCCACATTACTACTTTCTTCAATAATTTCTTCATCCGGGTCAGTTATAAAAGGTCTAGAAACACGAAATTCCTCATCCCCACTAGTTTCTTCGGATGAATCATCATCTGGGTATGCAACAGATGGCCTCTGAGAGTCAAAATCAAGAACATCTTCACCACTCAAAAACCCCTCAGACTCGATCCCACTATCACTACCATAGCTACTGCTACCATTCTTCAATGGGTTAGTTGATGCAGAATATTCATCATCAGAATCAATAGTAAGAGGAGCCCTTATAAGGAAAGAAGAAGAACCTGAGGAGGAGCTGGAAAGAGAAACCTTTGGACAAACGTCAGCAGGTGGTGATGGAGTTGCTGGTGTTGTAGAAAGAGAGACAACCTTAAGCTTTGAAAATGAGTCCATGGACATGGGTTCAATTTCTTTGTTGGTTTTCTCTTGTAAAAGAAGTGGAAAAAATGCTATACAAACATATTGGATATGGTAGACTACAGGTTGAAAGACAACTACAGAAGTAGGTGTTAAGGATTTCTTTGGAAATGATGGTGGGTGTTAGGGTTTCTTTTTGGGTTTATCTAGGACTTTTGTTTTTTTGCTTCTTGTTTTTGAGGCTATGATTTTGTCAGCTCTTTGGTCTATCTATGGTTGCGGTAAACGAAGTTAACACACTACTCTGTTCTTTAACACAAGAAAATAAAATAATGCTACGGTCCCTACGGATGACACGCAGGAGTGCAGGACACAAACCGATTAAAATTTTTAGAATTCGATATTTTTACATATAAATTGAAAATTATACAATAAATTTTATACATGAAAATATTTATTTATTTATTAAAAAATTATTAATATATTTTCTCACTTTTTGTAAAATTGGTAAAACTAGTAATTTTTTTCAAATAAAATAAAATTCTGTTTTGCAAGAATTATGATCGTATTTCTTATCATTGTTTCAAAATCAAGTTTGATTCTTTTAGAGCGTAAAAAAATTAAATTTTGAATCGGTGTGTAGACAATCCAGTTGCTTCCAAACTTTAACAAAAAAATATAGTCAACAACAACGATTTAAATTATTATAAAAATATATTTTTTAAAAGAGGTATGAAATTTATATTTGAAACAGTTAAAATTGAACTTTGAATAGAGTGAGATATTTGTAATTTTTTTTTAATAATTTTAGCTTAATTGTATATTTGTATTAAATTTCTCTTTAGACTTTTAATGCTCAGCTAGTCAACTGCTTATCTTCTGTCATCTTGTATATTTTAAAATTGCTTATTATAACAACTCTCTTTTTTGTCTATTTTTTCCATCTTTTTTATTTTATAACAACCGATTTTAACTTAATTTTTTTTAAAGAGGGAAGTAGGACACCGCTACTTTTGAACCCCATCACAAAAATTGCTAATTTGCTTCACATAGAATCTTTTTTTGAGTATGACCCCATTTCTACAAAAGAGAAATTATATTTGAATTTTTTGATAAATATTAATATTATATATTTAAATAAAACTTATAAATAATAAGTTTTATTTAAAAAAATATTATAAATATTTAATTAAAACATTATATTGATAAAATTTTAAAAATATAATATTAAACACAACAATTATATAAACGTAACTCTTTTTTTTTTAAACAAAACTTATTTTCAACTGTTCTTTTATTTTAAACAGTCCGAGTTTTCGTTACAATTACGTGTTCATTATTATTATTAATCTTTTGGTTACACGTATTGATTAGTTATTACTCCGTATTATTATAACCTCTGCAAAACATGAAAGAAGGCCAAGGTTCGTCCTTGTTTGCCGCTCATGGTGACAAACTTCTTACAGTCTCGGAGCTTTTAAGAAATCCTTGTCTGATGTAACCTCCCTCATCCAATCAATGGCGGCTGCTTCTTGCGCCAATCGCCCCACCACCTCCTTTCTTTTCCTACCTCCTTTTCCGGCTGCCGAGGCTCGCTTTCCAAGAAAAACATTGCAATGTGCAGCTTCTTCAGCTTCTTCTCCCTCAAAACTCAGAAGAAGAACGAGAAAAAACCATCTCCGACCCAACATCCTCAAAACCCTAATTAAACCCCCCTCCACTATTCTCCTCGAGAAGACCCCACTTGAAGAACAAGAGACCCCACTTGAAGTACAAGAGACCCCACTTGAAGAACAACCACCTGAATGCCCCACTGACGCCGAACAACTTTCCGGCGAGAACTTGACGGAATTTGAATCTCGCGAGGTTCCTGCTGGAGATATCAGTGGCGAAATTGGTAACTTTTCTAAGATTCCATTTGTTAAAATTGGTCTGTTTTTGTTGGGAGCTTTTGTGTTTCAGACAGTTTGTGCTGTTTGGGTACTAGGGTTTAGTGATTCTGATGATAAAGATGGAATCTTGGTTAAGGATGATAAAGCTAGGGGTTTAAAATTGGGATTGAATGGAGACAATAACGAAAAATCCGAACTTATGATAAATGGCAGTGGAATTGTTAATGTTGATGAATCTAAATTTGCAAAGATTAGGGAAATTCAAGCAATGGCAAGGGAAGTGCGAGAGAAGGAACTGAGGGAATCAAAGGATGATAATAATAACGAGGATTTAACTGATGATGATATTGCTGTTGTTAAAAGTGGAATTGAGGAGGAGATTTTTGGAAGATTAGTAAGGTTGCGAAAGAGTTCTCTGAATAGCGCCAAGAAGAGGGGAGTTGGATATTTGAGCGAAGATAAGGTTGGTAAGGGTGATCTGGATGTGAAAGAGGCTAATGGGTCGTTGATGTTCAAAAAGAAGTATAAATATCGAAGTCCGGTTACTAGTTCACGTGAGGTATCCAAAAGTTTTCAGATTTTGGATAATCATAATACTAGTAAGAATAAGAATGGTAGTGTAGTTCTGGACGCTCTGGGGACTGGTATAGTTGAAAACGTGAGTGATGATGTTATAGAATCATTGGATAATGACCAGCTGCTAGACCTGCCAAATAGTGATTTCGTGGAAAATGATCCTCTAAAATCTGAGGAAGATGGGGGAAGGAAAGAAGTAAAAGAACCATTGGAAAAGATTAAGTCTACTAAAACTGCAAGGAGGAAGACGTTGGGTAAACAACAGGGAAGAGCAAATGTGGAATCACTGGACAACGACCAGCTGCTAGACCTGGCAAATGCTGAATTCCTGAAAAATGATCCTGTAAATTCTGAAGAAAATGTTGGAATGGAGGAACCTAAGGAAAAGATTAAATCTACTAAAACTACAAGGAAGAAGTTGGTTAAAGGGAAGGGAAGAACAAATCTGGAATTATTGGACAATGTCCAGATTCTAGACCCGCCAAATGGTGATTTCCAGGAAAATGATTCTGTAAATTCTGAGGAAGATGGTGGAAAGAAAGAACCCGAGGAAAAGATTACATCCACTAAAACTACGAAGAAGAAGTTGGGTAAAGGGAAGGGAAGAGCAAAACTCGGGAAAGCTAAATCACTAAATGGTATTTCTTTGAGCATTTTATCACCATAATACTTGAAACTTTATATTTAACTCATTGATTGGTTACTTCAGTTGTGTGTGTTTATTGGGATGAGGCCGTTTCATGCTAGTATAATTTTATAGACCTTGACCTATTGGGGGCAGGCAAATATGTTTTGTTAGGCAAAACTTTGTTGTATATTAATCATTGACGAGGAGTATTGTATTCAAACTGTCAACATAAATGAAAAGAATATCAGTGTCAACTGTAAACATACTAAACAGTCGTAATGAATTGTAAAACATGAATAGAAAGATGTGGGTGTGGAACCTGTTTCCGGCCCTTCATGATGCAACCTGTTTGAGTAAATTAGTCTAAAAATAGTATCATAGAATCAGAAACATCCCGATGATCACTTAAGCCAATATGGACTATGGTGGCTAAAATAGCAAGTCGTACTTTACTTCATTGTCTTTAATATCTAGTAATTCACCATGTCTTATGCATTGTGTCAAAAGATGGGCAGAAACTGGTGTTCACAGTGCGTTGTCCCCTCATGGCTTAAGTCTATTCTCTCTTCAGTCTTCGTTACTATATTCAGTTGCTGTCCTTGATCTTCTAAAGCCTTTCACCTGTCTGTTATGTCAGGCAACTGTCTGTTTGGACGTGAAACCTATTTGCACATACTGCACCTCCATTCTGCATGTATGCTACACTGAGAAACTCTATCAGTTAGAAATTGTAGATGTAAAAGACCATTAGCATTTGGGAGATCATTCTAGCTACGGGAACAATGTAAAATGTAACCCAACAAAACAGTCAAATTATTAGACCGAATCATAATTTATTTTTGGCTTTTGTTGCCATGGTCTGCAGGCATCTTTCTAGGTGAAGCACTCTTCTTATTTTTCCCTTTTTTTATCTGTGGAATGTTGTTCTACATCAACGGGAATGTAAGTTAACTGGTAGGCAGTAAATTAGAGAAAACCGAGTATCATCAGGAGTATTAAAACTTTTAAATGATATTTTTGTTGTGCAAACCTTTTGATGTTTGCAGAAATACGTCAATATCTTTTTGTGTACTTAATACATGGGAAACTATGTTATTACAATATCTATTATTTCTTAGTTATCTTATTAATTTACAGGTGTTCCACAGGATGTCACTTATATAATGCCTCCTGACAAAGCTGTGAAGTTGGGTGAATCAAGCAAGATTGATGAACCAGGTTCTCCAAGGTTAACGTATGATCAGGACATGTCTACGATAGCCAACAAACTTGACACTACAATAGCTAATGAGGTTGATATGTTAAGCAGAGATGGCAATCTGATGGGCAAAAAAGTTGGTATCGAAGGATCAACCAAAGTAGTTAATGAGAAGTCAGTCAACCAGACTGACCCATGGTGGTTGACTCTTCCCTATGTTCTAGTAAGTCGATAGTTCTCTATTATTATTTTTTATTTTTTTGGAACATTTGCATAGAGTAACATATCTTTTGTACGCTCCACTTCCTTGTTTAATCCAAGGTAGTCTTAGATGGTAGTGCTTAGCAGGAACATCAGTGATGGAAAGGTGAGTTCTGTTAATAGCTTTTCATTTGTATAATAGTCTTAGACGAGTTGATCTGTGTAATAGCTTTTCATTAAATTCTGTACTTCCTGTTGATGCTTGTGTGCTTATATCAATTAGCGTCGCAATTAATTGTGTATATTCTTTTTTGTCCGTGCTGACATGAAGCAGTTAAAAATTATACGTAATTTTAAACTTGCAAAAATGATTAAAAGAAGTGTGGGTTCCTTGTTAAGTAACTAAGATAAGAATACAGAATATTTATCACTTGATGTATAACTTTCAAAGTTTTAGAAAAAGGATAACCGCAAAATGGTTAATTATAACTATCATAGTACATAGGGACAAGACTGCTGCTTTACTCATTATAGTTTTAAGTCAGATTTTTTAAAAGTATCATGCTTATTGATGAGTTGGAAGACATCTGGTTCTTCTCTTACGAAGGACATTTTCGATTTCAGGCAGTTGTCATGCATACTGGTCGTGATGATGGACCATATGGACTGTACACCATAAAGAGCAATTCTCAGACTGCGTATGACTCGTCATGTGTTGTTGCTTTTGAAGATCGTGGCGATGCTACTAACTTCTGCTATCTTCTTCAATCCTACTTCGGAGATCTGGAAGACTTTACCACAGATATTTTCCCTATCCCAATAAAAGTGAGAATCGTTACCTGATACTCTTGCTCTATGCTCTAACTGTCCATGTATGCGTCTATATATCTACATACATGTATATATGTATGTTTGTATGTGTGTGTGTAATCAATGTTTAGGAGTTGGGATTTACTATCCGTCCAGGTGTGATTAGAAGAAGGGATGTTGTTTTACTCGCGTCTCAACATCTTACACTTGGTCAACAGGTCCAACATGAAATTCTTGGGAACATTAACATTTTAATCAAGTCTTGTTGATGAATAATCCATATTCAAAGTCTCATTGTTGACGATAACATGAACATGCCATTTTGTTGTAACTGTGTTGAACATTCATATTTTGCTGACAGAGATCGGAATTTGACCTATTTCAGAAACTTGAGGAAGCTGTGAAATCGCAGAGCATGAAGATAGTTGTCGTGAAGAAGGGCCAACTTCTGCTATATGCAGGTCAACCACTTGCTGATGTTGAGATGGCCTTGCGATCTATGATCGTTGGACAAAACTAATTGCCTCTAAGGATTTGTAAGAGCACGTTCATAGTATGGATAAGCAGCGCAAAATTTTTGGTTATATGATAGAGAGATGCAATGCAATACAAACTGAATTAAATTCTTTTACGAATCTCGGAAACATTTGTCTTGTTGGTTAATTCTTGCACAGTTTCATGTCTGTACCCACTCTGCTACTGCTTGAGCATCATTCATATGTAAAGAAAGTTCACTCATATTCGTTTAACGATAATAATCACTCATATTCGTTTAACGATAATAATCTGTTAGTAGTATATGGTTTCGTTTGTTTCAACTTAAAATTTGAAAATTCTTTATTCTGATATTATAATTTGCACTATTTAAAGCTAAAATTTTCAAAATTTAAGCTAAAAACGAACCCAGTGTATATCAGCCAGAGCTGAAAAAAGAGAGAAGAGGTGAAGAAAAGCAGAGCAAACATAGCATTTTACAGAAAATTTTATATTGTGTTTAGTTAGTTATAATTCACTATTTGTATAATCATATTTGTATACAATTTATTCTTTTTGTTTCCTTCTTTCCACAAACTTATGAAATATTAGATAAATTTAGTGATTTGAGATTAATTTGTATCGGATTCTTGTTACAAATATGAACTGTTTAACTGGTGTACACTTGTATGCATATAATTTACAATAAGAATGCTATGCGCAAGTAAAATAAGATAATAACATAGAAAACATTTCATAAAAGAAAATGAAAGTATGACTAATTTGATACAGTGTAATTTTGTGAAATTAATCGAACTAATATTTTGTAAATATTTCAAGTTCAAATTCAATTATAATAATATATTAGAAATTAAACTTTATCATAGTTAATATTCAAGTTCGATAGTATTCGCTCAAATTTTGTTTATTTCATTCTTAAAATTTTTAAATAAAGATTAAGTTAATCCCCATTTAAAAAAAAAAAGAAGAAGAAAGGAAAAAAGAAAAGAAAAAGACAAAAGAGAGATAATTTTCGAATAATCTAATCTCGATGAGCATCAGAGTAATAAAACGGGGTCCGGTGGGAAGAAGTTATCCAATTGGAATGTCACCCCGTTGCTTTCCATAATTACAAAAGCTGCCTCCGACACGAAAAATCCGTAATCGTCTTCCGATATTCCGATCATTTAGCCTCGATAATGGCGTTGATCCCCATTCTCGCACTGTAGTTTCAAATTCTACGACGGAAGAAATCGGTAGAAGAGAGATGGTGACTGCTGCACAGTACCCTAGGCAGCAGCAGAGAGCGTACGGTGGGGGAGGAGGATCGATGGAGATGACGAGACAGCCGCCGCCGCAGCAGCAGCAACACTCCGATAACGACCGGAGTAGTGGAGAACTGCGCGCACTGGATTGTAATCTGACCTCTCTCTGCGATCACATTCAATTGGAAGGTTTCAATAATGGTTCCTTCTCTGATATCGTTGTTCATGCTATGGATTCTACCTATCATCTCCACCGTCTTATTCTATCCCGGAGCTCTTACTTCAGGTGTCATCTTTGTAACCTATCTCCATGTACAATTTTATTGCTGATCACAAATTACTATCCCTAAGATAATTTTGTTTTTGAGAGTTAAGAATATGGAAATGAATAATTCAAAAGAGTCTAAACGCATATAAGTTCTGAGAGCAACAAACATGGTAATGAGTAGTACTTCGTTATTTAGCCACAGTAAATTGTAGTGGTACCTTCTTGGCTAGTATAAAGTTGTAAATTTTGAGAGAATATTATAGTGTTCCTTTTCATTTATTAAATCTTAGGATTTGGGCAATGACTTGTTATAAATTATAATCTGCATATGTATTTTGAGTTGTGATATTGTGCCTCTAGAAGGGAGTCCTGGTCTGTTTGGTAATCAGGTGATGATGGTGTACTTTTCCACTTTTCTGGTTCTTTCTGTAGAGAAATTTATAATCTTTCCAAGCCAGAAAATTTAATTGTCTGCGACTACTATGCACTATGTACAGTTGGATCTCGAATAATGTAGTAATGTTTGGTGAGGGTATGAGTTCTGCTGTATTTACTAAAAAATTGCAATATAATTTGCCTGCAGAAACATGCTTCATGGACCATGGAGAGAAGCTAATGCTCCAATTCTGACTTTGCATGTGGATGATAACAATGTTAACGAGGAGGCAGTTGCGATAGCTTTGGCTTATCTTTATGGGCATCACCCTAAGCTTAATGATAATAATGCCTTTCGAGTTCTTGCAGCAGCATCTTTTCTTGATCTTCAGGTATCTTAAGTTTTAGGGGTACATGGGTTCATATCGACAAGATTCAGTGTTTCTTGAGTGTTTGTATTATCCATTCACTTGACAATTACAACATCGGGGGTTTTATTGAGGTGGATTATTCGAATACTTGTAAATAATGATGCCTAGAGTTGTCAAAATTAACATGTAGATATTTCCTTTTTAGTTTCTTTGTGACAAGTAAATAATAAAATATAATTTTCTTCCAATTGTTTCTTCTCTGACATGGTTTTGCTGTGTCTCAAATGAACTGTTGGTAACCTGAATGTCTATGTATAGTCTTTCTACTTCAGATTTTTCACACTTAGCTTGATCAAATCATAATTTATTGTGTGGCAATTAAATTCAGAGGATCTATATAGAAAAGAATGTGTAAAATTTGCGTTATTGCCTTGCAACCTCCTAATTTGACTAATCCAAAAATAGCCTTTTTCTTCCACTTATATACTACGTAGTTAAAATTGCAACTGAAATATATGTTACCAAACTTTGGGTTATTCTACATCCGTACCTGAAAATTTTGGTGAGTTACCTAATTCCGTTTTGCTTTAAAACCTAACCAGCTGGCTGTGCTGCTGAAATCAGCATTACTTTCCATGCTTGATATCACAACTGCCCCTCATCTTTATTTTTTTCCCTTTTTTCCTTTTCGGATAAGTCATATTGGCCTTGGTTGTGCAGGATCTATGTGCAATCTGCACTGACTTCATTATATCCGAATTGTGGACTTCAAACTTCTTAGCATATCAGGTTTACAATGATTACTAACTGTTTGTTTAATTTTCATATTAGCTTATGTTTGCAGTCCTTTGACTACTTACATTTATGATCTAGGTGTTTGCAGAAAGCCAAGATTATGGCATTCATGGGGAGCGTGTTAGAAATGCTTGCTGGGGCTACCTTTGTCAAAGTGGTGCCTTGGAGTTGAGAGAGGTATGGGATGGATCTGTATCATATTTCATGTGCAGTGGTAAACACGGGAATCTTTTTTTGTTTTGTTTTGTTTTTTTTTTAAATTCCTAATTCTTCATACGGAGTATGATTTCACAATGACTTCATGGATAAAATGCTGAGTGAGGAAGGGCTAGCAAAGAGCAAGGTCACACCAAGCGATATGCAATTCATTAACATCAAAGTTGCTTGGTCCAGCTTGAAGAAATTATAATTTTTAGTACATGAATCACAGTATGCGTTTTGTTGAGTTTTTTCATGAAGCTAATCAGTGAACTGGTTAATCCATCCAAACTTTTAATAATGTCACTTGATCTATAACATGGACTTGATGGATGAGCAAAATCCTTAAATGGTGGTGTTGACATCAACTAGCCCTTTAAATTGAACACTTCAGCCAATGCAGAGTCTTGACTCTAGTTAGAGACTGGATTCAAGTGTCCACTAAGTGCCTTCTGTTTGGAACTTCGTACATAAACATGGTAAAACCACGTTCCCTTATCCTTTATGTGGTCTTTGGCTGTTTGCTTGTCTTGTGGATGAACACAGACTGTACAGGCAGTTTCTTCTTATCAACGACGAATAATCAAGTGCAGTGTCTCTGTTTACAGTTTTGTTATGATAGGATTGTTGGCATTTGTAGTTTTTGGAGTATGACACTACTGTTTCTCATTACCTTTTCATTCTCAAAGCTAAGGTAATGCTAAGGGAGCACTGATCATCTCTGTCTCTTTTGCCCTTTTAGTTTGTTATTGCGGATCCAGTATCCTGCCGCTATCTCTCAGCAATGTTTATACGTACAAGTTATCTCAATTTAATTCTCACACATTAGATAATCCTTGCTGAAAGTTCAGAACTTTTAACTAATTTTCATGCACTGCTATTCAGGTGCTTCCGAAGCTATCTTCTCAAACTTTGCATGCATTATTGACCTCAGATGAATTGTGGGTACCCAGTGAAGAGAAAAGGTAAGGAGCAAAATTTTGACTTTGTGATTCAAAAAAAAAACTTGTGGATAACAACCATTCTTTGTTGTTTATTTTGTCAATAATAAAGGTTTGAATTGGCATTATACACTCTCCTTGCCAAAGGTGCACTTTGTAAGGCAGAACATCCTGAGCAGGGAATTTCCACTCCTGAGATTGGTCCACATACTCATCCTGACTTTTATAAATCCAAGGGGAAAAACATGACTGGTAACAGCCCTAATAAAATCCTAGAATCTGAGCTTGAGAGTTTAAGAGTAAAAGATGATCTCAAAAGCCAAAATACAGCTAATAATATTATGATTGAGTTTGGAGATGGGGTAGTTGACTCATCAAGTGAGGTCCTTGAGGCCAAACAACAGTTGCCACTAGCTGCATTCAGCCAGTCAAATTTGGAGCCACGATTTCAATGCACCAGCGAAGCGACCTCGTCAAGTAACAACTTTCCATATACTGCTGAAATGAGATCCACTTGTTCCTATCTTGAAATCCCAACGGGTGTGAGAGGAAATGTACTGGGGAATGATGGTGTGGCCATGGAGGGGCCATCTGAAGAAGGTTCGTGCTACCAATTGAACAATAACAGTTGGCTCACAGCGGATCAAAGGGCCTGCCCTTCCATGAACTCTTCCTGTGATGGGCTTATGTCCAGTGCATGGGGTAGATGTGGCATGCCTCCTTTATCATGGGGTGGTAGAATTGTGGGTCGAAGAGATGTGAAAACTTGTGCAAGAGGGATTTGTGGGTTGAGCGGAGAAGAATATGATGCATTTGTCAATATATTCGAAGGAGGTTCTCTTTTATATTCTAACATGACTTTTGAGGCACTCTTAAATGTGAGAAAGCAGCTTGAAGAGTTGGGGTTTCCTGGCAAAGCTGTGAACGATAGTCTTTGGCTGCAGGTGTGAATTATCATATATTTTCACTTTTCAACTAAATTGCATCTATCTCTCTTTAGCTCTAAAAACTCTGAATGAATTTTAACAAGGATGCAAGGTTAATACTAGATGTCTTAGGGAACCAATGAATTAATCTTAAAGTAAGACCATTGAGAAAGAGAGCTTAAGAATTTTAAGGCTCAATGGTGTTCTTCTGAAAGATTTTTCCGCACGAACTGGCAATCCTTAGTCATCTTGCTGTCTCTCATATGCATGGGATGTATAAATCTGTTGTTATTTGGATGAGTTTGACTAGACTAAAGTGGTTCTCGTATATTTGTTAACCTCATTTTGTTAGAAAGTGATCTTGAGTGTTAGTTCTCGTTTGAGTATATAAATATCTTTTAATTAATAATTATCAAAATGGCAAACTATAAATTTTTTTCTGAATTTTATTTGTGCTCTTTTTTTCTGATGAATATATTACAAGGTTGAGTTTAATCATGTTAATGTTCCTTAGTATCAAAGGACTGAATCTAGTGTGTTACATATTTTCTAATATTCTTGATGATATGCACATCATGTGAACTTTATAAATTGCGCTAGAAGCCATCATCACCTTAAAACAATATTTATTTATTGGTTCTCATCATAATCTTTTGGCTGTAGTGTTATCTTTGTGTGTACCTTTCTGGTTTTATGTAGATGCTTCTGAGCCAGCGGGTGCTAGAAATTGGGGCCGACACTTGCAAAAATTGCTGTCTTGTGAGCATGACATGTGCATGTAGGCAGCCATATGGATTTTCATGTGGCGTTACTTCCTCTGGTTATTACATGCAAGAGCATGATCAGATTATCTCGCAGAGCAACATCGGAAATGTATATGTCACTGATTCTGCTCAAGGTGAAAATAGTGGTCTGTTCAGACCTGTGAGAGTGCATGTTAGAGGAGGGCCTATTGATGGACTAGCTGGTATTGGACGTGGAACTACTTTTGTGCCAGCAGCTGCTTGGCCTCCTACACGTTTTGTGTTTTCTCGTGTTCCTTTGGGTATGGGAAACCGCAATTGCCAGCAGACTCTTGGTAATGATGATTCAGAGAATAGGACAGATCATAATGGAGAGGTGGCTGGGGATGGATTGACAGCTTTGGTTGGGCTCAGCCAAGGAGCCAGAAACATGCCAGGTGTTCATGGGGAGCAAACAGAGAGAGGATATGAAACTGATATTCCAAGCAGATTGGTTGGTCATTCTGTTTCTGCTTCCACTACTAGTGGTATATCTGTGCAGATGCTAGACTCACCGGAGCAGGCTATTGGAATTGATTGGGAGAATGCCAACAGTTCCATATCATTGGATATGAAAACACCTTTAAGTCACTTCCCTCCTTTTCGCTTTTCGTAAGTTGCGGTTTTCTGTGTTCGTATAATTTAGTAGTTTCATATTTCAGCAGACATGTAGAAAATTTTGTAGGTGAATGGTGGTTTAGTTCTGAGGGGTTATTTAACAAAACTGAATGAGAAGACCTCAATGATTTTAGTAATCAGAATGATTTAAAAAGGAATTGTTATTTCCACACTACAGCCCACAAGGGAAAAAAAAGGAATTAGTAAAAGATAAAAGGTGAGCCCTGGTGTGGAATAACAAAAAAAGTTGTGGAAATAACAATTCCCATAAAAAAACTCAAGCTACATGTATTTTTAACCAGCCCAAACTTTAGGTGATTTGGGTCGCTCCAGCGTATATAACTGTTCATTTTGTATGATTTTTTACTAGCTGCTCTAAGAAATAGAAGTTGGTGCTCCTGATTCCATTTCCCTGTGAGTCTAATGTTTCATAGTCGAGGAAATGATTGACTATGTATGATCAGGTGTCATAATACAATTGATAGTTTAGTTCTAATGGATAATTATTATACTATAATTTTATAAACTAAAGACTTTAGCTTATCTTCTTCAACCACTAGAAGGAAACCGAGGATTTATTTTACGGTTTCTTCAGGGTTGAGTTTGAAGATGTGCACAGGCTTAATGATGGGCAAGTGAAACACTCTCCAGAAGTGTTTTATGCTGGTTCTTTGTGGAAGGTATGTAAAGAGAAGATGGTTATATAAATTTCTTCATTTTCAAGTAGTGTCCCCAGTTTTAAAGATTGTTATTTATCAATTTATTGATACAGGTTAGTGTTCAAGCTTTTAATGATGAAGACCCTCAAGGATGTCGAACTCTCGGTAATTTCTGCAAATGCTATGTTATTTTAACTTAAAACAATGTACTCATGGTATCTGCTAAAAAAGCTTCATTACCTCTCTCATGTTATTTCAGGATTATTTCTTCATCGACGAAAGGCAGAGATAAATGATACCCTTAGAAAGGTTGGCATTCTTCCATTGATCAAAGCATATTAAGTAATCTATTAGATCTTCACTAGCACATAGTATCATGATTGGACTTGGAATAGAATGCAAGTTAAAAATTCATCTCAGACTGGAGTGTTTGAGACCTAAAAATTTCACATTCATCTGTACTGAAAGTGAATGTGAGTGATTTCAAGTCTTAAGTGCTACAATTGCACAACCACCAGAAGTATAATTGAAGTTTGTGAAATTTCTTTTGGTATTTTTTTTGAAGATTATTTGCAAAAGTTTACAGAAGCGTCAGCCTTCAAGCTTGGATGTAAAAAATCAAATTTAGACAGATCTAAAAAAATATTTGATGTCTTAGTATTCTATAAATTTCTAAGCCACTGTTTTAACAGGTTCACATGTATACTGATTCTCGTGAAAAGGTTACTGCTCGTTATCAGGTATATTAAGTGAAATGCATTTTTTTTCTCAGTCAACTTGCTTTATTGAGAAGTTACAAAATCTAAAATTAGAATCCCCTCTCTGTCCAGCTGATTTGTCCATCCAAGAGAGAAGTGATGGTGTTTGGAAGTTTTAAACAAAGTGGAACACTTCTTCCAAAAGCTCCCAAGGGATGGGGTTGGCGTACAGCTTTGTTATTCGACGAGTTAAGCGATCTTCTCCAAAATGGGGCTTTGAGGGTAGCTGCAATTGTACAGCTCATTTGACCTGATGGTACGTTGAATTGTTCCATATCTATTCCTCCATATCAAAATTAGAAGATACATACCCTTTTTTAGTTGGAGATGTATTTCTAATTTTAGACTATATTTTCCTAATATGCATTGCATACATTCTAGTAGAATACCATTGTCATGACATCACTATATGCTTCTTATGTGAAGTTAAAGAATTGTTATAAATTGTCATTTTAAAAGTTCATATTTCATTTTGGAATGGATGGGGGTACGGTTGCTGAATATCACCACCAGAACTCTATTGTGCTGTGCTGTAAAACCTTGTTCATACTACCATATGTTGAGTGCTGTTTCAGGTGTACTAGAGATGCTGATGTAGCATAGGGCCAGCTTTGGCAATTTGGGGCGTAGTTTTCTTTTCCTCTCCTTTTTCTGTAACAAAGATTTTGTTTTACGCTTATTTTGTTTGATATATATTATGTTATATTAATTTGTACTCTGTAGGTAGAAGTTATAAGCTTGTTTTGCTTAAAAGTTCCATCTGTGTATGTAGTTATCCAAAGCAGAATATCTGAACAAGAAAGGGTTTGTAAATTGTGAATATATATCATGCGAGAGTAGACTTCATTCTATGTCCAACGACGGAATTTCTTTTTATAAACACATGCGCTGGATACATTTCCTTTTATTCTTTGAAGAGACCAGCTATTTTCAGGAGGAAAGCTTTAAATTCTTCTTACATAGAAGCAAAACTTGCTTACTATTTATTTGAGGGAGAGCGTGATCCTTCACTTTCTTTTTAGACACATTTTACGCATTACATTCTTTTGTCATTTCTTTAAGATAAGGAGGGGACTGACCTACAAAACTATGGCTCAGAACTCCATATCTAAGTTGTGGTAGGGTTTTACCCAAGAAAGTAATAATAAATAAATAAATAAGATATAAAATGTAATGGTAGACACTTCTACAAAATAAGACCATAATCGGACAATGTGGGCGTGACTAAACACCACATGGTGGTCCGTTATATAGTGCTAGTTTTCTACGAAAAGCTTTACTTTGTACTTGGTATATGTTTATCTTTGGAAACTCACAATTTCGAGAGTTGATGTTATATATATATATATATATATATATATATATATATATATATATATAT
>CM025781.1:7396214-7432013 GCA_014636745.2 Centella asiatica | reverse complement strand
TATATATATATATATATATATATATATATATATATATATATATATATATCTTAGATTTTGCCGATGTGGATACTTGGGCGTTTATGTTCTATAAATATTTTGATCGTGACTTTTGTCTCTTATGGAATGCTCGCTTCTTTCCAAGTAGTGGGAATTGTGATATTTTTTTTTCTGTGCAGGATTCAGAATTCAGATTTATTTTTAATACCCAGTATAATGGAGTTGTTTTTTTTCCAGTTATCATGTTACAATTTTCTTCAATTATCTGATGATAGTTTTTTTTCCCCTTTATTTATATAATGTGAATTTACGATCATTACGCTAAACTCCAAATACTTAATATAATAAATATATTGCACCCTTTCATTTGGAATTTAGTGGCGGCAGAACCGGTAGGAGAGGGAAAAGAATTGTTGCGGAAGAAAGGGACGTAGCGGAGGAATTCAAACAAACGCATAATTCAACTCTAAGGTCGAACTGAGGATGAGATTTTCTGTTATATCGTGTGTTTAATCCCATTACAACATAATATATTTTTTTATTTTAATTAAAAAGATCTACAAGAATATATGTGACATGTTTAAGGTCTGTAACAGAAAATGGAACATGTTATGTTATAAAACAAATTTTTTTTTTTTGTTACAAAGAGGTGTCACGTTATCATGCATGCACCTATATCAAGTGTAACTAATAATATTTAAACTCTCAATTTTTTCATTTTTAATAATATTTAAACCCTCAATTTTTTCATTTTTCAAAAAGAATGATCATATCAACTAACTTTCCTCGATAGGAAAAAATCTTAACCCAACAAGTCAACATTGACAAAAATGTTCGAAAATCTTTCTTTTAAAAACAATAATATTCAAAACATTTTTAAATATGGTATCGGACAAAATTAAGATAATTGACACTTTCATTTTCTAACATCCCTATTTACAGATTATTGTTAGGATAATTCTTCTGTAAATTTTGTATTTAAGACGTGGAAGAACTTCGAAGCTTATATATTTTATCGTTAACACGAACGACATGTCTCATTGTTTTCTAATTTTCTTTACGTAATTTTCCCCCAAACATAGAACTATAAAGTCAAATATGGAGACTGGAGTCCATCAATTGTGGAGCAATAATATGTAAAAGTAATAAAATTTAAAAATAAAAATTTTCTAATTCTTCTGCACATAAAACACAACAGTTCACACACCGTTCCATTATGTGACTTCTTTGTGTTGGTAGTTAAGTAATTTTATTTCCTTAAAAAAAAGTATTAAATTTGAGTCTTGTGATGAATAAAATTCAAGGGTTCAAAAATAGTTGGGAGTCGAAAATATTTTTTTGTCAAAAATGAAATAAAAAACTCCAATTGTTTTCTTTTCATTATTTTCCCTCATCCTATTTTCATCTCTTATATTTGCACCAATCTCATTTCTTGTAATGAATTCATGCATATAAATTCAGGTACAATAATAATTTAAAAATTATGAAAACACGATAAATAAGTGACTGATTTTATCAATAGTCATCCATCTACATAATAATATATTATGTGACTTATCTTCTATTTCCACTCTTTTAGAAAATAAAATTTTATAAAAACAATACGTCCTTATATTCCGCCACCCAAAAAATTAACATAAACAAAAAACTAGTCCCACTAAAAAACATTAACATGTCTGCCCATGTATCATATATCGTTGAGGAGCAAGTTATTTCTATAAATTTATTTCGAAGCATAAATTTATTCCCACTTGTCTTTAACTATAAATAAGTTTCTCAATCTCTTCAAAATTTACAAGTACTCGTAGTTATTTTATCTGTACAAAGAAATAAAAAGATCTGCATGTGTAATGCATGTCGTTGGATAAGCAGAAAAAATCCAACTGTACTAAGTTGGTCAATTTATTGGGAAATGTTTCATGGTACAAATAAGTGCGTGCTTAATAAATGTAGTGCCTGATCGATCACCGTCACGTTCTGACTGCTGAATGAGTTGTGCCCTAGATCTTCTTTTTTTTTTTTTTTTTTTTTTTTTTTAATTTCAAGTTTTACTTTTCCAAGAACTATCTTGATTCTTTCTCCATATAGTATAAATAAGTGTCATTTGATAATATTATACTACTTTCGATCTAATTTTTTTTAAGTAAATATTTACATAATTTTGTATTATAATATTATATTTTTGAAAGTGCCATTAAAATCTTCTCAACTAATCTTTAATTGAATATTAATAACAAATTTTATAGAAAATTTATTATTTGTACACACGATTCTTAGTTAAACATGTAATATATTAATATTTATTAAAAATCCAAACATAAATATCTTTGTGTAACAAAGAAAGTATATATTAAAATCAACATAAAAAATGTATATTTAATTTTAGTTATCAAGGTATATTAGTTAAAGTTAAAGATACAAAAAATCTTGTAAAATAGTTAATAGATGTCAGTCTATGACCTCCTATGTTAAAAAAATATATTTTGTTCTTAAAAATAACATAATAACATATATTCATAGACAAATTTTATCCTAAAAAATCATTTAGATCGGGGGTATCTTCCTATATCTTCCATCGTTATTTACGTTAGTAACAAAATTTTAGTTTATTTCTAGTTTTCTAGAGATGCCAAACTTATATGTAAAATTTGGATAAAAATAGTTATTTCAAATCTCTGTCAGCGTTTCGTGTCTTTAAAATCAACAAGAGGCTAAGTAGTACAGGAAGTGGTTGTTGATTATTCACATTATTATATTTTTACGAGAATAATATATTCTTTGGGTTTCATCGATTAGATATTTTTATTAATCATAATTTTATATCAAAAAATATCTAATCAATGAGAGAGAGTACTATTGATCGTTAAAATCGTATATTCTAATTATTTGAGGTTTTACTGAACGAACTTAAGACTTTGAACGTTTAACTACAAACGTGATCCTTCGTCTTTGTATATTGAATAAATTTATTTATACGGTTAAATTTATATTTATTTTTACTAATAATAATAAATCTTATTTTTCATTTTAAATTGGGTTTTAAATTTATTTAGATGAAACAAAATAATCTACAGACGTTTGTGAAAATAAATGTAAATTTAATTGTATACATAGATAAATACTTGTATACTATGGTAAAGATAATTAGTAACATAATAGTTTACAAATTTTGATATGAACTTATTATACAATTTTTTTAAAGATATTACTTCATATTACTTAATTGCAAATTTAGTATATGTATAAATTTGATTCGAATTAGATTTCTGACAAAAAAAATACTGACAATATATAATTTTTGCAACTCGATATCAATATTTTGTCCAAATTGAATGTTTATTCATGTTTGACATTATATTAATTATAAATTCAATACCCAAAATTAGCTCAGTATAATCGGTCGATCTACAGTTTCATTTGAAAATCAATCTGTAATAATTAACCAACGTTTGAACATATTTATTTCTTATTATATTTATACCGAGTCGTATTAAATTATTTAAAAAGTTTTATCTTTAAAATAGGACATGCCCTAGACAAAACCATTTAGATTATTTTGGGAACTAACTTATCCAACTGGATTGAGGGAACAAGCGAGGCCTGCAGTTTACAAAGTTTCGTTCTGGACAAAATTTGTCTCCCAATAAGTCTTCACTCTTGTCTATACTTTTAGTTTTAACACAAAGACATTTCATTGATCATCAATATGATTATTTTTATATGATTTTTTGTTATTAATTCTTATATGTGGATTTTAAATGATACAAATAATTTATACACAAAAAGATGAGATTCATATAGTACAAAAATAATTTAAATTATGTAAACATAACAATTTCCTAAAAGATTTATCTATTTATAAGTTTATATATTAAAACCTGTCATTTGAAAGAAAAAAAAGGGTATCTTCAAACAAATATTTGATATATAATGATCATGTTTCTATCAACTTAAATTTTGAAAATTTTATATTATGGTAATGTAACTTTACATTATCAAAATTTAAAATTTTTAAAATTTAAGTTGTAACAAACGATTCCAATATAACTTTGTTTTCGTCCATGTTTTCAATAAAATTATCAGCTTACTAAACAATAAATACAGCAAGATACCAACAACCAAAATTTTGTTCAAAACAAAAACAAAAAAATCTGAAGGCATCCTGGAGATAATTTTTAGGGAAAATTTAATTAGCATCACGGGTTTGTATTTTTGTTAAAACAATTTATGCCATAAAGTTTAACGATTCAATTCCATGAAGTATGTCTTTTTCACCATGTCCAAATCAATAAGAATTTTGTTTTATACACGTATGGCTGCTTAGAACTTTTTTCTTCAATCAATTGTACAATATTTACATATCAAAACAGAGAAGAAAAAAAAAATCAAATACTGCATTTATTTGAAAAAGCAATTTTTTTGATATCTTTGCACGATCTCATATTTTAAAATTTTATAGTACTTGCATATTTAAGTTTACACGTGTTGTGTTTGTTTTAACTTAAATTTTTACAGTGTAAATAAGTCTATTAAAAATTTAAAATTTACAAAATTTAAATTAAAACAAATATGATGCAACCTCCACTAAAAATTAGTTGTGTTAAACGATGTGAAAATGTTGATACTGACATCCAATGTTTTTCTCCGCAACTGCTACTGCCGAGCATATTACTTTACATGTTTTGGTCTGGACAAAACTACTTGTTTCTTCCCTTCTGAACTACAACTTAATTCTTTAATTTCTAGGCATTGAGATTGGAAAACAAAGGTTCTAGAACCGGCCTTTCTTGCGGAAAATGCACATAATTGTCTTTCTGAAAATGGTATTCGTTTTTTTTTGTTTTTAAACGCATGATATTTGACTTTTTACGTATATTTTTAAATAAATTTTAATATATTAAAATTTTTAAATAGTGAATTTTATTCGGTTTCTTACTTCTTCCATCCCACACTCCCATATTAATTATAACATTTCATGTTATACTCTCATTAAGAAAAAAATTAATTATGAATAAATTCATTATAATGTCCATTAGTTGTGTAAGACATGGGTCAACTTTCTCCAAAATATATTTATTTTGTACGGAGAAGAGGGAAACTTTTTAATATCTTACGTATGAAATTGTGTAAGAGCTGGGAATCAACTTTTTAATTGTTTTAAAATTCTAACTTTACTCTTATTAAGAAATATAATTATTACTTTCATTTTATAATTAAAACTACTTAATTAATTACCCATAAATATATGATAAAAAGACACTTTTATATTTTTTGGAAGAAAAAATTATACTCTAGTTAAATAAGTGTTTCACACTAAAAAAATTATACTCTAGTTAAATAAGTGTTTCACGTTTTCACGTTCATATTTTCGATAGTAACTTTAGTACTTCTGATATTAATTTTAATATTTTTTTATAATAATTTTAATATTTTTTAATAATAATTTTAATAGTAAAATAGAATTAATAAAAATATTATTTATTAAAGTGATATTTTGTATGTTAACGTATGTTAAACAGTCGTTCACCTAAATATATTAATGTATTGCCACCGTTGTACAACTAATAAATGTATAATGAGTGCCGAATACCCCAGGACGGGGGCATTATTCTCTAACTTAAGCTCTGTTTCAGTTGTCCAAAAAAAATGAATATTACCCATTTTTGCTCTGATTCACTTGATTGTACATATACAACTTTCATTGTTTGAGGAAATTTTTGTATAAGTCATGACCCTCAAAAGTGGGCTTGCTTCAGCCATGTCTTCACCTTCATGGTCTCCAGCCATGTCTTCACCTCCATGGCTAACTTCTCTTGAATGTTCAGCATCTTCCATACAATCTTCAGGAAATTCATCAGTGATGCAATGGTTGGTATTCATCTTTCTATCTCCATGCGCACAAAGAATCTTGTTTTCATCCATTGATCTTTTTTTCCTCTTTACCCTCTTTGTGTTTGGACTTCAAAAGCTATGTTCAAGATTCATTAATAAAGAAAACTCAAGCTCTTCTATGAATAGACCCCTTCTTGAAACCAACAAATCTCAATTTAAAGTCACCCTTTGGTTCAAATTATCTTTAGTTGTGATTATTTTATTAGCCATAGCATACACTGTGCTATGTGTTCTAGCTTTCACTCAAGGCATCACATCATCATGGGAGCTAATAGAAGGCTTGTTTTGGTTAGTTCAAGCTTTAACCTTTGCTGCAATTACAGTTCTTGTTGCTTATGAGAAGAAATTTAAAGCTGTTGTTCATCCATTTTCCCTTAGACTGTATTGGGTGTTAAACTTTGTAATTGTAGCTTTATTTTCTGTTTGTGCTATAATGAGATTGGTTGATGAAGTCAAATATTTGGATGATAATATGAGAATAGATGATATACTTTTCTTGGCTAGCCTTCCATTATCTGCTTTTCTCTTTGTTGTTGCCATTCGTGGATTATCCGGGATTAGTGTGATTAAAGAACATGATGATCCAAGAATACTGCTTAATGGAACTAATTTGTTGGATTCAAATGTGAGTGGCTATGCTAATGCTTCTTTGATATCAAGAGCAACATGGCATTGGATGAGTCCATTGATTAACAAGGGGTATAAATCCCCACTTAAATTAGATGAAGTCCCTACACTTCCACCCGATCATCGGGCTGAAAGAATTGCTGAGCTATTTGAAATGAATTGGCCAAAGGCAGGAGAAAATATGAAGAACCCTGTTAGAGACACTTTAATCCAGTGTTTCTGGAAAGACATTGCTCTCACAGGGTTCCTTTCCCTTCTACGTTTAGCTGTTATGTACATTGGTCCAATGCTGATACAAAGTTTTGTTGATTACACTTCTAAGGAAAGAAGCAGCCTTTTTGAAGGATTTTACCTAATACTAATACTGCTATTTGCAAAAGTGGTCGAAGTTCTTAGTTCCCATCAGTTTAATTTTCAATGTCAAAGACTTGGGATGCTCATAAGATCTTCCCTCATTACGGCCTTATACAAGAAGGGCCTAAGATTGTCTTGCTCCTCCCGGCAGGCTCATGGAGTGGGACAGATTGTGAATTATATGGCTGTTGATGCTCAACAGCTCTCTGACATGATGCCACAGCTACATCCGATATGGATGACACCTTTACAAATTGGAGTTGCATTAGTTCTACTATATTTTTATATGGGGTTCTCAATTATTGCAGCAGTGTTTACAATTATTGTAGCAATGTTCTTCACTCTATGGATTACCCGAAAGAACAACAGTTTTCAATACAATTTAATGAGGAACAGAGATTCAAGGATGAAGGCGACAAATGAGATGCTTAGTAATATGCGTGTGATCAAGTTCCAAGCTTGGGAGGAGCATTTCAATAAGAGAATTCAATCTATTCGAGAAATGGAGTATGGCTGGCTTAGCAAGTTCATGTATGCTGTTTCTACTAACATGGTTGTTCTCTGGAATATCCCCATGATCTTGGCAGTGCTTACATTTGGAGTTGCAATCTTGTTGAAAGTTAACCTTAATGCTGGGACAGTGTTCACAGCAACAACAGTGTTCAGAATTTTACAAGAACCTATTCGGACATTCCCACAAGCTCTTATCGCAGTATCACAGGCACTTGTTTCTTTGGGGAGGTTGGATAGGTACATGACAAGTAAGGAATTGGAGAATGAAAGTGTGGAGAGAGAGGTAGGCTGTGATGGTAGTACTGCAGTAGAGGTGGAAGGTGGGAATTTTTCATGGGATGATAAAGGTGAGGAAGGGAATTTGAAAGATGTAAACATAAAGATCAAGAAAGGGGAGCTTGCTGCAATTGTGGGAACTGTTGGATCAGGCAAGTCTTCTTTACTGGCTTCAATTCTTGGCGAGATGCACAAACTCTCCGGAAAGGTAAGAATTTCCTCTTATTTTTTAATTCTTAATACTTCTCAGTAAAGTATTAATGTCAATACTTCTTGTTACTCATGCAAATAACATATCTGACATCTCTTTTTTCTTCAAAAGGTCAGAGTCTGCGGGATAACTTCTTATGTGGCACAAACATCATGGATACAAAATGCAACTATTGAGGAAAATATCTTGTTTGGTTCACCAATGAACAAGGAACGGTACAAGAAAGTGATACAAGTTTGCTGCTTAAAGAAGGACTTGGAAATTATGGAGCATGGTGATCAGACAGAGATTGGAGAGCGCGGAATCAATCTCAGTGGAGGTCAAAAGCAGCGAATACAACTTGCTAGAGCTGTATATCAGGACTGTGATATCTATCTTCTTGATGATGTTTTTAGTGCAGTTGATGCTGAAACTGGATCAGAAATATTCAAGGTAATTTTCAGCCCATACATCAGAATAATTGATATTATGACACCTTTTAATGCAACCAAAATAGTAATGCTTTTTTTATACATTAAGAAATATAAGCAGTTTGCTGTTTCAAAAAGTTAATTACTACTAACTTTGAGTTGTGTTGCAGGAATGTGTTAGGGGAGCTCTTAAAGATAAGACAATTTTACTTGTTACTCACCAAGTGGACTTCTTGCATAATGCTGATCTTATATTGGTAAGTTCTTCAGTTTTTGTAGGAATTTTACTTCGTGGAGATATAAAGTTAGACATGCCATTAATGGTGCCAAAAAGGGTTGCACTAGTCCCACGGTTTATGTGGCCAATCATGTTTTCAAGATTTGTTGACCACAGTTGATGTCATTCATTCTTGAAAATAGTAATTCTTGTGTTTTTGTCTGCATATTTCATATTATACTAAAGTTTCTTTGAATAACAAATGACAATTGCAATACTTCATCACCCAATTGCAGATTCAGTGTAATCCAACTGCATAGTTCATCACTTTATTGCATCTGTTCCGCAGATATTGCCATTGCAACTTCTGAATTTGCAATTCTTATATCTGACATTCTACAGGTCAAGAAAATTCAGTTGCTTGAAATAACTAAACTGACTTTTATACCATAAAAAGGAAAACAAGAAATAAATATTTTGCAACACACAACTACCTACTTATTTCTCAAGGAAATATCCTTATCTGTGCAAGATTCATTCCATACCAGGTCATGCGAGATGGGAAGATCGTGGAATCTGGGAAATACGAACCTCTTGTTAAATCTGGTATGGATTTTGGTGCTCTTGTAGCTGCCCATGAAACCTCCATGGAGCTTGTTGAGACAAGCACTACCGCATCTGGTGAGAATTCTGAGCAAAAACCAAAAACACCTCATGTCTCTACCCCAAGGGAATCAAATGGTGAAAATGGGTCACTAGAACGAAAAAATTCTAAAAAGGGTAACTCAAAGCTGATTCAAGAGGAAGAAAGAAAAAGTGGCCAAGTCAGCTTTGATGTCTATAAGCAATACTTCACTGAGGCATTTGGATGGTGGGGAGTAGCAGGAGTACTAATCATCTCTCTTCTGTGGCAATCATCCCTTATGGGAAATGACTATTGGCTAGCATACGAGACTTCTGCAAATCGCGTGTTTCACCCTTCTTTGTTTATAGAAGTATATGGAATCATTGGCGCGCTTTCATGTGTGTTTGTGCTAAGTAGAGCATTTTTTGTAACATATTTGGGACTGAAGACAGCTCAAAGCTTCTTTCGTCGAATCTTACACAGCATCCTTCATGCTCCTATGTCATTTTTTGATACTACTCCTTCAGGAAGGATATTAAGCCGTGTAAGTTTTTCTGCTTTTACAAATATATTTCATTTTCCAACTAACTGAATGCCTACATTTTATGGTCATCAGGCATCAAGTGATCAAGCCAATGTTGATTTTCTGATTCCTTTCTTTCTGAGTATGACAATCACAATGTACTTCTCATTACTCGGAGTTCTGGTCATTACATGCCAGTATGCTTGGCCAACAGTGATTTTACTAGTCCCTCTGGTTTGGCTCAACATCTGGTATAGGGTATGGAAATTATTGGCTCTAATGTTTTTGTTCCATATAATTCTACTTTTTTATCCACAATATATTTTTTGTTCCTTTATCACCAAAGTGCAATAAAAACACATATGGAGGTAGGTAACTTGTATTATGCTGCGAAAGCTTTACTCAAATGTTTCCCCATAGACAACAGGTATTTTTGAAAAGTTCAAATCTAGCAAGTGAGGATTCTTCTATAAGTTAGCGAATCCCTGAATCTATCTTTTAGATTCTTGGGTTCCCCAAATATTCTTCTTAGATTCTTAAGTTTCTTCTAAATATGGTAGGATTTTCAATCCTTCTGCTGCTTAATCTTTTTGTTTTGAATGATACTGCACTGCATATATTACTAGCAGTACATGCTATACTAATTAATACAATGTCCTATGTGAAAACTACCTACCAAGTCTAATAACGATTAGTAAATTTGTTTTCTTGAAGATTCTACATTATTACATGCATTTCTGTATGTATGTGGAGCATCTACGAGTCCCAATCTTGTGAAATTTGCCAAACTGTCTAACCTTTGTATGAAGATCCCTAATGCTTGAACTTGATTAATTGCTTCGTAAGTTAATCACTTGTGTGGTATAACCTATTTATTTAACTTTAACAGATTCCTGAACACCTTGTACTTTCATATCATGCTTCACTTTCAAAGATTTACCATTAAATCTTATCATATTGATTAGTTTGAGGATTTCAACTTACATTCTTTAACTTCTGTACAGGGATACTACCTTGCATCATCTCGTGAATTAACCCGCCTTGATCAAATAACAAAAGCCCCAGTCATCCATCATTTCTCAGAAACCATTTCTGGTGTCATGACCATTCGTTGCTTTAGGAAGCAGGACCCTTTTATTCAAGGAAATATCAACAGAGTTAATGCAAATTTGTGTATGGATTTCCACAACAATGGATCAAACGAATGGTTGGGTTTCCGCCTGGAGCTAATGGGATGCTTTGTCCTCTGTGTTTCCACCATGTTCATGATCTTGCTTCCTAACACTATTATCCAACCATGTATGCTCTTTCTCCTTAAATGTTTGTCATTTTTAGTGTTGGTTAATGGTATATATTGATGCATTCTCCAAGGACTGGAGAATGTAGGAAATCTAATATATAAAAATTGTTATTCATGTCATTTTAGCATATTACTTTCACACCGGAGAATGTAGGAAATCTGATGTATAAAAATCGTTATTCATGTCATTTTAACATATTACTTTCACACTTTCAAGTTCATGTAATTCTTAGTTTGTGATCTTGAGTATTGCTTCTATCCATGCTTTTTAAAAAAATGTGGAAAATGATAAAAATTTAGGACCATCAATATGAGAGGACAATGAAAATGTTCTTTTGCAAAACTGACTTAAAATTTCTGTATGCTGCAGCAAACGTTGGATTGTCACTTTCCTACGGATTGTCATTGAACGGTGTGCTTTTTTGGACCGTATATTTGAGTTGTTTTGTGGAAAACCGAATGGTTTCAGTTGAAAGAATAAAACAGTTCATCAGCATCCCATCAGAAGCTGCATGGAAGATAACAGAAACTCTACCTTCTTCAGACTGGCCTCACCATGGAAACATTGAGATACAGAACTTGCAGGTAACCTACCCAAGTATTCAATACTTAACTTCTACATCCATACTGTAATGAGTTGCCTTCATTTGAAATTTGATATAGAATACGAAAAACTGTAGTTTCACCTAGTAAAAAACTTGTCTACCTTATGCTTATAGGTTTCCAATGACATCTTGTGCAGGTAAGATATCGACCAAATACTCCTTTAGTTCTCAAAGGAATCAGCCTTAGCATTCAAGGAGGAGACAAGATTGGTGTTGTTGGTAGAACTGGGAGTGGGAAATCGACTCTTATTCAAGTTTTCTTTAGGTTGGTGGAACCTTCTGGAGGGAGGATAATAATTGATGGCGTAGACATCTGCATGCTTGGCCTACATGATCTTAGGTCCCGTTTCGGGATCATCCCTCAGGATCCTGTCTTGTTTCAAGGAACTGTCAGAAGCAATATTGATCCAGTTGGACTCTATTCAGATGAAGATATATGGAAGGTAAACAAATTCTTATTTCTTTAATTTTTATGAGTTTTGTTCTTATGATCCTATTCCACATGCATTATTTCAAGTAATATGATGGCTGTTTGTGATGTTTCTTACTAGAGTCTTGAACGCTGCCAACTTAGAGATGTAGTGTCCGAAAAGCCTGAAAAACTCGATGCTTCTGGTATCATTCTGTCTGTGAATTAATTTCTGTTCAAACTATTCGCGCACAACTGGTCTATGTAATTAAGCTTAAGTTTGTACCTTTTTCTGCTTGTAGTGGTTGATAGTGGAGACAATTGGAGTGTGGGGCAAAGACAACTTCTTTGTTTAGGAAGAGTAATGCTGAAGCGCAGCAAGATTCTATTTATGGACGAAGCAACAGCTTCTGTTGATTCCCAAACTGATGCTGTTATTCAGAAGATCATCCGCGACGAGTTCAAAGACTGTACAATTGTTACCATTGCTCACAGAATACCTACAGTTATCGACTGTGATAAAGTGTTAGTTATTGATGCTGGTATGTTAAACTTAGTCCACTGTCGCGATCAATTATGCTAAGATCATAAATAAAAACAAAACAAGCCCATCTTTTTATTCAATACTTTTCACCATATAAATTTATTTGATTAATGACATCTATAAAGATCCGAGAATTTGTGTGTTTGTTTTAGCTTAATGATGTTCTGCATTGTGGTTTTGCAGGTTTGGCTGCGGAATATGACACACCATCTGTGTTACTTGAGAGGCCTTCACTGTTTGCAGCACTTGTTCAAGAGTATTCCAACAGATCAACAGGTCTATAATTCTTTAGCAGAAGCCTTTTTTCCAGTGCTACAAAGGCTAGAAATGCATAAAAATGCTGTCATTTTTTGGTATGGTAGTGCTATCTTCAGAGGGCAGAGTTGTAATTTGACTCAACAAGATGAATTTTCCTTGCACACTTTTCTTTTAGTAAACTTGTATTAGCTAGTGTTGAAATTGTTCTGGCATTGAGCACTGAATGAGGAATAGGTTGGAAAGAAAAAAGAAATAACTCCGCTATTTAGCTTAATACAAGAAGCGTTGATCCATCTCATCTTATAAATGTTTCTGTTTTTATCTCTCTCTCTCTCTCTCTATATATATATATATATATATATATATCTATATATATAAAAGATACTTATTATCGGTCATCCAACCATAATTACTTTTTTTTTTTGGTATTTTTTGTTCTATATTCGAATTGTCTCTACTTATTCAAAAAATTTCGATGCATTTTCGTCGGCCGTGATGATTGATAATATCGAAATTTTGGTTGCTTATGTCAAAATTCTAAAGTCATGCTCATCTTTCATGGGTGAAATGATAATCTCAAATTTCATGCCAATGAATTACACAATATATATATATATATATATATATATATATATATATATAGCTTTATACTACACATATTTCTGAATAAAGTATATATTTCAATGCTTTAAACATATCATCATTATCATTTTTTTCTACATTAACATGTTATGTTTTATAAGTTTCCTTGATGTGGATAAGATGAGCTAACTTCATGCTTCAGCACATAGAGATGGACTGATTCATACGAATTACAAGTTTACAACTCCAGCAGTAGTAACTACATCTAAAAAGTTACATAAAATTAAAAATTAAAAACGATTAGAAAAGTTGATAAATCTTATTCAATTTCTTAAAATATATCTGTGACCAAATAAAAATCTCAAATACTCAATAATTAGTCGAATCTATATTTAAACCTAGCAGAATTGTAATTATGTTCATACTTCATTCCTTTAACTTTAGTGAATTATGAAGTTCAAATTTTACTTTGTTTGAATTGCATCATCTTATAAACGACAAAACAATTTAAAAACTTAATCCTAGTTCAAAATATTACTCCCTCAATCTCAAAGCAATAAAATAACTATTATATTTTGATTTTTCTTGTTTTATTTATATAATTCTACAACTTAAATTGATATAAACTCACTGATCTTTATTATGAGATGATTAATATTATACATTAAATTTTAAATTTTAAATTCTATAAAAAACTGGGTAATAAAAATTACTCTGTATATAATTTACTACAAACAAAAGTACAAAAATATAACTTCTAGGAAAGGTAGTTCTACCGCCGCATTTCAGGCACTTTGGTCTTTGGTAAAAATTAATCAAGAAAAGCCAAAAATAAAAATAAAAATCCAATTTTGGAAATTTCAGAGAAAAACCCTTTCCAAAGCCCAAAATTACACAATCTCATACCAAATGTATTGTTGTTTCTCTAGATTTTCATCACCATCACAAACCCATTCTTTTATTGAGATCAAATCTAGGGTTTTTATAGACCTGCAACTCCTGTGTTCTTGTTTTTATACTAAAACCCCCACATGGTAAAGCTTGGTTCTAGGGTTTCCATATGCAATTTCTACTTGGCAATCAATGGGTGCCCCAAGGAGTAACCGAAAACGCAGTGACGAACAATTCAGCACCTTCAATCACAAATTCGGTTCACTTCATTTGCATACACCAAGTTTAGATCCTCACGTCCCCAAGAAGCTCAAATTTTCACCATCTCCGCAACATTCAAGGTTTGATCATCCCGAATTTTGTTTTGGGAGTGCAGTTTCTAAAATCGCTCAATACCCTAAGAAAATTCTCCAGTTTAAGGGACCGGTTCATGCCCCCTGCAAAGGTACCAAATTTCGGTCTTTTAGCGGTAAAGGTAACAGCGGTGGAAGTTTTGGGGGTGTTAAAATGGGAAATGTTGTTAGCGATTATTTTATCACGAGAAAAGAGGCACTTGGTGGGGTGAGATTGATTGATGTTGATGGTAAAGAGGAGAGAAAGATTGATGAAAATGTTGCTGATGTGGAGATGGGAAATGTTTATAGCAATTATGATAATGCTTTTAATGTGGCAAAGGATAGCTTGAGGTTTTATGGGAAAGGCAAGGAAGTGATTGATATTGATGATTACGCTGATGAAGAGGAGAGAAAGACCAACCAGATTGATGATAAAGGCAAGGAAGTGATTGATATTGATGATTACGCTGATGAAGAGGAGAGAAAGACCAACCAGATTGATGATTCAAGTGTTGAAAGAGTTGCAATTGTTGAAGATGGAAAGGGAAGGTGGAGGGAGTGTAATGATGTAGCGGTCTTGGATTTGAGTGGGAAAATTGGGGACCAGAAGCGATCGTGTTCTTCTGGGATTTCTGAGGATATTTCTAATGCAAATTTTGAGTTAGACAGTGGGGGTAAAGTGTTCGACGTGGTGTCAATGAGTCGAGAATCGTATGTTCCCACTGGATCTTTACTAAAGAAATTGCTTGATTCAGTTAATAAGCGGGATGGAAAACTGAAGAACATAGGTTTTTGGTTGGAATACTGGCATAAAAAAATTTCCGCATTGCAGTTATTTCGTCCTGCTAAGAAACCAGTGAAGGTGATTAATTTGAAATGTAACCTTAGAACTGATTTTGTTCAGTTGAATGTATCCTAATCCTGTTAATAGTAATATATTTCAGGATGTAAGCAGAGAGGAGCTTTTTGTGCCTCTTACTAAGGAAGAAGAGGATGAAGTTTCTCGAGCCTTGTCTAATGCGAATAGGTACGAGTTGGCTGTTATTACGTTTACTGTTAGTATGAGGATCTTTACACTGTAATATATTTGGTCTCCATCATTGCAGGAGTAGGGTTTTGGTTACTCATGAGAAATCAAATATTGAGATTACCGGCAAGCTGTTGCAGTGTTTGAGACCAGGTGCATGGCTGAATGACGAGGTGATTATTTTGAGTTTTACACCTGTTCTGAAGGGAATGAGAGAGCTCTTTTAATTGGTTGTAGAACTTTGCAAGCTTGTAATGTAGATTTGTATTTCCAGGTTATTAATGTTTATCTTGGATTGCTGAAAGAGAGGGAAATGAGGGAGCCGCAGAAATTTTTGAAATGCCATTTCTTCAACACATTCTTTTACAAAAAGGTTTTGCTCACTTATCTCATTTCCTTTTTACCTTCAATCATTTGGCTTGCTGCATTTAACCTCTGTTTAACCCTTCCCTTGAATCCTCACTTAAAAGTCGATTTTCATGGAATAAATTTGTGTCCCGCCCCTTGAACCCTCTTTTAAAAGTTGATTTCCAAGGAATGATTGTATATTTCTGAATGTTCATCTCGCCAGGTAAATTTATTGGAGGCCACCACCTTGCTGTACCGTGCTATTGCTCTATTTGATTTGTACCCTTAAAGAAATCATTGCATTGTCACACAAGTATATAACTCAATTCAGCAACGACAGTTTACCCTAAGTAGGTGGTTAGTTTAAAAATGAATCTCATGTGAGCAAAAAATGGTAGAAAGACAAGAAGAAAGTTGGAAATTTATTCAAATTAAAAAGGAAAAATAATAAATTTCGTATTTAATTTTACATGGCAGTATATTAAACAATAAATGTCATGTCCCCCTTCTGAACTAATGTAATTGTGGGCTCAAATCCATTTTACCAAAACGGAAAGGAACCCCAAAAAGAAGACCTGGAAAAAAAAAACAAGCAGAGGGGTACAACTACAATTTTCCGTTATTAGAAAGGCATCCTTCTTTTTCATTAAAAATGTTTCCTTAGCATTTCTTTTTCTTTCATGTTACATATATGTAGTAAACCAAGGGTCCGGTGTATTCAGATCCATTACGTTGTTGTAGCCCTGCAGATATTTCTCTTTCAAACCAAATAATTTCTAGTACACCTATTGTGGTTCCTAATAAACGCCAACACATTCTTAAATAAATTTATAATCAGTATTAATCACTCAATCTTCTTAATTATCTTTTTAGCATGCATACCTTTAAGTTGATAAATCATATTTGGAATTCGAAAGTAAGCCGAGAAAGATTATATCTAAATCATTTTGTAGCATGGAGTGATCTGGTGGCTGCTCATAAAGCCAATAGTGTTAGAGAGGGTAACTAAATGGTAAATTTGGAAAAGCATGCGCATCTTTGTTTTATAATTAGCGATATGTTCTTCCAAATTGGAGACGAGTTTCTTTTAAGACTTTAAGAGATGATATTATTATACATTTTATTGTTCTGTTCAAAAAATAAAAAGACAGACGTGAACTTGACTTGTCTCTCCCTATTCTGACCTTCCGTTTAGCTTATTTGGAGCAACTCCTCTCCTTTCCAAACTCAGTTGACTTCTAGATATGGCAGCTCAGATTTTGCCTCCATAATGCATAATTGACCTCTCCGACGTGCCAGAGTGATAATCTGGCCACAAGGTAAACAAAGACATGCAAAGTTTTTGCTTCGTACTACTGGCTTCGAATAAGGCAATAACAGCAACGAAGAAGCAAGAATTAGGATAAGAGATTATATGGAGGTTCGATAGTTCAGTTAATCTCAAAATGGTAAGGCGTAGACTTGGCACGTACATACAGTAGTACATATGAAATGTAGAATGTTAAAGAACACCAGAATTATAATCATTATTATGCTAATTTCCTAGATAGTCTTCACATATGACAAATTAATTAACATATCTTGTTGTATCATCATATTTCCTGTACCTTAATATTTAAGACAAGAGTAAACAACGAAAAGAATCTCGCAGGAAGAATCTTACCAAAATTAGAAGAACCCAAAAATGAAGTAGTGGATTCAGGAATTATACAAGAATCCGTGATTCTTAGACCAATAATAACATGGAGAAAAGGAAAACACCACAAAATTAGCATCAACTTCCATTTTATCGTCAGCATAATAAAATCCTTTATGGATGTTTATGTAACAAAATACATTGTCATCAACCATTAATTGTGCGCCTAATTTTGTGTATTCTTATTCTTACTTTAAAAATCATATAGTCACACCAAGTCCAGGTCATTTTAGAGTCACAGTTGAGCTGGCATAGACTTAGTTTAGTTTAGTTTTTCTGCTTGTAATTTGTGTTTTCTTGATGTTGCAATTTTCTGATTGGAGAAGATGGGATGATCTTGGAAGGATAATAAAAGATAAGTCCTTTCTAAGGGTAAATGTAGTCATTTTAAAAATGTATCTCTAATACCATTGTAAGTTCCTTTCTAGACATATTGTGTGCGCACAAAAATGCTGGGTTTTTTTTAATTATTATAATTCTTTTAGTTCATGAGTAGCTGCTAAATCCTTGGTGTATTTCCATCCTCAAAGTTTATTTAATTTTCCGCTTGTTACTTCTTGTATGTTCCAAAGTAAATATATTGTTCAGTTATCATTTTCATCACTCACTTCCAAAATGGTAAATTTATTTATTAACTATTTATTTTCAGTACTCGGGTTGTCTGTTAATCCTTTGTTGTTAATGGTTTTTAGTGTCTAGTTAATAGGTGCAAGTTGTGGCTATGATTTCAAATCAGTTAGAAAATGGACTACCCAAAGGAAGCTGGGATACTGCCTTATTGACTGTGACAAAGTAAGGTTTTTGTGCTTTAATAGTTGTATTTAGTTGCCTCACTGTTTTGTAGAGTACAACATTTATTCTTTTTTTCTTCTTTCAGATATTTGTTCCTATCCACAAAGAAGTACATTGGTGCTTAGCAGTTATCAACAAGAAAGATGAAAAGTTCCAGTATCTCGATTCATTAGGAGGAAAAGACAAACAAGTGATGAAAGTACTGGTAATATTATTTGACCTTGCTTTGTCTGTATAAGTCATACCGGAAATGCACTAAATGGGTCTTTTCCAGGCTTCTTGCTTGCCGTTTTATATTGTTAAAAGGGGAGAAAAACAAGATAATCAAGAACTTTAGATGATGCTATGGAAACAGTTTCCATGTGTTTTCCTGGAAGTTCATTCTTGGCGATAGAATTTTCTGTATATCTTGGTGCATCTAGGAATGTTGGAAGTATGTAATCTGTAACACAGGGATACTGGGGCTTGTCAGATCCACTGAAGTGGAGATTTGGTTGCAGCAGGGATGCAAGTGTGCAAACATGTTGCCACTTTAATGTTACAGCATTACTAGCTTCTCTTATCTATAAAATTAATCATTTATTTCTCAATATTATGTTATAGTTCAGTGTCCGTGGTTTGCATATTAAATACTCTGTTTTTTTATTCTTTCACTTTTTTGGTGATATTCAGGCTAGATATTTTGTGGATGAGGTGAAGGACAAGAGGGGCAAAGAAATTGATGTTAGTTCTTGGAAGCAAGAATATTTAGAGGATCTCCCTGAACAGCAGAATGGGTGTGTAAGCTTTACAGCTTCTTAACGTTCTTCATAGTTATGATTCTCATTAATCAAGTTGACGTGCTGTTAGAGGAAGATAATGTTGCGAGATGATTTCAAGTTTAATTTCCAGAAACATTCTTATTTCTGAATTCGCTAACTCATTAAGTAGCTAGGCAAGATATCTGGTGCATAGATTGATCATTCATATGGAAGATATCACTTATTATAATTGCCCACGTTGTTGATTCTCTTGTTGTTTTATGATGATATCTAAACCTGGCATCCAATTTTGTAGGCTACTCTACTGGTTTGCTATTATAGCTTTGTTTATCCTTGAAAATATACATCGATGGATTTGTAATTTTATATGGATCCTCGAATCTAGCTTGAGAATCATGTTTATACTAATTGAGTAGATTTATCTTATCTCTTTTTTATTCTTTCTTTTACTTTCAAGCTTTACTTCTACACTATTCGAGGAAAATCTAGGATTTGATTTTTAATTGGTATATGTTTCTGCTATTTCTTTCAAAACAGGTATGACTGTGGTATGTTCATGATCAAATATACCGACTTCTATAGCAGAGATGTGGGACTCTGCTTTAACCAGGTACTCCTTGTGCTGTTACACCTTTATATACACTTCACTGTGCATCTTCTCTAGTAAAACTAAAAGTTTTTCAATTTCATGTGTCTGATGGGACCCCCGATCTTTATACGCAATCTATTATGCACTTCTCTGGTTAGTCCCTGATATTTATATTATTTTTCCTGTAGGAACATGTGCGATATTTTCGACGGAGGACTGCTAAGGAGATTTTGAGATTGAAAGCTGACTGATTAACTCTAAGTGAGGAATTTTTCATTTTTTTTGGTTTTTGTGGTGATATCTTTGTCCTAAACTCTTCCGTTGAACTCCGGAAGGGATGGAAACGAAAAGGTTTTTGGAATATTGTAAAGCTCAAATTTTCATTTCACATGTTAGTTGTTTTGCTGCCATGAATATTAAAAGTTTCATGTGTATTATAATGAATGTAAAAATGTTGCTCTTGTCTCGTGAAGTAAATACCCTTACGTTTGTATTTGCAACGTTCAATTTTCTTACAGATCTATTACATGAAGTACTTCTAGAGGCAACCATATACGGAGTATATAATTAGTAAGTTTAAAAATGGCGAGATATTCGGATTACGTTTTAGTATGAACCATCTTTATATTGGACTATTACTTATGGAAATATGCCATTCCCAAAGCAATATATGTTGGTGATATATATATATATATATTTTTTTTTTTTTTTTTTTTTTTTTTTTTTTTGGGTGTGGTAGATGTTGGTAGCACTTTTACCGTATAAAAGAAGTTACAAGATATGGTTACATCTGTATTCATAATCATTTATTGTGAATACAAATATAAAATATAGAAAATTCGGTGGCTAAAATTGAATACAAACATTCGCCAAAATCGAATACAAATATTTTAAATAAATATTAGAAAAGGAATTAATTTAACTTTGTTATTTGTTTTCCAACACAAACCAAATAAGATAACATACAAAAATATTATTTTGTTATAATTAGTTAATTAGTTTTGGTCATAAATCTTTGTAAATCGGGAACTGGATACATACACATCTACTTCTAATCATACACGAATAATATTTATATTATGAACACAATACAACTAAATTTTGAACATTTTAGATTCCGCCTGTGATCCGCTTACAAAATACTACGGGCGTTCAAGAATTACAACACTACTCCCAGAAGCCCATCTAAGGATGGTAGTTCTGCTCATTTGTTGAGTGCTTAACTTACCATTGGCACAACTTTGTGTCTTTGTATCCAAGTTGCGTTATTTCATTTACCCAAAAAAGAAATGTTACTTCTGCTATTCAAAACAATATTTTTAGAGATTCTAAATTCTCATAATATGATTTGTAATATCAAAAATCTAAAATCTCTAAAATTTAAATTGAAACAAACATAACTAATTTTATTAACATTAATAAATACATAAAGTGTAAAAGGCCATTTTAAAATCACTTCAGGAAAGCTGTCTCAGCTTCTCGCAGAGCTTAGGCGTTTGAACAGTGATTAATATAGTAATATAGTTTGCAACAAACATTCAAAGAACGATGTATGACAGTATGAGTTTAGGAGGAATTTCAATTTTTTCTCTAAAATTATTAAGAAAAAGGTTTTCCAGAAGTAATCTGGTACAAGGTCAAACAGCTAAAAGTAACAAGGATATATTTGTCATCCGGCGTACATAATACATGTAACATACACGGCCTAAAAATATGTAGCATTTCCTCGCAAATGTTTAAGCCAGAAACCCAGATACAGACGGCATTTACAACTTTAAAAATTTTAAAGACATGCTGGGTATGCTAATGCTTATCCTTGGTTCTCCCAACCATCCCAGACATCCCTTTGTGCAATTGAAACTGCAAGATAGATGTAGTTAAAAGAAACACTTCAAACTAGATCCCGACCCAGATTTCGTTTCCATTAAAAGGGGAGTTCTTCGATGGTTATATGCAAGTTTGTGACTTCAGACTGAAACATAGCTGTTGATATAAGAAACAGAGAAATAAGCAATTACAGCACAGGAAGATATGATGCCATCTCATTCTCAGGCAAAGTAAGGATTTAGCGGGGCACCCTCTTCCTACTAAGAATTTCCTGTTCTTTTAACCGGTGCTGAAACCTAGCAAGGCGTGCTTGTAGGCTGACAAGATTGGCTGCTTTACGTGAGAGCACAAAACTTAATTGGGTCACATAACTGTCAATGAGGCTGCCCGGCTGGTCCACTTCTGCTAACAGTTTCATTTCCTTGCATCCACATGGCAATATAGGTTAAGAATTCCCAAACGCAAAAAATGATGCAATCTTTTCAACTCATCACTTGAAGAAAACAGAAAAGTGAAAGAGCATAAAAGAACAGGAAAAAAATTCATTGCTTCTTTTTAATGCATTAATATTGAGTCTGATGCTTAATAAAACAAAATGAAATTCAGCTAACAAAAAGATATATATAGCAAGATAATCATACATATATCCCCTCCGGTTGACCATACTTGCTTCATTATTGTTTTAGAATGTCCAGGAATGAAGAAATATTAAGTTTTTCTGCGAATGAATTTATCTGATTATCTGATTCTGTTCATAACTTGCATGAATAAATTATCTTGGTATTGGACCCAAGTGACCATTTAACTAACATAATCAATTAAATTTGGAAAAAGAAATTAATTTGATTGATCCGTACTCCAAAATATATATCAAACTTATTATAGGTTGAAATCAGACATAGTTTAGAATTAATAATGTCCCACCAAAAGATTTTTTAAATTTAAAGGTAAGTACTTCTAATATTTCAGAAGAAACCCCATGAAAAAGGGTACGGCACCACCTTCAGATGATAAGACACCAAAATTATATCATTTAACTGTATCATCAAGTAGCATAACAAAATCCGCAACCGAAGGTACTGAATTTGAAGATTCACTTACTTCACGTACAATCTCCATTGTATCTTCAATTTCTTTTCTATGGGCTGCAATTAGGGCTTCTTCTTCCTAGAGCGTAATATGCAAGATAATAAATCTTTAAACATCAGTATTTATTTGTACGAGTTTGTCATGAATGAATATACCCACAACTATAACTGACCTCAAGAATTTCATTAATATTTGCGTCATGAGGAGGTTCAGGCTCAAGCTGCCTGGTTATCATGTTGCTTGTGTTTGAAATAGTTGTGCTCTGCTGCTTGTAAGTTGTGGTGGACTGGTCAGAGCTGGTAACATCTTTTTTCAGCAGCTTTTCTGATTTGTCATCCCTAAAGGTTTTTCTTCGAGGTGGAGATATCTTCTGCAACTTTTCTTCTGTGTCTACTGAATTCTCGGAAATTGACGAGTGGAATTTCTGAGTAGTTGCGCCAACATGGGTGTTTTTCATATCAACCATCTCCTTATCCTTGAGGCCAGAAGTTACTCTGCTCTCCTCTCGGCTGTTTAAGGTATAAAGTGTGGGAATATTGGAGGTTTTCTTATCAAAATCAGCAGTAGGATTGTAAGAGAAGTTTTCCTTTTCTACAACCTTTCTACTAGTATCCACCACTTTTACATCCTGGTGCTGCTCATTTATATCTTCCCCATCAGTTGACACTGGCAGACATAGTGAAGATTCTTTATTGACGAGTGACACTGAACTTGCAACGTTATCCTTTTTTGGATTTCCACTTTTAGAAAGGCTTTTAACCCTGCTTATTTTAACATAAACTTGTAGGTAAAACATATCGGGACAAGGTTAATTAACAATATTTAAGTAATTATCAAGCATATTTACAAACTAACCTATCAGCATATCTCAGTGTATTGAGAGTGTGTTCGCAAGAACCAGCATTTGGAGAAATGCATGAGATCATGACAGTCCTTGAGTTGCCAACAAAGGAGTCACGAAGCACCTCGGTGAGTTTGCTACCACGGAATGGAATATGAATCTGGTCATTGTCAAGAGCACGGATACATTCCTTAAGAGCCAAAAGACTCTTATTAATTTCAGCTCCCTCGATGCTACAAGAAATTAAAGGACAAATAAATTATAAGAAAAAAAACAATACAAATAAAATAAGAAATGATAAGAAAAAAAAATGATACAAATAAACTAAGTTCTTCTTTTGGTATTACAATTAAAATGAGTTACTGATGCATAAATGCATAAGAAATCATTGTTGATCAGTTAGCTCAGCAAATATACAATCAAGTGTCCTCTGTGGTTGTTGAGCTTAGATAAGGGTTTAACTTCTGTTCACCATTTAATATTTTAAGTTATTAACAGAGATGATAGGATCTTCTTGAACAGCTTAGACCCCATAAAGGTCAAAGCCTCTGCTATTTGAAAATTTTTGAGGAAAAATGGACAGACGGTTCATTGGTTCCCTGGTGCAATCTAGTAAGCTATTGGATTCATATAGAAGGAAAATGAATCAATTGTTACCAATTACAATTGCATAGAAAACAAGAGTCTTTTTAAAAGAATTATGCTAACAAACATAAAGTTTTGAGGTTTATTCACTTAGGCAATTCAAACACAAGAATATTAACAAGAGATTTAACCACAAAATAATTTCACAAAATTAATACATAATTAACATTTAAATTTAGGAAAATAAGGAATGAATAGTGCCGTGGTGGACTCTGCAAGTGAATTTACTCAAAACTCACAAGTAGAGCATAAAAAGTTGCAACCTTTTCTCTGAATTTGCTTACAAGAAACAAACAGAAAAAGAAGAAACACAAAAACATCTCGCCTACTTTTGACAATTAAAAACAAATGATCAATACTAAGATCAAAAAAATGATAAATAATTGCTTTCTGTCAATTACAATAGCTAATCCCTCCATGAGACAGAAGGAATTGCACTTAAATTGCTGATGATGTATAATTTGAATTATGATAGAAGTGTTTAAAGTTTTAGAATAACAAAGTTCATATCTGGTAAGTATTAAAATATTGCCCCCCCCCCCCCCCTCACCTTTCCCTTTTTGGGTTGTCAAAATTGAGCACAATAATGAACTTCAAGATTCTTTTATTATACTATATGACAATTTGAAATGTAGCTCTTATTGTGAAATAGAGATGTAAATTTTTCCTCTCAATCACCTCATAATTTTTCCTACTCCTAACTTTCATATTGGTAGCAAATATATTTTTTATAGGGAAAAGAAGCATAATATCCCTAACTTAGTGCGATATTTAAATTGAAGCTGGGTTTCTTGTCCCCTCCTGACCCTACTCTGACTGCCATTGATCAACTTATATAGTTCCTAGGACAGCTAGCAAGGACCATCAAAAAAAGTCGTCTTCATTTTGGAGATAACTGATAAACCAATAGGTCAGAAACAAAACTTTGAACATGTACCGAAGAATGATACTAAGACTCCCCTTCAAATGGTAATTGAACAAATGTGGCATACCGGCAAGCCATTCACAATACAAAAGATAAAACATAGGTTTGTGCTTATGCAGAAAACATACCGTGTTTGTCGGTCATTATCAGTTGTGTCAGCACCTCTTTCACTGCCAGCAAGATCTATAAAAGATATCTTCCCCACAACCTTCCCACCTTTAGTCTCGTTTCCATCGTTGATCCTCCTTGTATCTTTTATCTCATTGTGCCTTTTAACAACAAGTTGCAATATAGCATGTGACCTCGAAGACTCCTCATTTGCCCCAGTAGAACCTGTACTTCTTGCCGCATTCCCCCTCTCAATATATTCTTTGACAATCTGTACATCTAAAACTTCAAACTCTTGCAATCCAACAATGCAAACCTGTTGCCGACCATCTTCCCTCATGCAAAGTTTTCTATAAAAGAACATTGAAGAACTCAACACCCGTCTATAGTTGTCCACAAAAATTCTCTTTTTTTATATTTAATATAATAATTTTAACTATAAGCAAGCTTGGGGGTTTAAGTGTACAAACTTTCTATCACTGAGAAGATCAAAGAGCTTTCCACCATATATCTCAAAGTAGCTAAGCCACAACTTGAATCTTTGACTGCGGTATGATGGTTGATGCAGTATTCTTACAAGGTCTTCCGCAGCTCTGAGAGGTAAAGGTTGCATTGTGTACGTCTTACCACTACCTGCAACCAAAACACATTTCTAATATTTCACTTAAGATGTACTAAAAACGGGACAGGAAGGAAAATAGCAAGCCATGCATTTATTGAACAGGATGCTTCAACAATATCGATACTCAATATTCTTTTCAAGAGATATCTCCATCACTGATCATCACTAAACCACTAGCAAATATGAAAGGCAAACTTTACCAGGAACTACCCCATATGTAATATGACAGGGATGACAATACCTCCACCAAAAAGCAAATGGAAGAGGGGAAAAACAAAGTAGATAAAGAAGAGGACATCAAACTATACATATATCCTCCTTGTAGTTTGAAATCCAAATCCATTAACTTGTTTCGAACTGAACCAAACAGCTTCACAACAACATAATTTTACTGAAACTTCTTAAAGAAACAAATTTATAATCAATGTCATCACTGTTGTAACTCACATGGACAAGTGAGTAACTCCAGCACATATTTAACAAATTATCATGACAAATGACAACTTTTACATCAAATAATTCGTGCAGAACATTAAATCAGTTTTTTTTTTTGTGTGTGTAACCATGTCTGTTTTATTAAAAGTGATAGATGGTCTGTGCTGAAAAAACATAGAGTAAACACATTATAAGTCAGCCTATTAGTTGGACAATGTATCAAAACTGAATTATCAAAATCCTCGGACAAACTTTAGCTTCTTAGAATGCCGACTGTAGATTTTCCAAACAATAAAAGAAGAAAAAAACTATGAGCAAGAAAAAAACATTGAATAAAATGTATTTCACAGGAACACAGTCTGCATTCAGGTGATCGATGGATTTTTTAGGGTTTTACAACAATCTTATTCGTACCTGTTTGACCGTATGCAAAACAAGTTGCTTTTGTTCGCTGAAAAATGATTGGAATAATTGGCTCTACAGTAGCACGATATACCTGTCAATTTTAACATGAGAAACAAATATTAGTCATACAAATCAAATATCCTATATAACTATTTTTTCGAAGTTAACAAACAACCAAAATCTTATCACATGGAAATAGGGAACTTATTTGTCTATAATTCATAAAGACAAACAAATTCAAACAAAACCAAATAAGGATAAACTAATTGTTCAAAGATATCATAAATCACCAATTCATCATTTGTTTTCTTTCAACTCGTATAATCTCGACATCACATATTATAAAAGCGTCAATATTTTATGCACATATGGTGACAATACCTCATCGTTGGTCACCCTTTCATCTAAAACAGCATCAAAACAGAACTCATGCTTCTCCACATAAGCTGTCAAGTCCACCTTTCACAAAAACAAAATTAGTTCTACCCACAAATAGAGAAAATATTGTACTACAAAAAGACAAATAATCTATTTGAATCAAATTTCCACAATTTGCGGAACATGTAATAACACCAATTTGGATTGATGCTACATGCATATCATACCTTTAGCTTTGGTTCATGAACAGTTAAAAAAGCATTATCAGACACAGTCACAATGTCCTCCTCCTTACGAGAAACTTCCTTCTTGTTCAGAGGTCTTTTCCGAACCTGTTATAAACATTGATACACCGAAGAGTAAACTAACCAATGAAGAGATGCAGAGCGAGATAGAGAAATACAAACATAACTGTACAAACATGCAAATTAAGAAACATCAAAAGGATTATTCTCATGAATGTCTAACATATTCATATCTCATCAAGTCATTCTAGAAAAATGGTATGAAGTACAAGGTACCATTTATAAATGTAATTAGAACAATACCAAGAGTCCACTGTTGTAACACCTTTGCCTAGACCGCTTAATCCATCCGTCTAGGCGCTACTCCACCTATCTCCAATTAATCCCCACTAATCCAGATTAAACCCCGTTTAGGCACTAGACAGTCCCTTACTGCCTAAGTCTGTCTAGAGTTTTTTACAACATTAACCAAGACATTGGCAGTGCAAGGGTTGAGACAGATAAAATAAGATGGGCTATTGGATATTAGTCGGCAAAAAAATGGGGGCAGTATCATAACAAAATCATTCTTGAAAACCAGAATGCACTGGAAAAAAGAAGTACAAAAAGTGACTGTATACAGAAATTACTAGAGGCATCAACTCTAGCCAACTATCATCTTGCCTAGCCTAAAACATGAATATTTTATCAATCACTAAGATTTTTAAGATTCATATTTATTTATATTTTACATATTGCTATTATCATTATAATAGCCATTATTATGAACAGCATTATAAATTATTATCTTGCAACATTTTATTTCTGCAATCCAATTTTCTTATCCAATATACTGATACTGAGAAATTTTTTCTATTATTCCAGCCTCTAGTTGTTGCATCTGGCTACAAGTAATTATTCTAACATTACGCAGGACAGCTTACAGCTAGAACACTATGAAAGCACTTCCAACACAATATTACGGGCTTCAATCACAAAGGTATACACTAAAATGATTTAGTGCAAGTTATATTGTAGATTATGAAATTCTTTAGTAGTAATGCATATACAGACTGATGATTCGAATTTTGTGCAATAATGAAAAGCACAATGCATACCACAACTTTAATTTTAGCAACGTTATTCTCCCTGGAAATTTCCTTCTCATTTGTCGGAAGTGCAACTGAGGCATCGCCATCTATTTTCCCTTGTTGCTGCCGGCTTGGCATTGCCTCAAAGTCATCGTCAAATGTTTTAGTTGCAGCAGGCATAAAAGGTGATGGCTCAAAGGGTTCTGTGATAACATGCTGAAAAGAAAATAAAGCACCAAGTGTAAGAATGTAACAAGTATGTAGAAAATATTCTTACAATTCATGATATAAGACACATGGATTTAGTGATTTACAGACATGCATAAAGCTTCCTATTCAGCTCTTTAAATCTTTTGGCCAAACCTTGCAAAATTTTACTCTGTAAAGATTAAATATTTCAAAAGTTTTAAGCTTATGAAGCTACCATTTATTATTCTTTGACAGAGAAAAGCAACTAGGAGTAGGAATCTATCATCTCTCATATGGATTCTTACACAATTATATATCAAAACTATTTAAACAAACAATAGGAAGCCAATATTGCGATTTTGTCCTGTCACACTGTAACTCATAATTGATGTCATCAACTAGTTCTACTAAAATAATTTAACAATAAAAAGAGAACATTCTTGATTAGCAACATAATATATACATCAGAAAGAAGCTCTGTGTCATCCATAGCATGTAGATCCAAAAGTCCAGCTCCAAAATCGCCCCGAAACTCTGGAGAATAAAAACCATCTGATGCAGTGACTCCACCTGAACTTTGGGCTGTTGGAGTATATGGCTCAGAACCAGATTCCCCATTGAAATTAAGGTTTCTCATTAGTTTGAAAAGCCTTTGTTTCTCTTCAGCAGACTGTGCTCCATAACCCTTCACAGAATCACAAACTACTCAATCAAATTATGATATAGAAAGCCCATTATCTGAAGACACCAGACATGAACACCAAAACAGATAGAAAGCAAAAGAACTACACAAAATCACGAAGGAACGAGAAATGGAAACAAAAACATGATATGTAGAAATAAGACCCCATTGTATTAGGTGAGATACTAGATATTATAGCTTCCACTAACATAAAGAAAGCAAATCTGTTTAAAATAGCACTGCAGCTTCTCAACACATGTTACTATGTCAGTTTCATCAAATAGACAAACATAACTGCTATAGATCAGTGATCATCAAAAGTAGAAAAACAAAAGCTAGTGATACCTGCATGAGGAGATTGGGAAGGAGGCGATGATCAATTCCGGTTGAAGCCAAGGGTGAGGCCAGATGCTGCAGCCCGGCAGACTGAAGCCACCGTGCCATGACCGCATCTCCGGCATCACTAGCAGGAACCCCGTTGTGGAGGGACCCCCCAGCGGTGCTAGAGTGATCATACAGAGCAGTAGCGGCAGCATTGCTCTGTTGCATCTGGCCACCCATGTGGCGCTGCGATCGGCGTTGAGGAGCCAATTTTCAAGATCTATTTAATCAATGCTCGAACTACAGTATAAATACCCAGAATCAAACACAAGAAGAAAAACAAAAGACAAACCTAACATTAACAGATCACAAAATTCACCAACCCATAGCAAACAAAATACTCACAATGAGGTGAAAAGCCGGATTCAAAGCAACACATGAACTTGTTAAACCACAAGTCCCACGTTTCCAGTTTCACAAATCAAATTCAAAAATTCAGCCACTTCCCCTTATTGCAATTCTCAAATGCACCACAATCCAATCCGATTATAGCCCTAATCATCCAATCCAAAACTAAATAAACACAATAACATCAACATTGCATATCAAAATCACAAACAAATGGCGTCTATATATATCTATAGTAACATCATATCTACATATCCAGAGAGTACCAGATGCAGCCGAAATTGAAGATGTTGGCACATCAAGTGAATAAAAATAGGGGTGGTGAGGCGAATAGATCTAGAGAAGAAGGAAATGGAAAAAGCAAAACCCTAATTTTCGAATTCCAATACAGAAATTGGGATGAATAGGGCTTAAATTGTACGTTGATGGTATTGAATTCCTCTGCGAAATTTGTTGGGGACGATAATGATTGCTGAATTTACAGGGAAAGAGAGGACGCTATCGCCATATAATATACTCTCCGGGGACAGATATATAATAATAAAGAAATTAATATGTACGAGTGACATATACGTAATCTATATATCTATGTCTATCTGTAACACATGTATTTGTATTTTTCAAATACGTTAAACGCGGTTATTTAAAAAACAACAATGTAGTAATTTAAAAAAATTTAAGAAGATAATTATGTTGACTGATTTACCCTTGTTCTTCCAACGGCAGATAATTTTGGCTGCTTTTCAGTTTTTTCGGGTTTTTTTACACTACTCTTCAGTTTTCACATTATTTTGCTCTTTTTTTTCCTTTTAATAGGGCCTACTGTTTTTATATGCGATACATTGTTTGATTCGTATTTTCAAATTAAAACAAAAATCTTTTTTATAATTTTTTTGTTAATCAAAACAAAAATTTTAGAAGAGGTGTACTAATTATAGAGTTTGAATCATGTGATAGACATACTTTACCAAAGAAAACATACTTTTGTATCTACTGAATTTAAAATTAAATTGAAATATGGCTATTTATTGACATTTTATTCCATATATATTGAAATTTTCTACATGAATTCTGATTAAAAAAAATTTTACTTGATAAATAATCATACGGTGTAACATGTTTTGACCAACTTACTTACAAGATTTGGATGTGTTTTATAAAATCCACCAAAATTTTTGTTCTTTTTTTTTTTTGGTGATGCAATGCCATCTAAAGTGTACACATTGAATGACATTACCTTTGTACAATGTTTGGAATATTGCAAGATAACTTTGTTACCCAAGAAAATATTGTGAGATAATTTTCAATACTTATCCATTTCATTAATTTCTTGATATTATTATTTTTTTTTTAATTTGGTTGCAAAGAGAGCCGAATTTTCTACCGTTAAACAATGAATGTCATGTAATTAAAGGTGATTTCAATTATTCTCAATACCATGATCCCCTTAGATTAATTTTCTTTTTTTTTTTTATTATATAAGAGGTCATTATCTATAACTCACTACGCATCCACACTCACATCCATTAACTACCTTTTAGAGTTTTTTATTTACCTACAAAATTCAAAACTCATATTTCATCAAATTTTCAAAAGAGATAGTCGATAACCAGACATCCTCCTTAATTTGCTTTTACTTAGTGATTCTTAGTAGTCTCATGTGATAAAATTATGTAATATTTAATTTTATTTATGATCTGTTTGATTATTCATGAGAATAATAATGAGAATGAAATAAAATCAAAGAGGAAAAAGCAATTGTGAAAAAGAAGAATAACAAAAAACTTAAGGAATTTGGAATTAAAACCATGAAGGGTTGGAATAGACAATACTACTTAAAAGGCAAAAAATTGTTATTTCAACTACCATCACATTTTTTGTTCAAAACTTCATCTATTTTTTTGTCATTATTTTCTTCCACAACTACTTTTTTTCTTCTTTAAATTTATTACATTAGCATTTTTTTCGAGTAACCAAGCCCAAAATTTATTTTTAACTTTGCTCTTTATTGTAACAAAAAAGGGGAAAAAAAAAAAAGACAAAATATGTATGCCAACCTAAAATTTACTTTAATGATTTTCATTTCGAAATTATTGACAATGCACATATTTCAAAAATTGTTTTTGTCAATGTCCGGATAGGAAGAATTTAAAGTAAGAATTCGTATAAATGTAATTTCGTTTCGACAAAGAGAAGTCATCATCGTCGTCTTATCATTTTTTTTTCTTTCCAAGTATGTCATCGTCCTATCTTCTATAAAATCTTATATTATTTTTACAAAGTTTATATTGTAGATATTTATTTTTAGAAGTTCATTTTTAGTATTATTGAAGTCAGAACTTCAACTAGAACTACAAAAGGAACATTTAGCTAAAGATTTCAATTTTATTATTTAAATGGATCGACCTAATATATGTTCTTTGTTCACACATTAGTTAGTGATGGCTCAAAGTTTTTTTTGCCATATATATAAAAATTTATGTTAAGAAAGACTCTAAATTAAGGTCAAGATAGATTATACTATATTTATAAATTATTGATAATACTGTTTTTTGCCATACTGTATTTATAAATTATTGATAATATTCAAACTTTTTACCAAATGACAATATCATACATATCGTTAAAAACAAGTTAGCATACCATAGTATTTACAAATCTTTCTTTCTAAATAAAAAGTCAAACAAATATTTTATTTAAAATCTCCTAAATAGGTGCTTAAATTAACTATATCACATTTCCACTCGATTCAATATTCAATTAAACTGATCATGAACGAGTTAGGAAAAACCAAACTAAAATCACTTATCACTTATCAAATTAAAATTTAATTAGTATCAACCACAATTATTATGTAATAAACCAATTTATGTAGAGTTCTAAAATCTTAACTTTTTATTGTAATAAAATTTTATTAAAATATGTACTAAAATTTATAATTATGAGAAACCATATAAAAAAAATTAGTAAACATACATTCAAATAATTTAAGAAATACTTATAAAAAATTAAAAAAGAAAAAATTAACTAAATCGACAAGTCAAATATTATTCATATTTACAATAATAAAAAAATATACAAATTAATTTAATTTTTATAATTAGTTTATACAAATATATAATTATGAAAAATAAAATTTGTGCTCGGCGGGGTAATAAAACTAGTTAGGAATAATACTCCAATCCTCAATTTAACCAGAATTGGACGCTCGCTGAATCTTAATTAATTAATTAACTAATCGTTATTATTCAATTGTATCTCTTACTTTATATGTTCATATTTTACTCAAATCTTTATAATTCGGACCATACCACATATTTGTGGATCTTAAGCTTGGATCATGCCCCACTAGACAAAAATTGAACAATCTTAAATTTAAAGGTACAGTACATTTGTGTCATGTTCTTTTCTTACTTTTTTTTTTATTTAAAAATGTTATTTTTAATTATGAATTACTATTTAAATGTTCATTTATTTCAAAAAAACTTATCATAATAAGAAAGAAGGGAATCAAACACACTTTGAAAATGAAATACAACGAAGAGTTGTATGATGCATTTGAAAAAGATGAATCGCTCCAAAAAAATCTTATTTTTTATATCACTAATTTTTTATTTAAAGTCAAAATATAAAAAATAAGTAATACATATTATTTTTTTTATTCATAACCAAAAAGTTAGAAAAAAAAACAGGCGTGGTATGTCTATGAGGATAATCACAAAGCACTAGTAGAGTACTCTACTAGTGGAAGGCTAGGACTAGAAGCCAGTATTGGCTGCAACATGCAATTCCTCTACCACGTGCAAGTTTTCTTTTCCCTATGACTTTGGAGGAAAATTCTTCTTTTATGTACAATATATTAATCTTAAAAAATATCTCTTAAAAATTTTAAACCGTCAATATGTTGACATGTGAAAAATAGATATATGAAAACCATCTTAAATATCGAGCTTACAAAATAAAAATTGAAAAATTTTATTTAACCGATTGTATAACAACAAAATGAATACTTATTAATGTCGAAAATATTCTTAAACATGTTGGTGAAATGCTTATTTAAGATGAGAGAATTCTTAAACAAATTGGTAGAATACTTAAATAAATTTGTGGAATTTTTATTTAAGTTAGGAGATTCATTACATGTGTTGGGATATCCTTGGGTCTATTAGGTAAATCCTCACTAATGATTCAATATGAACTTAAAAAATGAAAAATAAAAATTGTAATGAAATGAAAGGAACAAAATTTTGATATATTAACATAAAACTTATGATTAATTAAATTAGAAGAATAAGTAAATATAAATCAAGAAAATTTATTTGAATGGAAAAAAAATTAATTATGGGAGAAACATAATATATGAAAGGAAAATCCTATGGTATTAAATTAAATTAGGTGATATGACCAATTATTCCATTAAATAGTATGACATGACCCATAATAATAATAAATAAATATTACATAAATTTGAATGTCGGTATGCGTAAAAAATATCATCATGAATAAAAATTATGTTATCTCATGTAAATGAAATTTGCATAAAATATGGTCTTATTTTGCGTAAAATATCTTATTGTAAGTAAAAGTAATGTTAAATTGCATAAAAGTAGCAATTTTATATTACAAATGTTATTTGCATAATTTTTTATCTCATTTTTCATAAAACATCTAATCGCAAGTAAATGTAATGTTATTTAGCGTAAAAAAATTATTTTAAACTACATATGTCATATGCGTAAATTTCGGTCTTATTATACGTAAAAATCATATCTTAAGTAAGTATTATGATATTTTGCATAAAAGTAGTTATTTTAAATTACAGATATCATTTGCGTAAAATTTAGTCTCATTGTGCGTAAACAATCTCATTCTATGTAAACGTTACCTTATTTTGTTTAAAAACAATAATTTTATACTACGAATGTCATTTGCGTAAAATTTAGTCTCATTTTGCATTAAAAAAATCACATCCTATGTAGACAAAACATTATTTTACGTAAAAATTTGTTTGGAAAAATAAATAAATTAATAAATGATGTCATACTTATTTAAATTGATGCCATGTAATAAATTACATTATATTTTTTTGTATAAAACCTACATTATTAAATGAACTATATTTAAGTCATAGAAAGTAAATAAAGTATTAAAAAAATTATAAATACATAAAATTATTAAACAAAGCATCTCTAATATTAATAAATCAATTAATGTGATAAGCTATTTATTTGAAGTGAACAACAGTACTTCATATTTATAATAAAAAGTTACTTTGTTTATAAGTCATGTAAAAAGATAAATTCAAATAGTGGAACATATTTAGCATAAAAAAATAGATAGTGTAAAGAAAGATATATTACGTTACATTTTACACATGTTTCACTTGAGTGAATGAATAAAAGTAATATAGTATCTTGAAATTATTGATGATAGAAGTACATTGTAATATTGATTACTTATTAATATAAGTTAACTTTTAAAAATATAAGCAATTAACATCTTCAAATTAATCACTTTTACAGTATATTAATATCCTTTAATAACAAATATTCATAGTGTAAAATTTTTATTCATACACAATGTATTTTGATCGTTCTTAATTAATAGATTTTGAATAATTAAAAAAAACACGATTCAGTCATTTTTTTAATGTGGTATTGAAAAATATTAACTACTATCCAACCCCGTGCTAATGGGTTTTTTTCCCCATTATTTTCTTCCGAATAATATTAAGAAATTAATATATACTTGTGTGTATATATATATATATATATATATATATATATATATATATATATATATATATATATATATATATATATAT
>CM025781.1:7326942-7396204 GCA_014636745.2 Centella asiatica | reverse complement strand
TATATATATATATATATATATATATATATATATATATATATATATATGTGTGTGTAAGCGCGCCTATGTATTTTATATGTATAAATTATATATATATATATATAAATTTATGTAAGATAAAATATTTTTTTAGTTATAATTGTTTTAGCAAATCTATATGGTTTGTACGAAATTCGAAAAAACAAAAACTAAAATGACATTAGAAAATGAAGAAATATTTGATACTGATTTAATGTGGACGCGAGAAGGATTTATTAAGAAAACTTAGTTATATTGTTGTGGCACAATAAGATTATGTTAGAAAGTAATATCATAATGTAATAATGTTATTTTTTTTATAGCAAGTGAATTATATATATTAAGTAATGTGCATAATGACATATGAATGATATATACGTAAATTGATAGTTTGCTAATATAATGATGATGATGATGATAGTAATAGTAATAATAAGAAAATTAAAGTAGTCAGTTTCTTTATATTCCACAACATTATTAGTGTGAAAAAGTTTAATATTATAAAAAAATTTGTGTTTTGATTATATTAGCAAAATTCTTGTAAATTATAAATATCAACTATTTCAAATGAATTTTGTACAAGATATATCCATATGAACTGAAAAAAATCATCAATGAAAATAACAAAATATTTTGAAATTCTCATGATCATATTAGGAGAAGGCCCCCAAATGTCAGAGTGAATTAAATCAAAAGGAGCAGTTGATATAGAATCACTAGTCGAAAAAGGCAAATCAGTTTGTTTCACAAGTTTACAAGATAAACAGTCAAAGTCTTCATTTTTGACATAACCTAACAAACCACTAGAAATTTAAAGACATAAATGACTCAGTGAAATATGAACCAATTGAGGGTGCCAAAGATATATAACAGAATTCGAAGAAGTGGACGCAACAACATTTGAGAATTTAGTAAGAATTTGTAGATAAGTAAGTTTAAACAACCTTCCTCGCCTATGCCCTGTCCCAATAACTTGTTCTGCACACGATAACCTGAAGAAGAAAATAATACATTAAGACCAAGTTCACATAATTGACCAACAAATATATGATTTAAAGTGAGTTTAAGAATGAAGTAAGTATCGAGAAGATACAAGTTTTGAGTTGAGACAGAGCCAACATGTTTCACAGGTATAATAGAACCATCAACAGTATAAATACTTGGAATGAAATAATCACTAGACTTATCAAAAAATATGTTAGAGTTATTAGTCATATGATTAAAACATTCAGAGTCAAAATACCAAGAAGTACTTGAAGTGGTAGACAAAACAGTATTGAGAGGGGTGCTGGTATTAGACAAGACCTGCTTGAAAATGACACTTAGATCCTCCAGATTGATGGTAGAAGAAGATGTATGATTGTTCTTGAGAGAGATTTCAGTAGCAGTAACAACAAGACGAGAATTCTTCTTAGCAAGTTTCAAACAATCTTTAAGCCAATGTTCCTTTTGTTTACAATACCTATAAAATGATTGTGTATGATCGGATGATCGAGAGCAACTAGAAGACTTGACTTGAGCAAAATTTGGAACAATCAATACTGTATCCATATGACTTTACTTATTGGTGCCAAGTTGAGTTTCCTCTAAAGTAAGCTCAGAAACAACACCGTCAAAGGATTGCAAGAAACACAATACAACAAAAAAAAAAACTCTATTCGGCTCAAAAGTAGAATGAAGAGCCATGAGAAACTATATCAACTATTGATAATCACGGTAAATATGATACAATGCAGCATCAACAGTATTTGTCCATTTAGGCTTCGACAACTCCAATTGATCCCAAAGAGATTATATAAGAGAAAAGAAATCAACAATGGATTGACCAGATATATGTTTTAAGTCATTGAGATTGAGTTAATTCTAGTATCGATGAGTAAGATTGGTAGTTGTATACCAAGAAACAAGTAAATCTCATATTTCCTTTGAAGTTTCATAACGTCCAAACTAGATATGAATAGATGGAACAGAAGAATTTCAAAATCAAGTGATAGCTTGTTGATTCTTACTATCCCAATTTTCAAATTGCTCCGCAAAAGTCTCCTTACTTTCATCATTTTCCTTTGTGGGAATCATTATGTTTCGAGTAGTATAGTGCCAATTTTTTTTACCTTTCTAAAAAACTACGCATAGCTTGTGACCATGCAAGATAATTAGAAAAATTAAGAATGGTTTGAATAGGTGACTCATTACCAGATTTATCCATTTCTTCAAAATAACTTTATGAGGAAAGTAACAAAAAATAACACGAACCGACATAAAAAAAATGTGAAAAGCACGTCGAAAACAAAAAAGAAAAAAGAAAAAAGAAAAAAGAAAAAAGAAAAAAGAAGGAACAGTGCCTTAGATTGTGTAGGCTCTTGATACCATGTTGAATATACACATAAATATAAAGAACACAACACAATAAGTTAGGAAGCTATAATGTACTGTATATTATGTTCAAGATGGGATTATAATGTATATATGGATGTGCTGTGTGTATGTATATATATATACACACACACACACACAAAAGAGACTTAGAGGCTACTCATATAACTTGGGTATCGCACATACTTGAAGAGCATACATATTGACTTTGATTAGACTAATATTATATTATACTAACAATACAGATGACATTAAAAATTACACAAATGAATTAACTAGTGCAAATTGACATTTTTTTACGTAAAAAGACATGAGTTTTATTACATATAACATATTTTATGTATAATGAGATTAAAATTTACGCAAATGAGATTAATTAGTACAAAATTACAAATCTTATGCAAAATGAAATAACTTTTACGTAGCATGATACTTTTTACACAAATGAGATTAATTAGTACAAAATCACAAATTTTATGCAAAATGAAATAACTTTTACGTAGTATGATATTTTTTTATGCAAAATGACATAAGAAATTATGCACACGAGATTAACTAGTACAAAATTACAAATTTTACGTAAAATGAAATTAGTTTTACGTAGCATGATATTTTTTTACGTAAAATGATATAGGAAATTACGCAAATAAGATTAACTAGTGTAAAATCACAAATTTACTCAAAACGAAATTACTTTTATGCAGTATTATATTTTTTTATGCAAAATGACATAAGAAATTACATAAATGAGATTAACTAATACAAAATTACATATTTTACGTAAAATTGAGTTTTTTACGCAAAATAACATTAAAAATTACGCATAATGAGATTACTAACTTTTAACTGTCACATCATACTTTTTATTTAATAAAATTACTTTTTACGTGACAAATTCTCAATCACACAATTAAATTATTACTTTTATACACTTTGTGAAGTGATTTTATATATAATAAGGTCACATTGTCGATGTGCGTAAAAAATTTCACATTTGACATAATAAAAATCAATTCAACAAATAAACAGTCAAAATTTTTAATGGTTGTGATATTCCTAAACTAATTAACGGTTCTAAATTATTAATGTATTATTATACACACGACCACTATTGATATAAAGAAGCATGACCCGACTTTGGATGATGGCTTCACTATCCTTCTTACTCCCCTTCAATATCACATTTTCTTCGTATCTATGTTTTAAATTTCAAGTTGACGTCATATAATAATCATCCGTTTAATAATTTATTACAAATTTTATCCATTGTAATAACAAGTGTCGTACAAAGTATTTTCCTGTATAAAGAGAAAGTTGTACGAGATATTACGTATTTTAGTTTGTTTGTACTGAAATAGTATACTCTTTAGTATTGTATTAATTATACAGATTGTAAGAAGAGTAATACAATATTTATTGAATTTAATGTAAATTTAAGAATTATTTGATATGATTTTTTTTAAGAAGTGTATTTTCCTTTTATTATACTTTATTTGACAATCATGTGAGATGCACCTTATTGTATTTATTTTATCTGTCCCACATTTAAGACTATCAGAAATAAAAAGATTAATCCCCTTAATTCATCATATTCCTTAAATTTAAATTAAGAGATGGTGTGGGAGAGATAGATAGATTTCTTTGGACATTGATTGATATGATGATGTATAAATATTACATTCCTTTCATAATAATTGTTGTTTAATTTTTTTTTTACCTACATTTAGATAGATTATTTTATACGTTAAATATTTTATTTAATTTTGAAAAAATTAATAATAAAAAATATTTTAAAATAATAATTAATATGAATAAATTTTTTAACTAAGATAAAATATTTAACATATAATTAAATTCACCTAAATTTATGTGTAAAAAAATCAAATGACAGTTATTATGAAACAAAAGCTGAATTTCTTACAATTTTTTATGCACGATCCAGCTCCAACTAGGCTATCGGGGTCAACTAAGATTTTCCTTAATTTTTAAATTTAAATTTTGTTTTGTTTGAGAAAAAGTTTATTATCTTAATCTTAAATACATATAATTGAATAACATTGAATTATCTTAACACAACACGTACTCATTGAGAAAATTAATTTGATATTACATTCTTTAATAAACTTAGACATTTATACACACATGACATGCTCAACTCATATAATAATCGAATTAGATATGGAATAAATCATTACATCAGGAGTCAAAACTTTTCTCAACTCCTTGGATTTCAAATCTTCTAGTCCTTTATCCACCAAAAAAGGAAATCTTGTAGTCCTATTTAAACCATTATGAGAGAAGTTTCTGCTCAATTAATATGTCAAAACCTCAACATATAAATAAAACTATTTGGCACCGTACGTATTAATTTTATAATAAAAACCATAGCACTAAATCCTTACAATTAATCACAATTGATTTTAATTATACAAATCTAATATCACAATTTTTGTTATTATTATATACTATTTTTGTTGTCCGTATCAAGCACCGATTATATTTTTTATAATTGTATATTTGTATAAATTAATTATAAAAATTAAACTAATTTGTATAATTTTAATTATTGGAAAAAATATTAATATTTGACTTGTCGAATTAGTTAGTTTATTTTTTTCATTTTTTATAAGTAATTTTTAGATTATTTGAATGTATGTTTAATAAAAAAAAATTTACATGGTTTCTCATAATTATATATTTAGTACATATTTTAATAAAATTTGATTACAATAAAAAATTAAGAATTTAAAACTCTACATAAATGTTGATTACAAATTAAATTTTAATTGAATAAGTTTTTAATTAGATAAGTGATAAGTGATTTTAATTAGACTTTTCTTAACTCATCCAGGATCAATTTTAATGAATGTTAGAATAGTAATAAAGTTAATTTAGACACTTATTTTAAAAGTTTTAGATAAAATATTTATTTGGCTTTTTATATACATAAAACCAAAATTCTCGTATAAATTACATTGTTATCGTAACTTGGTACAATGTGGGCCACAAACTCTTGGACTGTTGGTGGATCTCAATGAGAAGAAGCAACATTTTTTTCTTTCTTTTTTTTTTTTTTTTGATGTGGCCTAACTTATCATGACTTGCATTACACTTCTTTTCTCTTGTTAAAAAAAAAAAAAAGTCCTTAACTTTAGCTTGAAGCATGTGGATATGTAAGGTGTGATCAGACAATTAACAAGAGTACTAATTTTTGAATTAAAGTTTCCATCATTTCATGACCAGGCCAGTTGGTATTGAACTATTAATAGACATTCTTTTTCCATCTGTCCACTAAAACTAGCTAGCTAGCTAAATTTAATTATTTAATTTGATACACAATTAGGTTAAAGTAGGACATTGATCACGTTTACCAAAAGTTGATTATGATTTAACATCTCTTTGCAAATGGTTTGAATTATTATGTTGATTTGATGAATAATAGAGTTGGTTCGGCTTTTTTGTGTTTCCTTTCTTGGCCATGAATTTAGGTTACATTAATAGACAACTTTCATAAAATGCACCTCAATTAATATGTACGACAAGGTGCAACTTACGAACAGTGCTTAACGGTTTTTTTTTTTTTTTGGTGTGATAAGGTTATCTATGTAATTTCGTATGCGAGACCCATTTATAGTCTTATTCATAAAGGTATAAATTTGAAGTAAAATTCATACACCACATATTTCTATAATTCCATTTCTAGTATTTTTGGCACTATTATAGAAGGGATAATAAATATATGAATATAAAAAAGTACTACTCCAGTATTTTTCATTTCATGAAAATGGCGCGTCCATAAGATTATGGGTTATTAATAGTCTCCTACGAAATATGGGAAGAATGACTTATTTTGCCGTTGTATATTACTATTTTTTTCTCGTTTCTTCTTATATTATTATATTAAATAAAATGTATTTTTCTTGGTGCTCAATTTAAATAATTCAAACGCAACATTATATTCTGAATAACTTAGCTGATCAATTACTAAATACCTGAATAACTAATCAACTAGTCTGAGCGTCCGGTTGCTTAATATTATGTAATAGAGTATGGCGTTGGCTACACTCTCTAAAATTTAAGTTACAAAATCATATAAGCTGAAGCAGTAGAGAGGAAAAAAGGTAAGTGATCTTATACGTACAAATTTCAAAATATATTCGTAGAATAACGAATAATGCAAAATCAGAACACTATTCCTCTAATTTAAATTAAATACTATATCCATCTAAAAAAAATGACTGAAATATAATTTACACACAATTTAAGAAAATTAATTTTTAAAAGTAAGATTTTAATTATATCCTTGATGTGAGTCTATTTAACATTTTTAAAATATAAAAGTTGTATTTATTATTTTTTTAAAGAAGGAAGTAAATCAACTTTAAAGCATGAAGTAATTATTATGTACTTTTTTGATGTACTTAAATTATCTTTTTTGAGACAATTTTATTATAGAATATTTTAAAATTTTGAAACTAGAATTCAATTGGACAGAAATGTAATAAGGGCCCCGTAAACATAAAGCGAGTGCATGTACCATGTGACCAAGTCAGTGGTCGTACTAGCTGGCTAGTAACAAGTAAAGACCCACAAATTAGTTGCTAATTAATTGGCTCGATAGATATAAACCAAGTAAAAGTTAATACATGGTCCACCTTAAAATTAAGAAAACAAACACCTTCCATTTTGGTCGGACTATGAGAAAAACTTGTACCTCAAAATTAAGAAAAAGAAAAAAAACAAAAGAATCTTTAACCATTTCTCCATTAAAAAAAAATGCACTACCCACTATCCCTTAAATGGTAAATTCAATCAATATGTACTGAGTTCTCTTTTTGCATTTTATTACAAAATTAGGGAGGTTTGAGAAATCCCACACACAGTATATACACAGAGAGAGAGAGAGGAGAGAGAGAGAGGGAGAGAGAGAATGGGAGAGAAACAAGTGATGTTAATTGGGATTGATGACAGTGAGCACAGCTTCTACGCTCTTGAATGGACTCTTACAAACTTCTTCAATCCTCCCTCGACCTCTAACTTTAAGCTTGCCATTATTCATGCCAAAATTACTCCTACCACTTTCCTTGGATTAGCGGGATCCGGTAATTTATTTTTTCTATATTGCAATCTAAATCAATTAAACACACAACAATTTGAATTATATGACTTTGTGAATATACTTTTTACCTTTTTTTATAAATTGTTTTTGTGAAAGAGGAGTATTAGTTTTCATTGTAGTTTAATCCCTCAGTCCGACGATAGCATGATATAAGGTTCAGGACCGAACCAGAATATAGCATCGAAGGGCGAGAGAATACAATTGAAGGGATGAAATGTAGATGATAATAATATAAAATACATATAAAATTTTAGAGGTGATAATAGAATTTTGAAAAATCGAGATGGTATACCTGTCTCTTATTAGTTCAGCCTAATAAGATTATTTTCAAATATTAAAAGTCATAATGATTGATATTTGTACTCAAAAGTTATGATATTCATATGACATTTTATGAAAAAAATAGTATATTATGAATATTTTAAAAAATCAGTCACATATATTTCAAAATTAAAAGTAATATTTGATGACGTCATGCATGCGTGCAGGAGCTATGGATGTAGTGCCACTTGTGGAAGCGGACCTTAAGAAAGTCGCCGAGAAAGTTACTAAAAGGGCCAAAGAGATATGCCAGAGCAAATCGGTAAGATCAGTTGTATGGTTAGGCATAAACTAATACTATCATTTTTTTTTTAAATTAGAAGATATATAAATGTCAATTTAATTGATTTTTTTTTTGTGGATACACTTATTATAATATTATAATTTATGATAAAAATTTGATTTAGTACACAGTACACTATCCGTTCGACTCAAAAAGTCAAAATGTATATCTAATTTAATACTTACATTATATTGCTTGATATACCTTCAAAATACGTTTTACAGTATTGAATAATAATAAAAATATCATAAACATATAATGTACAATACAATGTGTATTTTTCGTCCCTATTAATGTGCTAACATGAAATTTAAACTTGAAAAAAAAATGATGGGGAAGATGGAAAATATAGATGTAGATGTGATCGAAGGGGATGCAAGGAATGTTATGTGTGATGCTGTTGAGAAATACAATGCCAGCGTCTTGGTTCTTGGCAGTCATGGCTATGGAGCTTTCAAAAGGTATAATATACATATATATGTGTGTGTGTGTGTGTGTTACTCACAACCTCTCATTATTCATGCCAAATCAAGAAAACGTACAATTCTCATTTGACTTATTATTATTTTTTTTACAATATTTTTAGAATTGTCAAATAAGTATCGAATTTTTTCCATACTTTCTTTGATTGTTATTATTTTTTCTTCAGAGATTTCTTTTCCGAATATTATTGAATTTGTTTTGCCGAATTTGAATGAGCTGTCCGTCGTTAAATGCAGGGCGGTTCTCGGCAGCGTGAGTGATTACTGCAGCCACCATGCCCACTGTAATGTCATGATTGTGAAGAGGCCCAAGGCCAAGCAATAAAAGTCCATTTCTTCACTCTGCTGCATGCATTTTTTTATTTTAAATTTATTTGTACTAATAAGAAATATATTAGAGAGAATTCCGATTTTATTGTGCTAAGTCATGAGCCTTAGTTACCACAGTTCTCGGAACTAGAACAACATTACAAAAATTCATACAATGTAGTAGGTAGCCTCTAATCTTCTCTACTACATTCTTAAACAAGTACCATGATTCCAGATCATTAATACCATGCACAATGCTGCTAGTCATTTATATTTTTATTAGTTGCATGATGTTTGAGTTTGTTGGAATTTGGATACATGTTCATTCAAGCAAATGTAAGAATTTCTTTGGTATTCTATGTACTCCCAAGTTCTGTTTTTCTTCAAATGTCAGTGCTATGTTTGATTTTTTATGGTAGAAAAATAAAATTAGAACACCCTTCCATAGTTCCATGGTTGTATGTAAAACTAACAAGATAATATAGGCATCCTAGTACAAACTAATTCCACAAAATTGAAAAGTATAAACCACCAACCATAATATTCATGTTTTGTTATTGGTAAGTTTACTCCAACGAATAAATAAAAAAGATAACAACGATACTAGAAATAACATAGAAAACGACTGTTAATTTCTTAATCTTTTGACTTTTGAATTGTTTTTTCAAACTCTTATTCTCAGTAAGTGAAATCCATCCGTCAAGAGTGAAGATAACATTTAAGTTATGAAAATATAACCAGTCTTGTCTTATGGGGCGATTTTTCCTTTATCGAGTTGTGGTAAACAAAGCATTAGTTACTGGAGGTATAGTGGATCTTATTCATATTCGAAGAATATCCCACAACTATTAATCATAAACAAAATATGAGAACGAGCAGTAAAAAAAAAAGCATAAAAAACAGTCAATCACGTGATAGTTGTAATTCATGTCGTAGTTTAATCGTTGTCTAGATAAAGGTGAAACATCAACGGAAAGGAGCATTATTTCTCCATGTTGAGCACCTGAAAATTTCGGGAAGAGGATAATGGTGATAACTAAAACTGAGCAAGCTCATGCAATCTGATCGCCAAAGTCTGTGATTAACATTTAACCTCCTTCAATCCATGGCCAAAGTATAGAAATGTCGGGTCAGTTGCACCCTCTTTGTAATAAGCAAATACGAGGCTGCCATCATCGTGCATGCTCTCGCCAACAAAACTGCAAAAACATGGAACATCGGTTCAGTAACTGTTATATGATTTCTTAAACATGCATATGACAAATCCACAGATAAAGCAAATCCAGTTTGAGAAAGCATATGGTGTCCAAAGAAACTTACAATTGGAGATCCTTGAGCATTCCGAGCAAGTACTTGGTTGCCCCCTCGATACCCTTTTTGAATTCCTCTTGCTTATCGGCTTCTAGCTTAGGCGTCAAGTTCTTGATGTATTTCTTAATGTATGCAACAAATTGCTTCTTGTCAAAAGCAGGTTGCTCCTACAAATAACAAACGCCCACAAGGTCAAGTTCTAAATTGTAAATGTGCAAAAGTACAACTCGTCACAAAATTTAACTCACCTGAAGCCTGAAGGTGTCAACAATGTCAACCACCTTAACGGACTGATCATCAACACCCTCATCTTCATCACCACCTTCAGCAGAAGGGTTTGCGCCAATGTTCACATCAACTGCTCCTTGCACAACCCACTGAAGCATGCAAAAAGTCCAAAATAATTTGATCAGACGAAAAGACGACGTTAATCAAACTGTACAACGGCAATTTACAGGCTAGTGTATAAACATGGTCAAGACATCTGATAGGAAGACTAAAATTACTGAATAGAATAAAGTGAAAATAATTTGTTGCAAGTTGAAGAATATGATGCTATTCCCTGAAAAGAAGACAACTTTACTTGAAAGAATAAAGTGAAAGATATATGTAATATATCTCCAGGAAAACCAAGTGGCAGAATCTGGTATAATCCCCTAAAAATAAGAGGAATAATCCAGAAATACCAACCTTTCCCTCAACTTCCCATAGGCATCCATTCTCAATTTCTTTGTATGGAAACGAGTCAGAGAGAAGCTCATCACCTGATTAATAGGACGAAAGCTCGTCAAACTAAAGAAATATTTATGCCCAATCAGATTAAGCATCACAATTAAAATACAAGAACATAACATATTTAGCAAACATTAGAAGAAACAAAACATAGGCTTTTCTAATCAGCCAAAACATAAATGTCAAACACGGATACAAGTTATGATCTAGGAGTGCAACCTTTCAGCCCTAAGAATTTGTAAGAATCGCAATTGTACAACTCATATATACTCTGTAAATGCCATAAGGGTCGTTTCTTCATGGCATAGTCAAATTTTTTGCAATACCACACATAAGAAGTACCAAACAAACTAATTCATGATACGAACAAAGACTTCCCCCTTCATTTTGAGATAGATAGGTTTCCCAAAAATTCATATATATATAATAGGGGGATACGTTCAAGACAAGAAGATCCAGCCAGACCATTCGGTTTAGAGTTTACGATTGACTAAATAGATAGGGACTCTTTCTTCCATAGGTAAAAGCTGAACGCTAAGCTATTTCCCAACTCACGAATACAATCTCTCACCGCAGTCAAACCAACTAATGCATGATCATCTATCCTTTGAATCAAAAGATCCTTTTTTCAATATAGGAACATTTGAACGGAAAAGGCAATTTTCAATTTCAGATGCCAAACCTCAAGATGATATATAAAGTTCTGAATTTTATCATTAATCAAGTTAAAATTAATTATTCCTTGCAAATTATAGAGGGGCAACTTTTTTAAAGATCAGATATCAAGTAAATACACAAAATTTACGGCAGTTATTGCAAAAGCTACAACCTTCTTAAGGAAAGAACATACATAAACGAAACAATTTGCACAAACACATACACAAAGATATACCTAATGAAATTTTCAATAACGAACACTAAATTTAAGTGAAATACACACAACAGAGCAACAGAACAACAGAAAACAGATCTGCATATCATCTCATTCAAAAAATCAGAGAGACCCGAATCATAGTATTAACAGCATAATGCACAAAAACACAGATTTCAAGGCAATAACCAAAGTAAAAAGTTCACATCAAACAACTTTACTGAAAACAAGGTACTACGAAAGAACATACAATTACAGAGAGCGAAATTAATTAATTACCAGTGAGCAAATCCTGATAAACCAACATGTTTGCTGTCTCTTTCTGAAAATAGCTCCTCCTCGATTGAAGATAAAGAAGAAGGGAAGCAAAGTGAAAGAAAGTGGTGGAGAAATTGGTGCGAATTGGACATTAATCATATATAAAGGCTGAAGATTTTGGGACGAAGATGTCAAATCGGAGAAGGAATCTCGGATTCCGGAAACAGAACATTCTTTCACATAAATACCGTTTCAATTCTTTACCTCTGTCCGACTGTTTTGAATTAATTGTGCAGCCCAATTATCATGCTTGGCCCAATTATCATGCTTGGCCCAATTATCTGCACTCCCCTACGACTTTTTAAAGCCCAAAATGTTTTCCCCTTTTGTTTCATTTTGGGGGAATTTTACAAATTACGTATACTATAAAGTCGGAAAATAGACTATTCTAAAACCTTTTTCTCCTTTGGGTAATCTATTTTCCTATCTATACTCCCTTTGTTTTACGATAACTTAGCATTCTAGAATTTAATTTTTTTTCATAATAATTGATATTTTATATATTCCCAAAAATTTATTTGTTGTATTTCTTAAATTACCTTTTAATAAATTACTCTATTTCATTATCTTTTTATGTGTCACACAACATACTATCTCTTCTTAACTTGCTACTATATTAATAATGATGGGGTAAAATTGTCAAGTAATCAAAATGTTACCATAAATTTTAGTTTCCTTAATATATGTACAAATGACTAAAATACCAATTATTATAAAATGAAAGGAGTACTATACAATTAGTTTGTGCGCTCGTGTATATCACGGGTATTTTTTCTTAAACAATATTAAGAGACTTATAGTATTTTAGTTCTTTTTATTTATAGTGTGTGTATTTTAGTTCTTTTTATTTATAGTGTGTGTGTGTATATATATAATTATATATATAAGGTAATATTTTTTTAATTATTAACTCATTTAAAATTAAAATTAAATAGTATTTGTCATAACTATGAAAGTAAAAACTTATTTAAAGCCAAATTAAATAGTATTTAAATTTAAATCAATTAAAATTACTTTTAATAATAATAGAAAAAAAAATATAATATTAATAATTAACTTAACACAATCGATTCTGTACTTGAAACATGATTTGTTAATTAATATATAATAATAGATAATAAATAATAGATGTAGTAATATATGAAATTATAAATGCGGGACCCATAAATATAAATTAGCTGGGTCCCTTTATAAAAAAATGCACGGGTCATATATAATTCTAGAGAGTCGCTTTAACTTATTTATTTCAAATTCAAAATAAATACGTAATCTACGCACCAAATATCAAGTTTATAAAAATAAAAATAAAAAATTATTCCTATTATTCACGTTCTTGTCATTTTGTCATCATAGAATAAAAAAAGTGGCAATCTTTTTTTTCCGTTACTGCTTCTTGTCCGTGGGGCCACAAGGATACAGTACTTGTACATACATAATAATGAGACCACTTCACAAATGTCAAATTAAGCACCAAATTATCTTTCACTCAATGTATTCCTTTTGTTTTATTATATATAGTCTCTCCATTTTATATTATAATGATCCATTAATTTAAGTTTTTCTTTAGTACACATATATAAACGCTTTTTTCACAACGACATTTAATAAACTAAAGGTTTTATTAATTATTTTAATGTTCCAATATTAATTTGAGTTCTGAAATCTGATGACACCTTTTTTTTTTGAACACCAGTAATAAATCTCACGATTCTGGTAAAACTAGTTGCAAATAAGGGAACTTTTTTTTTTTTTGGGGTGAAATAATTCTATTTAGGTTGGTTAATTAAATGGAGAAATGCTTCCCATGCATGCACCATGCATAATTAAGCAATTATCCTAGCCAGTTTTATGGAAGATGTTTTTGATTAATTAAGAAATAGTTTGATTCTGATTCAAAATATTGCTACAAATGTTTTTTTTGGCGTTGATAGATATAAGCTAAATATGTGCTGAATAATTGTCAAATAATGAAAACATTTGACTTAGTTAAATGGCTACGTACTCAGCTCCTACTATTTATCTGTTACAATTGATGATTATAGTGTATTTGTAAAATTTTAATACAGTACTTAATTTGTATTATATATGTATCATTCTAGGAAAGTACGTACAATTTGTACTCATTACCTCTTCTCAAATTGTTTATAGTATTAAAATCATTACCAATTGAAACTAAACAAATTCACGTCAAATTTAATATATATATATATATAATCTTATAACTAAATTATATTTGAAATCAAATGTATCTCTATTCTTGAATATTATATCCTTTTTTCATATGTTTCACGAAAGAGTTACATTTGAATTTTTTGTCCTATAATTATAAATTTTCAAAAATATAATTATAATATGAATGTTAAATTTCATTACAATAAGTTGGTTTAATTGTTTATTTCGTTATTGCTAAAATGTTCATTGTATTGGAACTTTGTGCATAAGTTAAAATCAACTAAACTTATAATTATCAAAATATATTTTATAGAAATTCACAAATTTAGTAAGGAAAAAAAAAGATCTAATACATTTCCTAGAAGGATAGGAGCATTAATTTTTTTTGTAGGTTGATTACTATAATTTTCTGGACCCACGAGAATGAAAATTAATTGGTTTACCAACTTCATCTATATATTAGATTTAACATTATCTTTATTATAAATTCCCAAAATCCTCATTAATACAAAATAAATACTTTAACGTTAATTAATGTTATAATAATATGGTTTTCAAAATTTAGAGTAGGTATATGTACACAAACATTAGTATAAATACAAGAGCATAGTGTTTTGTAAATCTATATCTCCAATTAATTTTCTCATTGATAATTTTGAAGAGTAATAAGCTAGCTAGCTAGGGTTCTAATCAATCGGCTAAATCAACATGTCTGGAGCTGAGCCACAGGAATGCACCATTTGTATGGAGATTGTTGTTGTTGAGAGCTCCGAGAGAGCTTCGAGCCGGCTTCGCTGTGGCCACTACTTTCATTTGGGTAAACACACACACACACACGCCCCACCCAACACACACACAAACACATGTTCTTCAATTTTTCATTTGATTTCTGAATTTACATTACATTTAGCTTTCTGATTTGGTTTTCCAGATTCGAATTAAGTATTTTGTTTGTATGTTTTATCATTTTGTGGGTACCATGTGTTTTAATGTTTTGGGTACTATGTGTGGTTTAATTTGAGTTTTTAAAATTTGACAGGGAGCCAAAAGTTGCATCAAGTTTATGAGGGCATTTATGTGATACTCAATAATTCGTTTTATAAATATTTATTAAAATTTAAAATTGTAAGAAATTCAATTTTTTCACATGATTTAACTATATATTTATATATTAATACAGAAAAAATTGGTTGAGATTCATGTATTTTATATATACAACTAATCGTTTTATGATTAAAATCGATCAAATGGATATCAGATTGAATCATAGAATTTCACTAAAATACAAAAAGTTTCCAATATGTGGGTCTGTATTTTTTCCTAATGGAAGGAGTATATATTAATTATATTATACCGAGTAAATAATACTTATTTTTTGACAATCTTAACAATAAAACCTGAGAAAAGAAAGATGGATTATATCGGATATATTAATTATCTTTTCTTTAATTTGCTTATAAAAGAAAAGAGTAGAGCTTAATGCATGTCTAGCAACCTGAGAAAAGGCTTTTAAATACTATGGAGTACCAGTTAACTTTGCATCGAATTGAAAAAATAAAAGATATCGTTCAATGTCTCAAATTTCACAAACTCTAACCTTATAATTGCTGAAGAACTTTAATTTGTTTCGGTATTAATTTGTTGTTCACAAATTTCACATAGTTTGTTGATATTATATAAATTATACGGAGTATATGCTGTGTATGTTATATAGATCTTGCATGTCAGTGCGCAAGTTGCAATTAATTAATAAATTTGTTAAGAGTGTTTTTTGTTGAATTTTGTTAATTTATTGAAAACATTATATATAATTTAATGGGATTTGAATTAGAAAATATATTTTGGATGACATGCAGATTGCATAGCATCAGCATTCAACTCTTTGGGAAGAATGCAATGCCCCAACTGCCGCAGTGAAGAAAACGGCTCCTGGCGGTTTGCGGCGGCACGGGTGGATAATATTGCCAATGCTAATGTACCTGCTGCTGCTGCTGCTAATGCACCTGCTTTTATAGCGCCACGGATAAACCCTGCACACCATGATGATCACAGTACCTTCATTCTGGTAAATTAATTAACACATTTTATACATACTTATGTGATATATATATATATATATATATATATATATATATATATATATATATATATATATATATATATATATATGATCAAGAATGCATATTCTCTAGCTAGCTCTATGATCGACAAACGATATGATATGGTATATAGGAAAGAATGATATGATGCCACTGACCAGTGGCGTAGCCAGCACTTGATGAATAGGGGAGCTAGCAAAGATAGGATAGAACATATGTATTTTGATGTTTATACATAGAGAGAAGTGATATTTTCGAAAGGAAAATTGATATTTCTTCGAGTTTGTCTCACATTATTACAGATCCCAGCAACTCTTCACGCGAGAAAAATATTGTGAAAATATCACATCTCTAAATATATTTTTGATGATTTCGATTGACGGTTATTAATCAAGTACTTTAATTATCTTATATTTTATTTTCTCTGAGACAATATTACTTTCCTAGGATTTTAAAATATATTTTGAAAACTTAAATCAAAATTTTTGATAACCTCAAAAATGAACAAAACTAAGATGAAGCATAAATTAAAATAGCAAAGTTGGATCCATCCATCCATATATATATATATATACCGGTGCATCAATTAAGTTAATTTAGCAACTAGATTGTCCATAATTAGCTAGACCTAGGTAGCGAAATTAGTTAATTGCATGCATACCAGTGAACTTAAGCCTAGCTCCTACTCTTCAATCTCAATTAGCTAATTTAATTATGGAACATACACACACGGGGTTGTCAAGCTAAGGGAATCGATAATCACAATTATGAATGGTTTTAATTACACTTTTTTTTTTTTTGCATAATTCTTATACTTCTCCGGAAATCAATAAATTAGTTCAGTGCATGGATAACAAAAACATACAGTATATATCCCGATGAATAATTGAATTTCGAAAAGATTAGTAACTTATAGAATTCGGATATTTCAGACTGCCGATGAATTTTACAATTTTATGACGAACGGGTTTCCCGACGATCTTACTGCATATCTAAGGTAAGTTTCATCAATTACGTACGTACTCTCATGCATATATATCATCCATTGATAATCAACATTAATTAGTTTATGTGCAGCTTGCACCAGTTAAGTTATATTTCACTCGTCATTCATTCGATTATGCCTTGTTTTGTTAACTAATTTCTATAGTAAAAAATGCTTAATCGATGGGATAGAGGGAATAACCTTAATACTATTCTTTTATTATAAATTAGATATACGTTTCTCAATTGTAAAGATATAAAATTATTAAAGCTCCTAGTTAAGTGTATTTTTCATGCATTAAATGAAATTTCACTTCAAAATTACTAAAACTAAGAAATTTCATATTAATTTTGAATTTTATAATTTTGTAAACTTATTTCGTATTTTGTATAAAAGTGAAATGTATCCCTAATTTTTTATTAAAAAATGAGTGCAAGGTACTATATATTTTAATATTCTTATTTGCCAAATTTATATTAGAGCTTGTTCTGGAGATCTGTAAATATAGTTCCTTCAAAAATCATCACATATATATCTCAACAAGAACGATATCTTCATCTCACTAAAGTTAAAAATCAGTTAATTAAATTGTAATTCTCTTCTCTTTCCTTTTTATATTGTTAATATATACTCCATGTTAGTATATTTTCATGTCAAAGACATGAAATATTGTTACAGTAACAATGCTAATAATTTCATGACAAACATATAATGCAGGACTAGGGAAATCCCACAGTCGGAGGTAAACAATGGCCGAGCACTAACACTTCAAAGAGTTAGGCTTCCACGGCCCGCCACTCCACCTACAGCTGCTCCTCCTCCTCCTGCCGCCGCCACCACCGCCGGACTATCTTTTGGGTACATATCTGTTTATATATGTAATTGTCTAAATTTTTGCTGATTTAAAGAAAAAACTTATTTACCGCGAATAACTCTTTTTTTTTTTTTTTGTGTTTGTGCGTGTGATATTTTTCTCCATCTCCGATTCATGTATAGTACTCAATATTTTCTAAATTTCATTTTATGTAAAAAGGTAGTTATAATATATTTAATACTGAAAACATTTGTTATTTTCCGTAAAAAAATTTTAATTTCTAATATATATATATACACACACACACATACACATGTATTCATGCATGGTTGATTTCAGTGCTGCTAGGGTTGCTGCTTCCACGCGTGCTGCAGTCACTAGATTAAGTCAGGCGGCATCAAACGGAGAAGGCAGCTCTGGTACGTTCACCGCAAGGCGGAGGCCGGGGGCCATCGGTGGCAGCGGGGCATCAATTTCAGGCGGTGGTGCATCCGGAGCTGTGCGGACAAGGCCAAGGTTCAGAACACCTCGTGGTCCCTATGCACCACCGGAAGATCATAATCGTGAATGAATGTCTGCATGCACTCAATTCGTCTCTTAATTTGTCATATTATTTACAAAACAATTGTTAATGGATTTTACTTCTTGTTGCTATGAACATGAGGCTTTTGAATTTTTTTTTTTTTTTTTTGGGCTAGATATATCTATGTATGAATGGACTATATGCATGGCCGGCCAGTTATATACATATATTCAATGAATGTGAATTATTTATATTTATCATATATTTGATTTGAAACTTAATGGTGGTACTACACTACTACTTGAAAATGATTAAGTTTTGACAATATACTCAAAAATGTTACAAAATGTAATTGTTCTGTCATGTCGTCAAACTCAAATAGGTTGTAAAAATGGGAAAGGTTTTGATGAAATCTTTTGTGCCCAAAGCGTTGAAATACCATTCTTATATATTTTCTGCAACTAATTAACTCGATGATATATGTTTAATTTGATATTTCTAATTTAGAAGTAGTATTATACGGAGTATATATGAAACAAGTTGGACGATATATATGGACTTAGTTTCTGGAAAATATAGAGCTATGTGCCTATGTGTGTGGCTAAAAACTTGCAACTTATGAATTTTATTAATTTAGTACCCGTACTTGGCAGGTTAATTAGCCAGCCAGATGCTTTAGTTGGTAACATTATTTTATCATGTCATTTATACAATTCTTTTGTTGTAAATATAATGTAAAAATTGCATAATAAAACATTGGTGCATGCAACTTTTATCATCTGCATATACATTAAAAAAACTTGTTTAAATTTGTTTTAAAAAGTAGCATACGAAATTATTGATACGGGCAATATTCTCGACAAACCTTAAGTACACTACATATTTACTTGGTTAGAGAAAGTCTAGATATTGTGCAATATGGGGTTTAATAAAGAAAATCTGATCTTCCTGGTATGTACTTTTGCTTTATTTCAATTTATTTAGAGTTAAATGATTTTTTATACTAACAAATCACGACTTGAACCCTTTGAATTGCATAGACGATTATTTTTCAATCAGAAAAATTGATTACCCTAAACATAGACATAGAAGAGAGTTTAAAATAGAAATATATAGAAGTTGGATTTGTTTCCCAAATAATTATTTATCTGCGGTAATGAGAAAAACTAAAAGTAAAATATAAAAGTTAAGTTTTCATATGCCAAAAACAAGAGGTCACTCAAAATAGGTGTGAGAATGTGTCATTTATATTAAAATTATATGTAAATTATCAGAAATTATTGGAAATTTTCACAGTATATTGATCCAAAAAATTATAAGACTTTAGCACTCTACTACATTGATCTAAGAAATAAATGAACAGAAAAAACTAGATTGATAAAAATGAAAAAAACAACAAAAACTTACAAACTACTACTCGCCCCTTGATCCTCATAATTAACAACGACCAAGTGAAAATTCGAACTACTTCATCCTAGTCCTTTTTACTAAGATGTGGACGAATTAAAAATTTTGAACTAAAAATCTTTCATATCGTTGAATCTCTCTAGATTGATGGATGTTTATCCTTTATTGACGGGTGTGTAAATGTGTATATGTGAATAGACAATTCAAAATACAAAATTTGACTCAAATACTCGATGTAGGGTAAGAAATATAACTCTAAAAAATCAATTAAAAACCTAAAAATTATGAAATTTGTGAGTGTCAACGGCATACAATAAAAAAAGAATTGTATAAATCAACTAACTGTGTTTGTTAATTTTAGATTATTTATACCAAAGCCTTTTAACTATTTTATAGATTAAATTATATATTTTTAATATCTTTTAGATCTTTTTTTTTTTTTTTAATTTCACCAACAACACTATTATGCACAGAGTTGAGAGATTTATATATATAGTTCTTAGGATGTACGCGTACAAGGAAAAAAGAATATATGGTTCTAAGTTTCTAACGATCCACGACTTGTCCAGGGTGGGGTCGACTAGTGGAGAGTAATTGATGGAGCAGAACTATTCCTTTCTTATGAACAATAAATAAATAACATTAATAATAACATAAAGTCCTCTTTGAAATCATTTGGTTTTAAGTTTTCTCAAGGAGTAAAGAATAAAACAAATAATTAATTAAATGAAAAAAATAATAATTAATATGTATCAAAAAAAGAAAATACTTAATATCTAGCTCTCCCCAGGAAAGAAAAGAAAACCCAAAATAGGAAAGATTGGAAATAACATTTACCCTAAACACTATTATAACCAGATAAAGTTTAGTTAACTATATCATTCAATCTTTTTCTCCATTTCTCCGTTCAACAAATAAAGTTAGGACATTATCTTTTTTTTGTTATTACTTAAGACATTATTAAAAATGATTATTAAAATGTAACACTTTTTTTGTGTGTATTTTAAAAAAATAATAATCATATAACAAACAGAATGTGCAAAAATAAAAGAACATGCAAATTTATGGATATTTCCGGACTTTTTCACAAATTTTTAATGACTTTATAACATTAGTTTCTCTTTTTGTTTTTGAAGAAACATTAAATTTACATAACTTAAAAATCATACTAATATTCTTTCTGAAAGCTAGTATTTATATGCCTTAATGCCTTTTCTAATCGTAATCCATATAATCTTATTAATGTAAAAATTTATAATATACAATAATTCATTTACCTTCATCCTTACCCAAAACTATTCAAAAAAAGACAATTAAAAAAGAAAACAATCGTTCAACCACCATCATTGACAGCCTCCCACGGTGGCGACCACTACATTTGCATCTCCATTTTAAAATAAATATTTAAATAAATAAAACCATGTTACTAACACAACATCATCATAGACTTGTAGATCTATTAAACCATAAAATTATACGCACAAGATTATAATGTCAACAAAGACAACGATCCCAAAATGCGGTATTGTAATGACCATAATACCAAAAGTTCAAAACATGCTGTCCTCAATTATATGGGTAATTTAGTAAAAACACAACACCCCCTCTCTCCTCCACGTTCATACATCATCGTAGTTATGATCAAGTAGACGGATATGGGACCGGAGTTATTCTCAAATATTGCCCACTGTAGTCTTCAAATTTACTTCGCTAAATATTTGGCCACTAAAATTATGTAGTTTTCAAATCTACTTCCCTTCGTTATTGTTTTTATTAAATTCGTCTGGGACTAGTTATTCAAAATTATTTTTTTAAATTTAATTTTTTTAATATTATTTTCTTATAAAATTTTTTTAAATTATTATAAAATATATTTTATATATAAACTAGTCAAAGTTAAATGAAATAAGAATGAGATGATAAATTTCGTATCCTATTTTAATCCTATACGATTAAAATAATCGAATCTTCCTTAAAATCAAAATTTGACAAAATATTAGATAAAATTACAGCCGATGATCGAGTATGAGAAAACCTTTCACCAATTATACCCACTATGATTCTATATACACATTTACTTTTTTTTTAAAAAAAGCAAAATTATAACAATAATAATAATAAATTAAAAACTGTTTAAAACCAATTTGGGGTGGGAAACGAACCATATCAGATCCGACCCGACCCATCATTCATCGTCACCACCACCACCAAAGATTGAGACCCGGTTGAAGAGCAGGAAGAGAACAAGTACTAGAAAAAGAGCAACTCCGACGGGTGACCCGCTGGCCCGGTGGATGGAGTCGGGTCCGCCGGTGGAAAATAAGCTGGAAACGAAGGATCCGCTGTCGGAGGAGAGGAACTGGATGGTGAGAAGTAGAAGAATGGGTAGAAGAAGAAGACCCACCGGACTCAAAAGCTCGGCGATGAATCCGGTTAACGCCTCGCCCTGATCGCCGAGGAGAGAAGGAACAACCACTAGTAGCACCACCACCACCACCAGCAAAACTCCGTAAGGGGCGTTTCCACGGCGTTCATCTCTCCAGCCTATTGGTTGCATGGTGGTGATTGAGTAGACTTTGTGGGTTTTGGGTTGGATTTAGTTTGTTTTTAACTATTTTTGTAGAATGAATGCTATGCTGCTATTCTCTCTTTCTTCTTCTATATTTCACTATCTTGCTTTGGTGTAAAAATTGAAGGATGTGACTTATGAGAATGATGGGTTGGGTGGGCGTGAGGGTGGGGTGGGGTGGGGGGAGGTCTTGTGATTTCAAACAGGGACTTTGAGACGCGCTTTCATTGAAATTGTAATCATTTATTTTTCTTTCTATTTGTTTAACCATTTATTTGATAAAGTTAGGTGCCTATATTGTCAACTTACAGGACTTAAATTCAAAACTTTAATTTACTATAATTTTTTTAATAAAAATTATTATTTATACGTGTTGTTTGCGAATGATATCAGTTGTACGCCTATACTAAATCATGTTACATAATTTTTATCAATTATTTTAAAACTAGAATTCTAAAAATAATAAATTTACCCTTTCAAATAAAATTAGAAAATTTAAACACACATAGACAATTATAGTGAAATAATAAATTATAAATAAGCAACATAATCCTTCATTAAAAAGAAATATTATTAAATTTATATTATATAAATATCTCTAAAATATAAGAAAATTATCCTGCGTTACTCGCGGGTTTTCGCATTAGTGCTTTTATTTGTTTAGAAAATTTTATACGTACGTTCCGCTAGACTTTCTTACGCAAACGTTTACTTTTGTTTTTATTTTAATTTCAAATTTTTGATATATTGTTTGCCATATAGTAACAGTAAAGAACTTAATTTCCTAAATAATATCCATATTACAAATCACAGGATGAGATATTTTATATAATAATTATTTCGTTGGGGGGGGGGGGGGGGGGAAGTGGGCTGGGGTGTCAGGGATCATGCTTAGAAATTTCACTCTCCATCGATCCGAATCTAACACAACAAGCAAGCCGCGTACAGGAAGTTTGACGGATGACCTAATAGAATTGATTTGCTCGATTTAAAAATTAATTGATTCAATTTGAGTTTAATATAAAAATGATTTAAATTTGATATCTTATTTTAAGTTTTGATAAGTTAAACGAGTAAAATTTGAGTATAAAGATACTCAATCGAATATATTCATGAGTAATTTATTTACCCTTTTTGTACTAAAATATTATAATATATACCAAAATTTTAGGGTCAATTTTGTAATAATAATTTATTTAAGTATAATATATGTTGTATAATTTATTTTAATATCGATGTTTGTAAGTAAAATAATAATTATATATATAAAATATGTTATAAAGAATGAAAAATTATATAAATGTAGTTTATATTTTGTAAATTTTAACAAATATAAATACTCGGGACTAATTCGAATTCGATTATAGTAGAATATAAACATCAAAATAATATTCGGTCTAATATTTGAGTTCAAATTTGACTATCAAAAATTTAATTAAAATAAAATGTAAACATATTAATATTTACTCGTATTGAGTCTTTTGGTAGGGTCATTTCTATATCAAATCAGTTTGCGTATTTTTCCTTTCTTCAACTTTTAATTCTTTTAAGACATTTGTTTTCGGTTCAAGTTTCCCACATGGACCTTTTAAATTCTTCAGGAGTTTCATCGTCAATGAGAGAGAATAATCTATTGGCACGAGACCCAAATAGAAATTCTTCTACCCAAGTTATTTAAATTAGACTGAATTATAATTTGTACATTTTATTAATTTTGTATTTTAATTTTTATCTCACGCTTGAATATAAACTAAAAGTATTTTGTTTTGTTTCGAACAACTAAAAATACTTCGATATTTATTTTCAAGTATTTTCAATCATCAAATTTTGCAAGTTTGTGGGTGTTTTAATTGGTGAAAATAAAATCTAGAATAATTTTAGTTTAAAATGTATCAAAATATGAAATAAAATTAACATAGGATGCGAATTGCACTTCGTTCTTTAAGTTTCGGTACGTTTAAATACTTTTATATTTAACCATCCAATAAAGTTGTATACTAATGTTCCGTTCGGATTGAGGAAAGAAAGTGAGAGGGGAAATTGATCATAAATTAAAAAGAATTTTGTGAAATGTAGTGATGGAAGGAGTGATGGAGAACAATGAGAGAAAAATCACAATAAAGAAAAAAGAAATGAATAATTTCTGTTCATTACTCATAAAATAAAATTATATATAGGATGAATTGTTTATTTTATCACCATCTCTTATAGGGATCATAAAATTTTATAATATTCTTTAATAATTGTCATTGTTCTAAAAGTCTCCGCTTAATTTGATTAGTCACCCATTTAGACGTTAGGTGATTCTTTATCGCCTAAATCCGCCTTAACTTCGCCTAATTTTAATTAATCTCGTATAATACTCATCTATGCGCTAAGTCCTCCTTTTATTGGACACTTTAAAATGAGTAATGCTCACCATTCTATTATTCACACAAACCCTTAGATGACTTATTGGCTACCTTCCTTGAGAAATAGTTTCAAGTTAATTTTTCAAAAACACCATCAAAAAAGAAAAATAAAATTCTTAATTATAACATTAATAACTACATATAAATTAAATTCATTCATTTTTATTCCTTTCCCTCCATCTGAACGCAACTTCAAACCTATCTTCAATATGAAAGAGTTATTAATTAGAGATGTAAATTACGGAAGGAGCGAGTACGATGGAGTATTAATTGAGATGGAAAGGGGAGAAGGTTGTATGGCTTTTAGTCAACAAAGGCAATGAATTATGTTTTGAATATGAATATATATGTAGGCTTCAACTTTCATCCCATGTGAGAGCCTACTTGGGAAGCAATATTTAAGGTGAAGATTGGAGATCTCAATGCAAATATGGCACTTTATTTTATTTGTTTTACTACTAAAAATCTTTTCATGATTAGTAAGATTCATGTTCACTAAATTATTTTACCCCAATTATGGAGCTAAAATAGTAAAGATTTGAATTTTATAGAATATTTATATACTTCACAATATAAAATTATTTATTTTCACATGAATATATTAAAATCAACTAAACTAATTTAACAACTTAAATTTTATATTATGGCATACATATAATAAAATTTTATAGTTCAAGCGTAGACCACTAGACCACATATCTTTAATGTTGATATCAAAAGTTCCATTATTATTTTTTCTTATAGATAAACATGTTCTATTTTTTTTATTTCGAGTTTATTTTATTCTTGTGAATGTTATTATTATCAAATTTCATTTTTATTGAACGGAAGTGATTTGATATTTTATCTTGTTAGTATCTAATTCTTTATTCTTATCAATATATTTCCCTCATTTATAGAGATTTCCTCCAAAGAAAAATTCAATCGGAATTTTCTAGCTATGACCGGAATATCTATCTCTATTAAATTAAAATTAACTTGAGATAATAATTTATCATGTAATTGTTCAAGATAGTAAACGATAATCTATTATGAATGATAAGCTCCTCCATCAGTATTGTAGCAACTAAATTTGGGTGGGAAAAGATAAGCTCCTCCGTCTCTCGTGGTATTTCTGATACAAATCGAAACACATTTTTTGATCCAACTTTTTTAGAGTTGTTCTCTCTCAAATAGAAGAATCTTAGATTAAAAAAAAAAAAAACTAAAATAAGAAGAAGAGATGAATCATATAACCTAATAGAGAAGTTGACCACCGAAAAATGAGAATGATCGAATTTGGGAACAGTACACAAAAGGGAATTATTACTATTATTATTTTTAATATTTGGGTTTTACACGTAATAGGGCTCCAAAATCAACATTATTAACATGTTTTTGCAACACTGGATGCAGAAAGCACGCGGGTGACAGTTCTGAACAGAAACAGTCCTCATGAATAAACGTACACACACTCTTAACCTAAAAGCAAAAGTCGTACGGACATGTTTAAAGCTGACTCAACCGACACTTTTGATGGTAAAAAAAAAAAAAAAAAAGTAAAGTAAAAATATGATTTTACAAATAACAAGTGTTGTGTAGCTTGTGTCCACAACCGCATTTTTTTTATTACATCCCTCGGAATTTATATGTAATAATTTAATTTTTACTAATTAAATTGAATAATTTTTAAAATTTAAATTTAACAAATATATTTTACAGTTTGAAATTATGAAACTTGAATTTGATAGTAAATTCAATATATTTTATTATGATAATAATTATATGTCTTTATCTAATAAGTAAAAAAAATATTTCAAGATCAAATATGAAGAATTTGATCTGACAAAGTCAATTTGCGACATATAAATATGAACCGAAGAAATATCTCTGCAACACATTGGTACTCCCTCCGTTCTCCAATATATGTCATTTAGAAATTTATGTTGGTTAATTTGGTCATTATTTGACTTTAGAATTGCACATATATATTTATAATTATGAAATTGTACAATAAAATTGTTGAAAATAGTATGAACTTTCTTGTGATTATAATTGTCATATATATATATATATATATAAACAAATTTAGTCAATATAAGTCAACTTTGCCCAATATTTTTTGCATAAATAGCATTTATTTGGGAATGAAAGGAGTACCTCAAAGACCATAAGATTTCGGTAGTCAAACCTCCCCAAAAATAGGATCTTCACTTTTAACAAGTGTGCCTTGCCTACAAATATTCGTCCACAAACATAACAAAGTTTAATATTTATTCAGATATTTATTTATGCACCGGATAATGTTTAATATATATATATATATATATATAAATGCATGCTTCTTGTGTGCGAGATCGAGTTGCATGCATAAGGGGCACGATAAACCCTTTCGCAGGAGAGGGGCAAGGCAACGGAAAAGCGGTGATACATATGAGAGCAGGGCAAGCGCGCAAATTCGGCAGCAAGAGAAGGCTCGTCTAGGCAAATAGCACAGTAGTCGATGATATTTAAATCTTCCTCCTCCTCCTCCTCGTCTTCCCCTACTACTACTACTACTACTCTCACCTGCTCCAAGGCCTGCAATCTTCTTGGAAGTTGTGTCGGAACAGCCTCCTCATCATCCAAGATATGGATAGCCACCACCATTCCCATCCAAGCTCGGTTAGCATTATTGGGATCCTCCTGCATTTGCTATAGAAGGACACAAAGTGGTTTCTTTGATAATGTCTCAGGGGATAGAGACACAAGGCAGGTAGCGGGCTCGTTGATGGTCACTGTTCAAGAATTCAGAAGAAGATATGTCTAGGAGGAATGAAAACTTCTACCTTTAAATCCCAATATTTACCTTCTGACATTATTATTCTCATTCATGTAACTTAGAATACTGAAAGCTTTTATAGTTGCAGGCATTGAGCAAGCAAATGAGTCCCTGCTCACAGAGAGAGATGAAGAACCATTGTGTACCAATGACATAAAGTTATGCTTTGAACAGGCCAAGATAACTGGGAACTTCAGAACAAAGTTATGCACAGAACAGCAAAGCATGCCAATTGCACAATTTGCACCCACTGCTGAAGTACTGAACAGGCTTTGCATAAGGGACATCCATTGAATTACTCATTCCGCTCCGTTCTAAAACTAGATATATTGCAAATATAACTGCTACCAAAGGGAACTTTAAAGTATGACATATATCCTCAATATTATATGTAATTAAAATTATATGGTGTTGTATGAAGTAATAGTGGTGGACTGGTGGTGGCATATTAGGCACTTAATATCATTTTAGTGTTCAAAAAGAAAACGTAACTCTAATTTTGGGATAGAGTCGATAACAATGATTGATCATTTGACAGGATGCATGCAAAAAAGACTTCCAAAACTTGTATAATCTTCGGCAAGCCTGTAGCATTTAGAAGACGGTGACATAACTTTGCAGGACAAATTTTAAAAAATAACCATGCATTATGTGAAGACAAAGGAATTATAGAATGCATCATAGCCTAGCCATATTTTACTGCCATCATGTATAAGTTCTACAATTTGACCAAGTGCAGCTTCACTCTGCTGAGATGTTTAGATTTGCTAATCAGACAGAGGGTCTTCAATGGGCTAAAACTGGAAACAATGACAGGAAACCTGAACGATAATACAATTGCCAACACATAGGTTTCAAAGTTTTAATACATCCAGCAAATAGAAACATCAATATCAGTGGAAGATGGACAATCAATGAGTTCCATAGTTCCGATTCTACTGCCCTAGTCATTTTCAATCCCTTCTTCAGTTCATTCCTTCTAGGCTTCTGCCGTTTTCCCTCTCAAGACTTCTTTTATTAAGTCGTTTGCAGAGGGTGATAATAAGATATAATTTCTGACTTCATTCTATAAAATTTTTAAGAAAATAATAATAAAAAACAAAAAAAAATATCTCACTCGATGAACTTGCCCAAGGAAATGATAAAACTAAAAAGTACCGCAAAAGTTATCGAGGCATCAGCCTGAGTATAACATCCATTTGAATAGTCAGCTGTATGTATAATGTATTCATTAACAGAAATTGCATTTTCTGCAAGCTCTGATAAACTTGGGAAAAATGTACCAACTTAAACATACAGAGTGAGTGCTCCTCTATAGCTGCTATGCTGCTTAACACTAACTCATTGAGTCCATAGCAACTCATGAGTTGAGACATCACTAGCGAGGCTCAAATATGACATCAAACGTAGGAAATAACAAGACTAGCTCGTTATAGCATCAATATCTGAAGTCTATTTATGATTAAGACTTCAAAAAAGGCATAACCATTTCAAGAAGACAATGTAATAGTTTCACCCTTCACAAGAAATGTTGCTATGACTGTCATAAAATAACTACGGACAGACAACACGCAGCAAGAATCTTGAACCAGAAAAGACATGAATTCATTTTGGATCAACAAAAAGACAACGAACATGATGTCTTTGAAATGCTCATCAAATAAGATTGTAGACATCAATTATTATTCAAAACTCCAAAATGGTAAAGGTAAAATATATGATACTAGTGGTGGTGATCGCCGTCTCCACCTTCCCCTTTTGCTTTTTGTGCAGCCGCTCTTAGTTGACGCTGTTCCTCTTTGTAAATCCGGTTTCTTCGTTGGAACTGCCAATGAAAATAAAACACACACCTTGAAGAATTAATATAGCTGGAATTTTTCAAAACAATGAAATAAAGTATAATTGCCTCCAAAGGACAAGTTCTTAAGATTATTTCTCTGCAGATTTATATCAACTTCTATAAAAATTGAAAGAAGCATAGAAAATAAAACATTAAACGTAAAAGCGGTCTGGCCTATTCCTTCTTTTCTAGAAAACTAATCAATATGTATATTGAGCCCTGTTATAAAAAATTCCCGCTTATTCCAATAAATCCTCCATGTAGGTACTAGGCGGTCATTTACTGCCTAACACCTTACTCTGTTTATCTTCAATTAATCCTGACAAATTCTGATTAAGCCCCCGCCTAGGCGCTAGACGGTCCTTAATGCCCGAGTCCACCTAGCGTCTTTTGCAACATTGATATTGAGTGAGGCGTAGGTCATGTGGACCAGTGGATGAGAAACATAACTTTCACAATATTATAATAAAGATAAACAAATATTATTTATAAATTTTTTTTTTTAAAAAACTACACTCTGATCCTCTCTGGATGACATGAACTGATCACGTTCGTCTGCTGAACAGAATACCTCAGACACGCAAACACACACAGAAGTACAAAACATAATCAAAGAGCATTTCAATATTAAAAATATAAACAGGCGTAGAAGACTTTGATACGATGTTGTAGCGAGTGAACCAAAGCAGCATAGGTAGTAGCTCATGTAAGGTACTAAACTTGGGAGACATTCTCACAGCTTAAAGCTTAGCTACATAAATGCCTTTCTACGCATTAATGCCAAAACTCACAAGTACACGACACTGAACAAAGAAATCTCGAGTCTAATCGAACTATTCATATCCATTGCTTCAGCACTTGTTTCACACAGTATTCTAGTACTTCTTTAACTCCACAACCCACTTTGCTATTTCTCCATAAAAATCATTGCTTTCCACTGCACATTTTGCCCACATTTTGCCTCCCCATTTTAAACCTTGACTATACACAAAAATGGCATTAATCAGCAAGAAAATGAAACAGGAATTTCGCAAATCATTCATCTACAACTTCCCATCCAACCCAATTGTTTGGCACTTTAAATCTTAACACAAAGTCCGATCAAAATCCAAATCCTACAAATCTATTTACTACAAAAGATTCCAACTACACTAGACCCACATACAGGTGATCTGTTTGAGAAACTACAAAAAATTCAATCTTAATTTCCAGGACTATATAACATACATTACTACTGATAGACAAAAAATCAAAAATTAAAACATGTTCTAGCCAATAACATCCCCAAATACTAGGGTTTCAAAGACACCCACTTTTCAAAAATTTGCAACTGTTAGATAACAATCAAGCATACATCAAATAGATGGAGAGAATGGTGGGAAATGGAGAAATGGAGCAGACCTCTTTAGAATGGTGAAGACACTCGAGATAGTCTTCACGAAGAAGAGAACAGTCCTTGGGCTCTCTGCAACGAGACATACACTCGCTAAAGTCCATCCAAAAGTCGTAGCACCTCCCCTTGTTCCCTGTTATCCCCCATCCCGATGCCATAGCTTCTTCTCGATCGCCTTCTGCTTAATCACCACTTGATTTCCACCCAACAACAAAGATGAAGAAGATGATGATTTGATTTACTTATCTGGGTCGGTTTCGGACCCGTTCTCTTTCTTGACCCGAATTTAATTTGCCCTCTTGTTTCCTACTAGAGTAGCACCAGGGCCGATCCTATCAATGTGAACAGAACTGTGTAAGTGTATAGGTTAAATTTGGTTATTTATTTATTTCTTTTGGTCATTATTTATTTCTTTTTTACTGACTTAGAAGAAAAATCCTTGTAAAGAGTTTTTTAAAAGAAAGTGATTTGAAATAAATACTAACACAAAATGATTGAAGTATTTACTAATTGATACGTCTAGGATTGATTTTCGCTATTAAATTCTTTCCTTTTCTTTTGTTAAAACATTCATTATTCTTTGTTTTGAAAGTTATTTTTTCATAAAAGAAAATTTTAACTTTATCTTTGAGAAATATAAACGATTTTTTTAACTTTAAATGATTTTATGAGTCAAAAGTTAATTAGCTACTAAAATCAGTCCAAAACTAAAATCAACTGGGGAAAAAGATATAAATAGTTGTTCCATTTGTTTCTTAAGCTGCAATTATTATTTTATTTTTTATCAAACAAAATTTTTTTTATGGTCCCCGAACATCATTTATAGAACCCTAAAATCTATTACCAGTAATTAGAACATTAAAAATGAGATCAATTATATCTTTCATATTATTCACTACTCTATATTATTTTGCATTTTTAAAACTATTATGTACTGGTTTAGAATTTTAAAATATTTTTTTGTTACAAAATTATAAAATAGTTTTAATAAATAAAAAATTACTATTTGTCAATTATAAAAAAGAAAAAGTAAAATATCATTTGGAGATGGCGAACTCTATTAAAACCTTGTGTCAGACAACAGAATCCCTTTCCATATATCTCGAGCACTCTCCTGTCTTCCATCCAAACAGCACAAACCCCTTCTCAAAACCCTAAATTTCATATTCGATCTACAAATCCATACAACACATTATCTTCTCTAATCCCCAAATCGCCCAAAACCTTAGAAGCTAAATCTTCCCCAACAATGGCAAGTCCCAATCTTGAGTGTCGTATGTACGAGAAGAGGTTCCCTGAAGTAGACATGGCGGTGATGATTCAGGTCAAAAGCATCGGCGAGATGTGCGCCTACGTCTACCTCCTCGAGTACAACAACATCGAGGGGATGATTCTGTTGTCGGAGCTTTCGCGCCGTCGGATTCGAAGTATCAACAGTTTGATTAAAGTGGGCCGCATTGAACCGGTTATGGTCCTTCACGTTGACGAGGAAAAAGGATATGTTAATCTCAGTAAGCGTAGAGTTTCTGAGGAGGATGTCCAAATTTGCGAGGACAGGTATAATAAGAGTAAGCTCGTTCACTCTATTATGCGTCACGTTGCTGAAACTATGGAGATTGATCTCGAGGTAAATTTTTGGGCTTTGGGGTTTTATTTTAGTTTTACAGTTGGGAGAAACATGGGTTTGGGACTTATTGTATTGTTTCATGTTTTAGATAAAACATGGAAAAAACAGTTGTTGCTTCAAGTGATTGTAGTAACATAAATCACAATTGATGTGGACTGACAAATTCAAAACCAGTACATGGTATGCATGGCATAATTGATTATGAAGAATGGAGTCGTGGATTGATACAATGTGACTATTTTATATTCATCTCATTTTGACAAGTAGTGCTTCAAGGGGAAAGCTTTTAAGGGGATGGAATTGGATTTGTTTCCCCCCAACTTCAGTTACCTTGTTTTATGGTTATCCCTCCTAAAAAATTGAAGTGCAAATGTTCTAGAGAGCCTTAGGCACTCTTTCAATTAATTTACTTCATGTATAAATTTTTAGTAGAAGCTATGGTCTGAAAAATCCATCCAAGAAGTAAAATACTCTTTCTATTATAAAATAAGAGATACATTTCATTTTGATCATACTAATTCAATATCTGAAAATTTACAAACTTTGTATCCAACATTACTTCTTAAGTGGATTATGTTCGTGAGTGCAAACTTTGTACCCTAAGATTATAGTGTTGACTTTCTCACCATTTAAAGATTAATAAATTCACACCAAATTTGAATTACAAGATTTTGCAAAGAAACTAGGTACGAAGCTAAGGTTTATCTAGTTTTGGAACGTAAGGAGTAATACTTTTAGTTCTGTGTGTGCATTTGTATGTTTAGTTATATTCTTATGGAGGTTTATCGTTATTTAGATTAGTTTGTTTATGCAAATATTAATAAATTTTCATACTTTTACTTATGGCAAGTTATTCAATTTTGGTAAGCAAGGAATGCTAGTGATAGTTTCACATTATTCCACCAATCTCGTGGGAAAATAATATCTTGATTGATGCAAAGACTATATGCTCCCCAACTGTGTTTGGGTATCCAAAATTAGTGTAATATCCGTAATTTAAAAAAAATCTAATTAATTATATAACAAGTAAATAAATAAAATAGATAATTAATATTAGTGCTAAGTTGAATAAGAAAAGGAGACTGAAACTAAAAAGTTTATTTTGATTAGGTATTGGATACAGAGATGGTCCTATACAAATATAATAAGACATAATTGAAGAGAGGAAGAAAAAAAAATCGTGATACTCTGAGGAAGCTGTGATGGTTTGAAAGGTTTATATAGAATAGGTGTGAAAACAAGATATGCACGTGCGTTAGTGTTCTGTGTAAATAAAAATTAAAAGAAAATAAGGAAACAAAAAGTTATGGTTGTGGATCAGGAGGGAGTATATACCTTTACTAAGGTTAACGAGGTGTAGAGTTTATGGGACGTGTTTGTATTGGCGAATGTATTTCGGGACATGGGGTATTGCAGATTTCAAGGATTTTGTTAATTTAAAGATAGGCGTTATTGAGGGAAGTGACAAAACTATTTGGCGTTTTTTTTTGTACTCCGTTCTGAATTATTACATTCAAATTATTTTTAAAAATTATTAATTGTTATTTTCGTATAAAATAATTGGATAAAGTGTTTTGAGACAAATATTGATTATGTGTTTTTAAATTGATATTGGAATTATTGTATTGAATCTATTGTTTGGCTGCGTTAATGTGAACCATTAATAATTACACTTGGTTGCGAAACTGTATGTGAACTCTATTAAGACGTACTTATTGGTACCCGAAAGGGGTGGTCCTTATTAGGGAGGGTGTAGTTATTGACGTGTTAATGTGGAAAATTATGTGGGTCGTCACTGGCTAGTGTGACCATAGTCATCAAAGATTCTGAATTGTTAAAAGTGTTATACTGATATTGCTTATTGAAATTGATTTATCGAACTGTTTACTGTACTGTTATTGTAGATGTGTATTTGAAACTGTTTTTATTGAAAGTGTATATGTATATGTTTTTTAAAATTGCACTTAATCCGATTGGATAGTTTAGTTCGTACTTGCTGGGCTTCGTGGCTCATTATTTTAGTATTTCAGGTTTATCAGAGTTTGCCAAGTGACGAGAGTTGCGACAGTTGGAGCCTTTGAAATATATTAGTAATATTAGATTTCTTTAGGTGTTATTTAAGATTGTGGAGCTGCATCTCCTAGTTATTGGTGGGGGTTTTATTAGTATTGCTCTGGATATTTGTAGTGGTAGTGGATTATTGCCAAGATTGTGAATTTATTTAGTGTTTATTTTAGTCGGGTTGTTACAATTAGTCTCTGATGTAGCATAGCAGCCAATGACGTAGAAAATGGAAAAATAACTGGAGAACAGTCAAAAGTGCTAAACTTTATGAACTACCCCAAATCCCAGTCGTTTACAAAATATTTGATGACTTTGATTTTTTACCATATTGAATAATTAATAAAAATCACGCCCTTTGAGTACATATCCATCCCGTCTTTCTTCTAGGTTCCTCTTCTTGTTCTTTTTCTTAATTTGTTTTGCTTAACTTTTGCAGCCGTAAAACTACTAATTTTTTAAGTGCTGATTGCGTTCCCCCTAGACAGTCTATATATTGATTAATCCTTTCTGCTCAACTCCTGATAGCTTTCGCGTCTTTGCAAGGCCAAATCCATTAAATGTCCACACATCTCAAGTGAGGGTCTTAGGCTTTACCTAGCTTAGTTGCTTCCCTAATTTGATAGGGACAATGGAATTTGCGATCAAAATTTGGTTCAATGAGTGGCATTCATATATCCACCTGGACTTAAACAGATGGTATGCATGTTTTACCACGTGTTTCTATGTCAAAATTTGAAAATCATCATTATTCTGAATTCTAACTACAACCAAGGATGTATAAATATGTCTTGTGTCCTTTGGTTGCTTGTGTGCTATCTATTCCTTAACATATTCTATTGACCAAAAAATAAAAATAGGTACTGATAGAAATTAATTGTTAATTTATCCTCTACTATTACGTAATTCTAAGAGCGAGTTGTGCATGACAGGATCTGTATATTCATGTTGGGTGGCCTCTATACCGGAAATATGGCCATGCTTTTGAGGTAAGCTTCTCTGCACATCTGAATTTATGATCTCCTCAAGTCTCAAGCACAAATTTTAACTTGGCCCCTCCCCAACCTACTTATTTTTTTGTTACAGGCATTTAAGTTAATTGTTAATGATCCTGATTCAATTCTCAATTCGCTTACACGTGAAGTCAAAGAAATTGGTCCTGATGGACAGGAGGTATTGTTTGTATAAACAAGAATTTTAAGTCACCTTCTTCTAATTTTTCACGTACCCCAATTTTAATCTTCACTATAGGTGACTAAGGTAGTTCCTGCTATGTCCGAGGAAGTGAAAGATTCTTTGATAAGAAACATAAAGAGAAGGATGACTCCCCAACCGTTGAAGATCCGCGCAGATATTGAAATGAAATGTTTCCAGTTTGATGGTGTTCTTCACATTAAGGTGACAAATATGCTCTTTCCTTCTTAATATACATTTTTCTCTCAACGGCAAACAAGTCGAGAAGATTCATAGAAAAGGTATCCATAGTTGACACTGATATTTGTGCTTGGTTACGTTTTACTTTGCAGGATGCCATGCGGAAAGCCGAAGCTGCTGGGAATGCCAACTGCCCAGTGAAAATTAAATTGGTCGCCCCTCCATCATATGTCCTTATTACGCAGACTCTTGACAAGGTAAGTGCAAGAGTATTAGTTAATAATTTTTCCTTTTCTTTTTCTAGATAACATTTGGTTGATTCATGTTTCTGCGGGGCATTTCATCCGCCGGGTAGTATATCTTCAGAACATATTGCGTCATTTGTTATTTTTTTGGTAACAAGTCAAGCCAAAATTAGATAATTTTATGTGGTTTTGACGTGAACATTAGTTTCATTTTGTCTACATCTCGTATGATGTCTCTAATCTCTTTGACCGTCCCATTTACTGCACAGACTGGCGGATCTATAGACTATAGATTATTACTTCTTCTTCATTGTTGTTACTATTATTTGTTCATTTGTTGTTTGCATGGGTTCTTTTTTATCGTTGTCATCATTATTTATAATTTCCATGGTTGTCTTGCAACACAAAATTTATGTCTTGATGCTTTATCTACTCCCTGAACTATATGCTAGCTATACCCAGTTTCCTTTTCCTCCTCCCGCCTATCTTCTTGAAGCACACCAAGAACAATTTGCTTCCTTATAAGTCCTAGAAGTTGATGAAGAAAGTGCCACTTGCATTACCAAATATGTGCATGTTTACTTACCATGCACTTGATGCCATTATAGCTCCAATCTCACTTACAAAAATACTTTTTTGGTTTGCAGAGTGCTGCAGCTTATCTAACTTTTCACGTATTCTTTTTATGAAAGAATTTCCGCTGTCTTTCTCTATATGAATATACTATTACCCTATTAGGGACAGAAGAGTTTGTAATCTTTTCTTTATATTCTGATGTTCCGATATCTTCCCTGCTATAATGATACCAAATCTCAAGCAGTCCTTAAATAAATATGGTCCAACTCCTCTTTTTCGATAAAGTCACTGTATTTTACTGTTACTTGCGTAGGGACTTCATGGTAGAGTCGAGCTGCTTAGTATCTCTCCTCTTCCGTCTTGTGTGTAATCAATAGCCTAGTATTCGTGTTATGGGACATTATGTGGTTAAGATTGTGAACTGCTGCTTGCATATGCATCACTGAAGTATTCAATTTCTGCTGAAATTGCTATTAGATTTACTGCCATATTTTTACTTCAATTGAAGTGTAGAACAATGCAACCGTATGTTTCACTGGTTTCAAGGTTTCATTGTGCTAGATAGTTTTTAACTGCTTCTGGCATATTTGACTCTGCTCCCTGTTTATGAATTGTTGTTTGGATCAGTTATCCCTGGGGTTTGCACCACTTGCATGAAGCATAAACCAATACAGGTGTTTCTTATGAAAATTTTTTGTTTGGTTTAACTTGGTTAGGAGCAAGGGATTTCAATTCTTGCAAAGGCAATTGCAGCTTGCACCGAAGAAATAGAGCGCCATAAGGGGAAACTTACCGTCAAGGAAGCTCCTAGAGCGGTGAGCATCAATCTATATGTATATGACTTTGGAATTGTTTTTACTCGTCCAAGCATACCTTGCTTAGGACATTGATTCCTACAGAAAACTAATGTAGTTTCTTGCATCTTCCTGGCATGGATGTGGGACACGAAAACTTTTTGTTGTTCCAACTAATTTGGGTGTTTTCTAATTTAGGTGAGCGAAAGGGAGGATAAATTACTTGCTGAGCAGATGGCCAAGCTAAATATGCAAAATGTGGAAGTTGGTGGAGATGAAGACAGTGAAGAAGAGGAAGACACAGGGATGGGAGGCATCGATTTGGATAATAAGCAGTCTGATATATAGGATATATAGTGTGTGTAGTCATGCGGATCTATTTTTATCTTTTAACAGTTTTCCCATTTCAATTTAATGTTACAAAAATCAACATAATGGACAATGATTTTTTGCACTAGCGGAGAATGCAATGTTTGAATTTACTGGAGCATTTCCGATGTTTTTAGTTGAGCTAGTTTTGATTTAATTTCTGTTTTCAGTCGTGGATCAGGTGCCTCCGTTTCTTTCTTTCTTCTTTTTCCCAATCAAATACTCCGTACATAGGATTTGTGAATCTTCAATTCCCACGGATTATAAAAATGTAATTATCTTTATTTAGTTTGCAGGGAAAAGAGATCAGATGCTTATATTTAGTATAGGAAAAATAATTTTAACTAATTATATATTAAAAAAAGAGGTAAACTCCGAAAAAAGCCACTAGAAAAACAAAGGGGGTATTAAGAATTTTCGGCTACCATTGAGGTTGTAGCACGGTTGTACTATACCTGAATGTAGTAGCTGGTACAAGAATCTAGTATCTTTTAACTCATGTTTAAGGTTTCCAAAATCTTGTGTTTGGTGTGATGGATTATCTTTAAATTCATGTACGATGGGTTTTTTGAAGAAATTGTTTGGGACTTTATTTTCACTAGCCTCTGTCACGCAAACTACGTGTGCATCCAAATTCTTAATTTCAAAGTAGAAGTAGTACATAAAAGAAAAGAGAAAATAAATGGAAGAAATACATTTAAGCTAAAAAAAAGAAAAAAAGCAGCAGCAGCATGGGATTGATAAGAGAGAAATTAAGAATGATAGTTATCACAAAAATAAAAAATAAATGCCAATGTCCAAAAAGATTCGCGATTGTCATAGTTTTCTAATTATATATAGGATTTCTATCTGAAATGCTTTTGTAGCGGCTGTAATATTAATTTCTTTGGTTAAAAATTGTTTGGTGCAGTTTTGCGATTTTCCCTAGAATTCGGCGCGAATGAACTAGCGTCCCAACACGTGAAAAGCCCCAAGTCCAAACATTTTCCAACAAACGTCCTGGCGCAGTTTTTCTTTTGTCATTTCAGTGTTTGTATAAAGTACCTACCACTACCTTATTTGCCTAACTTTACTCTTTCAATTTCAATAAAACTTAAAACCCAAAAATATTAAATTTTTTAATTACATCAAAATAAAATGGGGGAACTGAAAGGTTCGTTCGATTCACTTAGGGAATGGGTCGTTGATCACAAGCTTCGAGCTGTTGGTAATTTACTTTCTCCATCTCCTTTTTATATGTTAATTAATATGTGTATATGCATAATTGATACAAAAAAAAATTAAAATTAAAATTAAAATTTAATGCAATGCAATTCATATGAAATAATAACTGGGTTGATATGTAGGATGTTTATGGCTAAGTGGAATAACGGGTTCAATTGCATACAATTGGTCTCAACCAAACATGAAAACCAGCGTCCGGATCATACATGCTAGGTTTTTTCTATTCCCCTTGTTTGAGTTTTTATTCAATCATTTTAAATTTTATGTTGTTTATTTATGTATTCCTTTGCTAAACGATTTGTAATTTTTATGGTTTATAAAAGTCGTGTAATTGTGTGATCATGTTTGCGCTTGAACTTATTGATTTTTTTAATGGTAAATGTATACTGAAACATTAAATGGAAACTCTGCCCATTTTCCTGAAGAACCTTATCTAATTATGTGGATATTTGTCGTTCAACAGAATGAAATGACATACGAATGAAATGGATAGATAAAAAAAAATATAAGTGAAAAATAAAAATCACAAAATTATGAATAAAGTATGAAAATGAAAAAAATAATAGATTGTGTGTAAAATTTTGGTTGCGATGGAATAGATAAACTCAATCTCAGACGATGGATTTAGAAATACATATAAACCTCTGGAAAGGAATGAATCAATAAATAAACTTTACACATAAATGAACTAGCAAATAGTGTAAAATTCATTCCATTCATACGTCATTCTATTTCATCGAACCAAACCCAACAGTAATTTCTCAAGAACATCTAGCAATGAAGCCTTAAATTATTTGTCTGTATGACTATATCATAATATTTGTTTCAGTTTAAATTAAAATTTTAAATTTTGACAGTATATATTATTACAATATCATAATTTATAATTTTAAAAATTTAAGTTAAAACAAACAAGATCGTATATCTTTTTATTTTCACTTTGAAATGTATATTTATGTCCATAGCTTAAGCATTGATCCATGATTTTGTTGACAAAATAGGTTACATGCACAAGCATTAACTCTAGCGGCCTTAGCTGGAGCAGCAATTGTTGAGTGCTATGATCACCGCACAGGCGAAAAGGCAGCGCGAGTAGCCAAATTCCTCAGCATGGAGCAAAATCGAAAAGATTAGATTTAGTACTTTCCACCATCGATTTTTGTGTATATCCTTCAAATTTTTATCCCTTTTTATTCAATGTCCTAAACAAATTTTTTTTATTTTAATAAAAATGTGTTATGCATCATCATGTATATTATGTCGTGTACTCTGTCTATTGTACAAAAATAACAACATTTCATTTAGTTTAAATTGTAAAATTCTAAAATTTAAATTGTGACAAGAGTTTAATAATTTTTTCATTTAATAAATAATTTATTTTAGTGGAATCTTAATGTATCATGTAATGTTAATCATTTTAGTTTTACGATCAAATTCATATTAAATTATAATCATAGACTTTCGCAAAAATATTAGATTATTTTTTAAAATGTTGTTCTTTTTTTTTTTTTAAGGGGGTGACTTCCGTAGTCCAGTGATACTTATAGATTAACTACTAAGAAGGATAGCTAGCAAGATTCGAATTTTCAACCTAATGGGAGCACTTGTTAAGTCATATAACTGAACTAATTTTTGTTGGCAAAATATTACTCTTTTTTTAGAATGAATAAAATAATTCTTTTCATCCAAACAATATATTTGTTTAACGACTGAAGTCTTATTTCAATTACCTATCGTTTAAAGATATCATAATATGTACCGCATACGGTGATGGTGCGTTTGGTTAATCGTCAAAATAAAAATGAGAAAAAGAATGAAATGAAATTTTTTTTTAAAGATAGTGGTGAAATAGAAAGATGATAAAAAAACAAAGAGAATTTAAAATAAAAAATGTGATGAGTATTATAATTGTCCCTTTTTACATTTTAGGCGGTACTATTCATTCTAATAGTTCTATCATAATTTTTATTTAAAACTTCCTTATTTTTTTTGCTATTCTTTCTTTTTCACTAATATTTTTTCGCTATTTGATCCCGGACTTAAAAATGAAATACAATGTTTAATTGGTAGTTGGTGCCATGAAGATTGAGAACTGGCGTGCAATGGGTCACTTTCTACGATTCTATTGATTTTGACAGTTGCCATCAGTTTGGGATCTCTGTCGATGGCAGATAGTAGAGATGTGGACTAGTAAACGGAAATGTTGCTGTCCAAAATTCTTTCTATTCCATTGTCACATAACATCGAAACACCCTACTCCTCCTAATCTAATACTATACCATTGCCTAATATTTATGCAATAATTTAATAAAAATTGTTAATGACTTTTGCTTAAGAGATAATGTAGTATTTTGTCATGTTTAAACTATTACCACTCAATAAAGTTAGGGTGCCTTCGTTGCCCTTAATAAATACTCCCATTATTGTTATTTCATTGTCCTTAAATTTGGCATCTATATTTATATATTACCTCAATTTAGATTTATTTGTTGTAGTCTGATTATTTTTTTATCAAATTGATTTATTTTGAAAATCATAGTTTGAAAAGTTTATGTTATATTTAAAAATTATTAAATTTAACTTTGATAATACATTTTATATATTTTCTTGTGATAATAGTAGTCGTACATCTTTATCTAATAATTATAAAAGATGTTTCAATTTCAAATATAACAACTTCGACCACAAAAAGTCAAATTATGATAATTAAATCTGGACGGAGAAAGTAATTATCTTTGTATATATTTCTTTTTTAAAATTAGATATACGTTTTAATTTTTGAAATCAAATGATGTCACAAAACTTTAAATTACTATCAATTTAGTTATTATAATTGATACAACTACAGATTATAAAGTTTATGGCAAAATACTTGGTCATAATATAATTTGCATACACAACATTTATAAATTATCTTAAATTTAGAGTTTAATATGTCAATGTTGAATTAGAAAATTTTAAATACATCTTTAATTTTAAAATGGATAGAGTTAATTGATTTGGAGACGGAATGTAGTACATAAAAATTCTTAGAAAAATGAAGCCATAGATAATACACAGATTGAGACAATAGAAACCAACCGGTTCGCTAAAACAATGATGTTACGCATGGAGTAGTTCGTTCTCCTCTCCCTTTTCTATTGGAAGTTTATAACTACGCCATTTCATTTAATTTTTGTTTTATGCTTCTTTAATTTTTGAACTTCATTTGAATATATATATATATATATATATATATATATATATATATATATATATATATATATATATGTATGTATACACACACACATACACACACAAGACTCGAACTCAAACTATTGATAATTTTACGTGTATTATGAATATATTACTTTTAACAAGACAATAAAAAAATATATATTATCCAAATATATTACTAGTATTATTTTATTTTTTATTATTATTTTTCAAGATTTAGTTTATTTATATTGTTTATGTAATTAATGAAAATATTATTAATTAATAATTTCTTTCCTTTTTACTTATTGTTTCTTATAATTATTTAAAATTATAAATATAATATATTTTTTTAAAATTTAAAATTTTATACTTAATGTTAAAAGAAAGTTTTGTTAATTGCATACTTGTTATGTTATATGAATTTAATATTTTTGTGAGAATACTTAAAAAATGATAAAATTACTCCCATATATGAACAAAATATGATGAGAGAACTTAAATTGTAGCTAAATGTAACATGAATAACTAAATCAACAGAAAAAAAACAACAAGGATGACATTAAAAGTTAATTTAAAGATGCAATGAAAGAAGTGAAATTTTGCATTTTCTTGTTGTTTACATGTTCAACATATCCATCCTCTTGCCGTAATCAACATACGACAATTCTATGTTTAACCGATATGCTTACTTTTCTTTGGTTATATAAAAAGTCACTGTCTATTTATTCATGCATTCACTTGTGCTCATCACCCATAAATAACTATCTTGCACAATATATGTTAGGTCTAAATGATGTTAATAATGATTTAAATGTTAATAAATAAATATGTATTTATAAATATTCAAAGTGTTCTATAAATCTTATTATATTTGCATAAATAAACATTCACTGATGGACATCAAGGGATGACCTTAACTACACTAGGCAAGTCATCAGTGGTTAATTAAAAAGGACTTGATAGTGTCAGGAATGTCTGTTGTATTTAACAATTAAAGTATTTTGCACATCACCCATTCCATTAAAAGCCAATAAAGTATCGGTGGTTAAAGGTGTTAGTATTTGAAAATGCATTAGTAGAAAACCCGTCGGGGGGCCGTCACGGAAAAGCCCAAACTCGGCATCAGGGAATGACATCGAAGGACCAAACCATCAAGGGAACTGTCAGAGGAACCATTAAGGAATAACCTGATCGTCAATAGAAGATTCCATCAGGGAATAGTCTGACTATCAGCGAAAACCGTTAGGATAACATCAGTGGACAACATTGGGTCTTTACATCAGGGGATCAAGATACATTGATCAAGTCTACATCAAAACTTGTCATCAATGGATAGTGAAACACTGATCAAATATACATCAGGGCTTGTTATTAGGGGATTCAGAAGTACTGATTAAGTCAACATCAAGACTTGTCAACATCAAGACTTGTCATCAGGGGATAGTAAAAACTTAAACCACATGTCATCAAGGATTAAAAGACATTTACTGATACTTGGCAAAAAAAATAAGGGGTATAACTAGGAAGATACTACTTGAAATATGGTGATCCAATAACAATCTTTACACCAGAAACGCATGGAGAACAGGAAGAGAAACAGAAGCAATAATAGCCTATAGCAGTGTGACACGTGCATCTCCGAAAAGATAATGATGAGACATATTACAGTTACATTGAAAAAGAAACATGTCTTGCACATGGGTTCTAAATCTATTCTCCTATATATGTAAGAGTAACTACACGAAACCAACAACTAACACACTAAAAAAGAAGTTCTGTAATAGTTCATAAGAGAAATATTTAAAAAGAAAAAAGTAGCTAGTGTGTGAAAAAAAAAATTGTAAACCTTTACAGATTTGTAGATGTTTAATCACTTTATGATTATAACAGATTTCCGGAAAAACACAAGTTAAAAATACAACTATTTTAACTTGAATATTTGTGTATACATATTCAATATCTTTATTGTTTTTTTTTTTTTTTGATATTGTACCTTTTCCAGTTTGTGATTGTTAAACATTTAAAAAATAGAAAAAATTGTGGTGTTTGTATTTGACCCCCATTTTACAAACAATTTAACTTATTTTGTTCTAACAATATATTATTAGTCTGCAATATTCAAAACTCATATTTTTCAAAAGAATTAGTTAGACTAGCGATTAGTTGAATACACTTATTATTCTAATCGAAAGAGCATTATTTTTTTTTCTTCCTTTTTTCCATCTCAACCTTTTACTTTTTCTTGATATGTAAAGTTTTAATTTCAAATTTTATAAATTGAGAAAATAGGTCTCAATTAATTCGATTCGATCTAAATTGGAGCGTAAAAAACTATTAAATATTAGATAGATTGACAAAAAAATAAATTTACAAAAAATCAGCATAATGATCTTGACAATATTATTTAATAATAATAATATTATTTTAAATAAGATAAAAGTATAGGGGTGAAAAACGTTGACAATTTTATAGCACGACTTATTCCTTTAAGAGAAAGAAGTTTATATTTTGTAAATTACACACGTGGCAAGGTGCTGACCATGAATATGTAAATACTCCGTATTAGTTAGCTAGTAGTAATAGATTTGAAGTTTTCTATCCCAATTGTTGTCCCATCTTATTTGTTGTTGTTGGGTTAGTTTATGATTTTAAATTTTTCAATGAAAAAATTAAGAAAATTTGTATATCATCTATAGAAAATAATAGAATATAAGATAGAATATCAAATGAGACATAGGATCTACTATTGTAGTATTAACGTTGATATTACCGAATTGATTTGGTTCTTGTAATTATAGAGAAATCAGGAGGTATACAACACAACTACATATATGGTAATATTAATATTCCAACTGTTTCCATATCCATACATAAATAAATAAATAACAATCGTATAAGAAAAACGAAGACGAAGAAGAGAAATGAATGAGTGAATCGGCGATTAGCGAAAATCCGGCGAAAATTGATGCACAAACTGCTGATTTTTAATAACCTTCTCCACCTTTGAGTCTTTCTCACATTAATCCCCGCCATTTTCTCTCCAGACACACACACACCCCATCACACACTAATTCATTCCTTCCTTCTCTAATTCTAACAACAACAACATCACATTCTCCTTCATTCCATTCCCCACTTTATTCACTTATTTTCTCTCCTCATTTTTATTTCACTTTTTTTCATTTTCACACATTTATTTATTTGTTTATATATTTATTTCACCAGAAATATATATACACATATTGGTGATTTGGGGTGAGATTATCTACAAAATGGGCCGTGAATTGATCGGAAAACATCTGAATCTCAAACCTCATGATCGATTCTCTTTCATGTCTCCGATCAAGTACATGCTTCGCGAGAAACGGCTCGTTTTCCTCTTCGTAGGAATTGCAATTCCGGCCTTCGTTTTTAACGTCATTCTTCCCTTGCGGTCGCCGAGCTTCCAACCGATCTCCGACTCGTTTCACTCCACCGAGTTGACTCACGTCCCGCGGCGCATTACCTATGAACTCCATGACCACGTGAATACAGGTTCGTTAATATCATTCCACAAAAAATATACGCCGTATCAGTTTTAATTTCGTTACCAATATAAACAACACATTTATTCTCATTTTGGAAAAATATCAATATAATGGGGATCTTTCCTTTATTTTTTCCATTCGAGCCTGTATTTTCATCAAATTGATACAATTATTCTAACAAATAACGTCACACTATTTTTAAGGTAAACATATTAGATTCAAACAATTTTCTTTAAATATTATGGACGAGTTTTATGTTTATAATATAAACACATGTATGTAGCCGTCAATTAGTTGTTAAATTTTACGGTGAACCGTTTAGTTTAGATTAAATTTTAAAAATTACAAAATTTGTGCTGTGATAAACTACCGCGTGATTTTCAATAGTTAAATTTTGTCATGGATTAGGAACGTGTAATAGGTATGTATATTTTAAATTAAAATTTAAATATTATAAAATTTATACAGTAATAATCTAGTTTTTCTTTTAGGTGGGAGAATTCCTTTGGGACTGAAGAGGAAGAGTTTGAGGTTAGTGGTGACAGGTGGGGCCGGTTTTGTGGGGAGTCATTTGGTGGACCGGCTTCTGGCGCGTGGTGATAGTGTAATAGTGGTGGATAATTTTTTTACGGGTCGGAAAGAGAACTTGGTACACCAACTTAAGAACCCGAGGTTCGAGCTCATTAGGCATGATGTGGTCGAACCCATTTTATTGGAAGTTGATCAGATCTATCATCTCGCTTGCCCCGCCTCACCCGTTCATTACAAATTCAACCCTGTCAAGACTATTATATCCTTTTCTTTTCAAATATTTTCTGTTACTATATATTATGTTTTATATGTAATTTTGTTTGGTATATTTCTTTGTGAAATTCATTGTTTGAGTATAGAAAAACAGAAATGATACATAGCTGGGATTTTGTATTTTGAACGTATTTTTTTTATGTGTCTATTTTAATAATTATGTCATTTATTGACTGTCAGTTTTCTTGTTGATATTTAATATATCTAAAATTTTTGGACTATGTACCATAGTTTTGAAAGTAAATTGCTACATATATATGCTATATTAATTGCAACAACCTATGATCTCTAAATTTAAACGGGAAAAAGCGGGGTTATAATACACCTCACGAGAAATTATTGGCCGGAGTAATTATAGTTTAGCGATGTCAAGATTGGGTGTATTGAATAATTTTTGTGCATGTATATACTACGTGAGTTGTGCTTTTGTTGTTGGCCTTGACTTGATATTTGGGATGGGAGTTCACAAAACAAATGTGATGGGAACGTTGAACATGTTGGGACTAGCAAAGAGAGTTGGTGCAAGGTTTTTGCTAACTAGCACAAGTGAGGTGTACGGTGATCCGCTACAACACCCCCAAGTTGAGACCTACTGGGGGAACGTCAACCCCATTGGTGAGTAAACTCGGTTCCCTCTTTTTTACTCTTTTGATTTTATGCCACATGACCACATCGGTACGTCGAATCTGATGCTATTCATCCAAATTATTTTCTATCAACTATTTTATTCAAAGTTATCACGTTTTTGTAAAATTGTTTTTAATATGTAATATGCAGGTGTTCGGAGCTGTTACGATGAGGGAAAGCGAGTCGCAGAAACTTTATCTATGGATTACCACAGGGGACTTAACCTTGAGGTCCATCTTGTTTAGATCTTTCAAATTTCTATTCTTGAAATATAATAAGCACTTCAGAATTTTCATTGACTTATATCTTACAGGTGAGAATTGCTAGGATTTTCAACACATATGGACCACGTATGTGCCTCGACGATGGTCGTGTTGTTAGCAATTTTGTTGCCCAGGTGTGCTATTCTACTTGCAATCAAAAGATGCCATTATCGGCATTTTTACACAAATTTACATTTTGATGTACCTCAAGCTAAATGTTCATCTATTGTCCTAATGTATTTGATACAGGCCTTAAGAAAGGAGCCATTGACCGTTTATGGGGATGGGAAGCAAACTAGGAGCTTCCAATATGTTTCCGATTTGGTAATGTCTTTGTTATATTTTCATAGGATGCTAATTTCAACTACAACTAATATGTATCTTATGTTACACGGACTATTTGTTTTGTCTCAAAGTACTTATGTCCGACACTTACACTTAAATAAGGGTGTCGGTGTAAAACACTATTTCAGGGTAAAAATGTCATGAAGTTGGAGAGTACTCATCTCGAATTTTTTAAAATACTCGTATCCGACGAGACACTTCACCCGAGTCCGTGTAACTTAATTTGTATCATGTTAGAGAGACAGACCACTTACTTCTAAATTGATGTTTTCTCCTTTTATATCGTATTTCTCTTTATGTTTGAACAACAATCATAGTGTTGTGGTAGATGTTGTAGTGGTACTCTGCCAGTTTTGCCTTCCCATGTTACTTTGTACGCACATTTAAAAAATAGTACATTTTGTGTACTAATGGTGACGCCAACCTTAATGAGAAATGTTGTGTTTTTGTACAGGTAGAAGGTTTGATGCGGTTGATGGAAGGTGATCATGTTGGTCCCTTCAATCTTGGTAATCCTGGTGAATTCACCATGCTCGAACTAGCTAAGGTAGATCTATATCTCCTTCATACATTAATTTTCACTTGGATCAATCTTTCTCACATTAATACATAATTTTATACGATCATTATAGGATTATTTTAGTAGGGAGGTAAGGTAGAGAACAATACTGCTCGAGTATAACTTGAAATCACTACTGGATCCGGAATTCTTCCAAAAAGTACCATAAATCGTACGGTATAACTTTATTGTGTAATCCATGAACTTTTATTTTAGTTATAATATTTCGGTTATAGTTATTTTCGGGAAGAATTCAAGGATTAGTAAAGATGCAAAGATTTAGGGATGCTCATATCATTGACCTAAACTTCTTTAGTTGATCAAATTTTAACTTCAATTAATACTATGAACAAGGCCTTTGATTTAAAGAAAAAACAATTTGAAATGGATTTTTGCAGGTAGTTCAAGAAACTATTGATCCAAATGCAAAGATAGAGTACAGGCCAAACACAGAAGACGATCCCCACAAGAGAAAGCCGGACATTACTAAAGCCAAGAACCTTCTCGGATGGGAGCCAAAAGTGTCCCTCCGTGAGGGACTTCCTCTCATGGTTTCCGACTTCCGGCAGCGCTTATTCGGCGACGAAAAGGAAACCGGCGGCTCCTCCCTGTCGGCGGTCTAGATTTCCCTGCACTCCAGCTTCACATAGATTTACTTTATATAGAGTAACGACACAGCTTAACTAATAAGAACAAGGGAAATAATTCAGAGGTGGTGAACAACTATTTTCCTTTCCTATGTTACTTCCTTCTGAGAATAATTTTGTTGAAGTAGTAGATAAAGAAAGAAAATATAGCAATGAGAATAGTAGTATTTATCATTGTGATGGTAGAGCTGCCATCCAATTTCTGCATTTGTACATTAACTTCTTCCTTTTCTTTATATATATTATTTTTGTTGAGGTACTAAAATTTTTTTGGACATACTGTGTGGCACCCTTATCATTTGTAATTTTTCCTCGAGTGCTTTTATGTCCTCCGAATTGGGGGATGGATAACTACAAAAGAAGAAGTTTTTTTTAAAAAAAATGTAATTTATCTTTTTTGTCCTTTAATTTTGCTAAAGAATATAAGGGGAAGCTGGTTTATTGGAAATTTTCATTCTTTTTCTTTGCTTGTTTAGTGAACTCCACCGGAGTGCACGTCATTCCCGTTTTCCCCCTACATGTTCTCTTTGGTGTTTTGTTCATCGGAAGAAGCGACTGTTTTACTGTTGCATACTTCAACTCAAATAGAAGTGTCACCTAGTTTTATTTACAATTCAAGCAATAAGCAACAATATAAATAAATTCAACAATAATGATTGTTATGTTGAGAATGATATTTCGATTTGGAGTTTCTGGCATATACAAAGAAACAATTAAAATTCTATTAGTATTCCTCCTAAATTTCCTACCAACCCCGTGAAATGATATTTCGGTATGAATTGTTCAATTTGTATACATCCATCATCATTACCCTAAATTCAAAAGGCGAATGCCCAGCGGGGATGTTCAAGTTTTCTATCCAAAGCATTAGCACAAAATTCATAATATATCTTCTGTAAATAAAAGTAGAATGTATTCTATTCATTACTACCTCCCTTGAGAAAAAAAAAAGAGAAAGAAACAATATTTGAGCATAAGATTTGTTCTAAAAAAATAACATTTGTATAAGTTTCTTGTTTTAATGATATATTTTTTAAAATTTGTAACTACAATATTTTAATTTTATCTTTAATTGAATATTAATAATAAATATAATAAAAATATATATTATTTATATATGTAATTTTTAGTCAAACATATAATATTAATATTTGTCAAAAATTCACGTGTAACTATATTTTTAAACTTTTGGTGATTAAAACGTATACAATGATTAAATTCAAAGTTCAACTACACTAAACATACATTGAAAATTAAATTTAAAAAAAACACCACACATTTGAAATTTTGAAACAGAAGCCAGAAGGTGAATTATCAAAAAAAAATTTAAATCGGGTAGTGGGTGTTTCTTTAAAAAGTTTTTCCAAAAATTTATTCATCTAATTCAAATTTAACTTCAACCCCCAAAAACTAAATTGGAGAAAATCTCAATAAACAGCTAGATAACCATTATTAAACAAACAAAGGCCTTGTAATTAACTGATTAGCCCAATACTAAAATCCTTTGGGCTTTTGGACCTTGAAGTTTGGGTCGAATTTAAGGGTTTTGGGCATTGTTGATAAGAAGAGAGCTGGGAGCTAGGGTTGAACACTTTGAAGAGAGAGAAAGAGAAAGTGTTTACAGAAGGTCAGTGTAGAGCGATCGAAAGCTTAGGGACGAAGAACAAGATTTGGTCAAGCACTTGAATCTTTGGGGAAGGAGGTAGGTTTATTTACGACGATAATATAAGTTCACAGTATCAATTCGTTAAAAGAAACCATTAATTTGTTCAATTTTTCGTTATGGCAATTCTATAGATGTTTCAGATGCTTTGAACTCAAGCGTGTTGCGCTCGTTCTTCCTGTTTTATATATGTTCATCGTTTATGGATGTTATTGGTTCATAGTTTATTTTGTGCTTCCGTATGTGTTTGTGTTTTCGTCCTGAATTAGGTTCAAAGTGCAAATGTTTTGTTATGTTGTAACTATTGACATCCTCAGTTTCTCCGATTTTGATATTTTTCTGGACTAGTTGTACCATTCGTATTCCAAAATTAGCTGTCGTTACCGAAATCATGCATATTGAGAAACCTTGTATCTAGAAATAGTAGAGATTAGTTTAAATAACAATTAGTACCTGTTTATAAGGATTGTGAATGTAGGAGAGGGAACTTGAAGAATAGATTTTACTGGGCTGAACTTCTTGAAAAGGTGATCGAGGTTAGGGAATAGGAAAATAGCTAAATTACTTAATTTTTGATTAAAAAACTTTCACTAAATTTGACAGTGATTATGGAGCGAAGGGATAAGTAATTTCCGTTGGTAATAATCTAATACGTGCCCAGCTGCTTATTTGGGTTTTGAGTTCGGTTGGTATGTCAGAATATTTTTAGTGCCTAATTCGTTTGGAGAGTGTGTTTGACTTGCTTAATGGTGTACACAGAGTTAGATATTGTAATTGGATTGAGTATGTTACTATTGGATCACGTGGTTTAAACATAATTAGATTCTCCCATGGAAGCATAAGAAGCAATTAACTTTTCTAGTCGAAAGATCATGGTAACCGAGGTTGTGAGCTGTAAGAGTTCCATCTTGTTTGAGGATCTTGCTCCACTGATTCTCAACAACTTTGTTTTTTTCTATTAATACTCATGTGAAGCACATTCGTCATGCAAGCTTGCAATTCTCGCTATATGACCAAATGGATAGCATAAGTTTAATAGCTTCAAGAATTTACAGATAATATATGTCACATGTTTACATATAAAGTTATCTATAGTATTCGGTGTTGTCGTCCTTTACTTTTGTTTGTGTTCTTGACCAAATGAATTTGAGAACTGAGTGTACTTTGTTACGTCTTTTGATTCATAAGACTTATATAGAAAGATATCTACCTTTTATACAGACACTGACAATAAATTTTTGTCAGTGTTGCTTGATTGGCACCCTGTTATTGTACTGAATTATTTAATATGATACAGCTGATACTCTTCTCTGAAGAGGATTGTCTTCCTTTTGCTGACTTTGTTGCTTTTGGAAATTACTCTTGGGAGTGCAAAGTCTTGGAGAAAAGCAAATATGGCACGGAAAGGTTTGATGGAGCAAGATCTGAGCAAGTTGGATGTGACTGAGTTACATCCTCTCTCACCTGAAGTCATATCTAGGCAGGCCACTATTAACATTGGTAAATCAATACTTTGTACATCCTTGCATTTGGTTAAGGAATTTTCTTTGCAGAAACTATTTTTTTAAAGTAGAATTTCATATTGTAGTGATTGATCAAAATTAATTATCTCAGGCACTATTGGTCACGTGGCACATGGAAAATCAACAGTTGTAAAAGCTATATCTGGTGTTCAGGTGACAACTTAATCCATCGATCAGTTTTGAATGTCTTACATGCAATGATATTTCCTAGGGAAACTGAGAAGATGGAGTTCATTTCTGTAATGAAATTCACTTCTATAAGAATTTCGATGTCTATAGATATGTATATGAACAAATATTCTTCTTCTCATTTATGTATGCATATAGAAAAAGAGAGTTGAGAAACAATAAGCGGAAGAAATTTAATTTATAATGTTGAAGCTTAACAATCATCCAGACATTTAATTGTAATTAATTATCCATCTGTTCTATAAGATTCCTTAGGACATTGTTGCATAAGAAATTTTTTGGCAAGTAGAATCTTAAAGAAGATATTCTGATTTTATTAATCTATATGCAGACCGTTCGTTTCAAAAATGAGCTGGAACGCAACATTACTATAAAGCTTGGGTACGCTAATGCAAAGATATACAAATGTGAAGATGAACGCTGTCCTCGACCAATGTGCTACAAGTAAGCTTATAAATGTGCCTTTTCACTTGTGCTTGAATTTTGGTTATTGTATCTTATTTTCCTTTCTCTTCTTTTCTTTTCTAAGGGCGTACGGAAGTGGGAAAGAAGATGCTCCAATGTGTGATGTGCCTGGGTTTGAGAACTCCAGGATGAAGTTATTGAGGCACGTCTCTTTTGTTGATTGCCCGGTAAGATTTCAACCGCCAGTTCCATTTTTTTGGTTGCGTTTGCGGTTTAGGTTCTAGTTTTTGTAGATGTAAACTAAATTTCATCAATTTGCTCCTTGGTTTTCCTTAATATATACTAGGCCTACCTGCCATAAGCAAATGCATGTGTGATTGGAAATTTGGAAGTAATACAATTAGTATTTCAGATAGAATAAAGGTATGGGATTAGCTGAAGCATATTGGTTTTGATTTTCCAATTAGAATGTTGTAGACTAAATCCAGAGTTTTGACAAAGGAGAGTCGAGAAGCTTCAAACCGGAACCTGATTCTGAAGGCCGGAATAACCATCATGTTACAATAGTAAATCTTTGCAGTAACAGAGCCAAACAAAAGAATAACGAAAGGTAAAATAATGGGACATTTTGACTACTGCAAAAGATGATTCTTGAAGAAAGAGAGATGATACAGAGAAGTGAGAAGAGACTTGGATAAACAGAGATGAATCAGGAAGTTACAAATGTTAAATGGGTTCCAGAAGGATTAGTCGGTTATTTTAACGAGGAGAGAGGAACAGTTATGGTGGAGATGAGGACTCAAATTATAAAAGATTAAAAATTAAAATTAATAAAAAAAACTGGGAGACAACATCAGAACGGAAAAAATAAGTTGGTACAGGGAGGGAGGGAAGCTTGGCATTGAAAGTTCCATGTCAAGGTATCCATATCCCATGTTAGATAATTCCAACTAGAATTTATTGCTTATTCATTAGTCCCTTTCGCCTAATGTTCTGGTCTTTCATATATTTTCTCAGGGTCACGATATTCTCATGGCTACAATGCTTAATGGAGCAGCAATCATGGATGGGGCACTACTTCTCATAGCTGCCAATGAAAGTTGTCCCCAGCCTCAAACTTCCGAGCACTTGGCAGCTGTTGAAATTATGCGCCTTCAACACATCATAATTCTTCAAAATAAGGTTGATTTGATTCAGGAAAATGTTGCTATTAACCAGCATGAAGCGATTCAGAAATTTATCCAGGTATGTCTCTTGGTCTATTCCAGAGGAATCCTTGTCCTGAATTTCATCAACTGAAACATGTTACACAATTACATTGGCCAGGGAACTGTTGCCGATGGTGCCCCCGTAATTCCAGTTTCTGCACAGCTGAAGTATAATATTGATGTGGTTTGTGAGTACATTGTCAAGAGGATTCCTATTCCAGAGAGGAACTTCATTTCACCACCAAATATGATTGTGATCCGATCTTTTGACGTTAACAAGCCTGGGTTTGAAGTTGATGAAATTCGAGGTGGTGTTGCTGGTGGAAGTATCCTCAAGGTCTGCTTTTTACTTTTTCTTGGTTTAAATAATGGACTTACAATCTATTTATTCAGATAAGTGTAATCTCTGAAACCAGTAGATGGGTTTTGATAAACAAATCATTTCTTGACATGTATATGATGGAATTTGATCTGCTTTGACCAATTTTATTTTTTGGATTTGGATTTAGTTTCTTGTTTTCCCTGAACAAACGATGATGCTGTTTTCCGGAAATAATACATCTTCAGCATTCTTAAGTTGAGTATGTTTGTGCAGGGGGTTTTGAGGGTCAATCAATACATAGAGGTTCGTCCTGGAATTGTCATTAAAGATGAAGCTGGGAATATCAACTGCACACCCATCTACTCCAGAATAGTTTCACTGTATGCAGAGCAAAACGAACTACAATTTGCTGTGCCAGGAGGTCTGATTGGTGTTGGTACAACAATGGATCCGACTTTAACTCGTGCTGATCGGTTGGTTGGACAAGTTCTTGGGGAGGTTGGATCACTTCCTGAAGTCTATGTTGAATTAGAGGTAAGTATTCAACCGAACTAATGGTGTTCTAGTAACTTGTCAAACAGCTTGAAGTTGAATCATCTAATTTCTCTTTCCACTTTGCCTAATCAGTTGTGTTTTCTTTTACTTCTTTTTGAAGGTAAATTTTTTCTTGTTGCGGCGGCTTCTAGGTGTAAGGACAAAGGGCACAGAGAGGCAGGGGAAGGTCTCAAAGCTGACAAAGGCAGAAATACTTATGTTGAATATAGGATCTATGTCCACAGGTGCCAGAGTTCTTGCCGTCAAGAATGATTTAGCAAAATTGCAGCTTACATCTCCAGTGTGCACCAGCAAGGGGGAGAAAATCGCACTGAGTAGGCGAGTTGAGAAGCATTGGCGTCTGATCGGTTGGGGTCAGATTCAAGCAGGTACAACCCTCGAAGTCCCACCGTGTCCAATCTGAACAAAAGAAATAGAAGGAAAGTACAAGGACATTGAACAAAAAGTAGGAATAGATGTGGGAGGGCAGAGAACTGCTTGGAACAATTTTTGTCAGATGGAGGAGAAAACGATAAATTGAGATACTCGATTGTTGTGGTGCATTTTTTTCATTCTCTTCTTTTTTTCCGCCACTTGGGAGTACGTTGTACCCTGTACTGATTCTTTAGTTGTGATCGTACATTTGGCCATTTGGGTATGGGGTTATAATTTTAAGCAATGACGTTTTCAATAGCCTAATGCTTCCTGTTGCATTCCATTTTATGCTTTTTTACTTGGTATAAGTCGAGGGATTTTTCTGTTTGGTGTTTTTTTTTTCGTGTAAGCGCGCAAAAGAAGTCATTATTCTATTATTTAATCAAAAACAAAAAATAGGAAGGTCCATATTTTTTAAATCAAAAGATATTTTTTAAATTGTTATGTATGTGTGACTGATTGGTAGTTTAAAGACTGTATTCACGTGATCTTAATATGTGGGATGGTACTTAGATGGGTTTATAATAATTGTCATTTTGACATTTTTGTATATAGTTTAGGTAATTTTTTTTATATGTTCAATATTTTATTTTAGTTAAAATGTTCGTTCATATTAATCCTTATTTAAAATAATAATAATAATTATTATTATTATAATAATAATAATAATAATAATAATAATTATTATTATTATTATTATTATTATTATTAAATATTTAACATAAAAAATAATTCATCTAAAATTATGAGAATAAATTCGGACAACAATCATTATGAGTACGAGGGAGTAATGTTTTGAGAATATTTAACATATAAAATAATTCATCTAAAATTATGAGAATAAATTCGAACAACAATGAGGGAGTAATGTTTTGAGAATTTAGCATATCAAATTAGATGATTGTAAACAATATTTATAAGGAAATCTTGAGACACATAAATATATAATGATATAATGTTGTTCATACCAATAACCATTAAGTACCTATTAAATCACTCAAGAAAGAAATTGTTTTGATGTAGTCAAGAAATTTTATCGATTTTACAAACGGAGTAAATACTACGTCTCCCTCAAAGTTGAGGTGGATTGCATGGACCTCTATCAGAAGAAAATATTACCGGCGATTCAACTGAAATATGACCGTTCATTTTAAATGAAAATGACTCAAACTTTTAAAAGTTGAAAAATTAATCGTGACCAATTTGTCTTTATGCAGACAGTGGATCTTATTATAATGGCTCAGTTGTATGCACCACCACAGTCGCATATATCATGTTGCATATTAGAAAAGTCGAAATTAGTGGTAAAGAAGAGAAAAGACTGAACATTATCTTTGTGAGTTTTTTTAAGAAGAAGAAGGAATAACAGAATAAAAGGAAAAAGAAAAGGGAAAAGGAAAAGAATTTAATTTGTGGATCGTATTTTTTTCTTTAATTTTAAATCAGAAATTCAAATATCTTAACATTAGAAAAGAGATACAATTATTTGTATATCATTTACGTATTTAAGTATGTTTTAGACATTTTTTAACGAACGGTGGAGCTAATAATTTTTTTTTATAAGGAGATGGATAGGGGAAAGCACACAATCGTAGCCTAGACCCTAGTGCCCCGCTTCTAGCTCGCAAGTTGCTATTTTGCAATGCCATGACTTTTGTTGCATTACTGAACTCTGAAGTCAACTATTCATATTTTCTCTATTGTCTTAATTAAATTTTAGGATATTTAGCTAATTTTTAATTATTCCCAACTATTGCATTATAATAATCCGTATTATTTTATTTATATGATTGGTAGAATTTAAGATCCTAACCTTTTGTATTTTTCTCTTAATTAGAACTATACATGAATTGAACCGAACCAAACCTTTTCGAACTTAAACTATTGTTATCGAACTCGAACATGTTCGAATAAATGATTCGAACCTTACACCTTGTGCGAGTTTGGTTCGAATGGTGTTCGCAAACATGATTAAGTTCGGTAATGATTCGTGAACATTATCGAACATCCCATGTTCACGAACATAAAACTGTTCACAAACTTAAAATCGTTCGCAAAACTGAAATTGTTCACCAACGTTATTAACATATTCATTAATAGTTAGTATTTCATACTTAGTTTATTTATAATTTTGAGGAAACAAAAGAAATACGCGAACGAGTGATTGAGTATAAAAGAAACAAGTATTTAATTACTTAATTTTTCATTTTTTTTTGTCTAAGGTTTCTTAAAGCTTGATGATTAAAATTAATGTTCATTATTGATAATATCTACTTGATCAAAACATTTTTAAGCATTCAAATTTAATATAAGCTTTATAATTAGATAAAATAAAATAAAATATGCATGGAGAACTTGCCATTGAGCTAATGGAAATTTTTGTAAATTTTTAATTATTAAAGCAATACCACAATACCATAAAATAATTGAAGCAGCTATTTAGGCTTTATGTATATGTTTGTGTGTGTATTATTTATAACCTTAAAAATAGTTTCCTTAACATTATTTTATAGTGAAATTTCATTTTAAAATTTTATTTAATTAGGAATTTTGGATTCCGTAAAAATCTCTATTTCCAATCTATTAATTGGTTTTCAAAATTACGCATCTCCAATGATTATTATTAAAAAAAACTATACAAATAATAAAGACTACTAATTTATACTAAAATATAAAAGTTTCTTAAATTTTTTATAATATTATGAAGTAATTTTATGTAATTCACACATTATACTAGTAGTAGACTAGTAGTTCACATGTAAAATTGTGTATAAAAAATTAATATGAATTTTAAAGATATAAATAAGTCAAAATTAAAATTTAATCTAATAAAATAAATGAGTTTTCATGTTATACTTCGAAGTAGTGAGTGCATAAATAATATGTTTAATAAATATATACAAAAGTTATTATAATTAATTTAAAAAATAAAAAATTGTAGTCGAACTCGAGCAACTTTCGACCCGAACCGAACTCGAATTGTTCATGAACAATAATGAACCGAACTTGCATGTTCGCGAACATGTTTGATCAAACAATTGAACGCTGATCAATCTCGAGTTTGAAATGTAAATTAAATCCAACCAAATTTAAACAAAACCGAATATATTCGCAAACAATTGGTTGGTTTACGGGCCTAGTCTTAACCACAAGATGAGTCATAAAGTTAATAATTCCCTTTTAAGAGAATCATTAAAATGGAAATCAGGTGTGACCACAGGAGGAAGGAAAAAAGGTAACTTCGATCACTCGAATATAGAGTAGATTTAGCCTTTAATTTTTCTTCATTTTCTAGTGACATGATGGTTTTAGGCAATAGGACTTACAATAATATTTATAAATAATTATCTAACAAGGAAGATGGTTAAGTAAATTTAATTAACTAGTAGGATCGGAAGCCTAGTGCTTTTAAGAATTATAAAGAAGTAATCGAATGTATTTCTATCTAAGTGGCTAGATTTCTTTTCCTTTTCTTTTACATAGTTTGTGTCTAAATTTAATAACAGAGATATCATTATTCAGTGGTATTTAAACCATTTGAACACGAATACTTTTTAATCAATATATATAGTATATTATTTGAAAACTTATATTTTGTGCACTTCATTTGGTTAATAACTCGATGAGTTGACTCAATACACTTATCGAGTATGTTAATTCGACTAAATTATATGCATCTATTTAATTATTTTTATTTTAAATAATTGACTTTAATTTCCCTAGATATCCTTTCAACTAATTTTTTAACTTTTAATAGTTGACTTTATAATTTACCTAGGTGATTTTAGAAATACTAGATTATTAGTAGACTTTTGAAATCCTTAATTGTAAATAATATTTTTTTAAAATTTCTACAATAAAAATCTGTAACGGGATAAAATAAAATGAAAAAATCAACTAATATAATTAACAAAGGAAAAAAGTTAGAAAATGAGGACATTTTTAACAATAAAATCCTCCACAAATCTAACATAAAGTAACCAATTTTTTTACATGAAATATTTTTATTCGTAATTAATTATATATATAATAAATCATAATAAATAAAATTACAGTACCATCTAATCAACCAAAGTAAATTGAAAATGTATATTTTGTTAAATATTGTTAACAAATTTTAAAAAAATATTAGATATATACGTGGATGATCTACTATATATAAATAGTAAAATATTAATGTTCTAATTTTTTATTTTATAAATATAAATTTAAACAATATAAATTGGTAATGAAAATGAACTACACAAATTAAGTGTCAAATTAGAAGACAAAAGAGAAGAAAGGAAACATAAAAATTAAAAACTCATGCAATTTTCAAGTATCTATCACAATTAAATAAATAAATAAACATATATATATATATATATATATATATATATATATTGAAAGTACGACAAATACAAAAAATAAACTTTAAATGAAAAAATTCATGAACACATTATATAAAAGTAAAAACTTAAAAAATATACATATTGAGAACCAAAACAAATTAAATAAAAACATGTTTTAGAGTGCTTACTCTTATACTTATTAATAATTTTATGAATTATATTATCACATAATATATTATTCTTATAATTGTTATCATACAATAATAAATATATACAACAAAGTATAATAAAAAATAATTTAAAAAATAAATAAAAATATATATATTAAAATTAAATTAAAATAGAAATAATCATTCAAAAATTGGCGTATACATATATGTATAGCCACGGAACTATTACTATAACATTACTTTATTCAACACTTTCGGTGCAACTACTATAGATAACAATGAGTCAGAGGGGAATATTGGGAATCATTGCAATCGTTAGCTGCACTTTTATGTAACGAAATTTAAAATTAGTTTATATAATTTTTAAATCGTTAGGTGCACTTTTATAGTTTTTTATTGGGTGTTAAGAATTTTTTACTCGACATTTTATGCTCACACTCTTAATAATCATGCGGCTGTCGCTGTTTGCGCATGTATGATTACTTCAAAAGAAAAAAATTATTCTAAGATATATTGAAACCCCGTCGGCCTATATCAATATACCGGTAAATACTAGTCTGTTTCAAAATTATAAATATATATTTATTTTTAAGTTTTTTCAAATTTAGAGATTTAAATTTATTTTTAGATTATAAAAAATTATGAAAAATTTTAAATGTTATTCCACTAATTCAACTTACTCCATTATCATATTACTTAATGGTTCTTATCATAACTACTACTACTATTAATTCGAATAACATAATAATGTCATAATTGAGTTATATTTGAAACATAAATAGTGTGTTTTTTTCTTTTTATTTTTTTTTACAAAAAGTTTAAGTGAGAAAAGACTCTCTAGTCCATGGTCAGGGTACACCATCAACCTCATAGAAGGTTTACAGTAGTACTTACAGAATTTATTAAGAAGAACGGTTAGCACGACTCAAATTTTCAACCTAATGAGAATTCTTACTAATTTCACTAACTGAACCAATATTCGTTAAAAATGTTAAAGTTATTTAAAAAATGTATCTCGAGTTTTCAATTTGGAACGGAGGGAATAGAATATTGAGAAGAATTCTAAGCGTTGTTCTAGTTTCATGTATTTGGACCATCTTAATCTAAGACACAAAAACACATTAGCCAAAAAAGCAAAAAATCTAAGAAACAAACAGAGCAGCGTTCAAATAGGAAAACCAAGTATGGGCCTTGCTTGTATATAGGATGAAGCCCACAAAAGTTGTATTCATTGACATTGTAGTCTTGAAGGGATAGAAGCATTGGCCATGATTGTAGGGTGAAGCCCACGAAGGATTCATTTGTTGACATTCGAGAGAGAGAGAGAGAGAGATCTTAGATATTTGTTACAGATATGCATGCGTCCAACTTATAGTTGAAGATATTCTATAAATTGGCCAATGCACATAACAAAAGTTGCAACTCACCTGTTAGTAATATTATCTCTATCCGATTCATTTGTAACATATAGACGTGATGGCATTGAAATCAGCGTCAGTCATTTTAATTGGGTTCTTGGTTTTGACAACGATGGTAGTCTCCTCGTTCGCAGCTGTTGAAGCTGATCAACTTCTGGGTAATCTCCTTGGCTTGGTGGTCAATATCCAAGGGACTGTTTTCTGTACCCTCAATGGTGCAATCAACGGCACTCTCACCCCTGTTTTCCCCAGTGAGTATATACACATCCAACTTGTTTCTCTTCTTAATTAGTTGTCACTATTTGACTATTTTTGGATATGTTTCTTCGCTTAAAAATTTTATGATTTTATAAATATATAGATGATAAAATTATAATTATAAGAAACTTAGACAATCTACAACGTACGAGACTTAATTTTTATATATAATTGTACATTTAATCCATAAGCATATATATATATATATATATATATATATATATATATATATATATATATATATATATATATATGAATTACGAGGTATAAGTGATTGCTGATAAAAACAGTCACATAATTTAACTTGAAATAAGAAATAAGAAGAAAAGATGAATCCCGTAAAAAAAAAGAGAATATAATGATAAAAGCAGTTGCATAATTTAACTTGAAATAGAAAATAAGAAGAAAAGAAGAATCCCATAAAAAAAGAGAATATAAAGATAAATTGTCTATAAAAGTTTTCACTTATTTCTAATTTTCTATATATAGACCTAATACATTCCATGCACGCATGCATGCAGATGCGACAGTGAATTTGCTGTGTAATGGGACGTTGCTGTCGAGTACAACAACAAATGCATCTGGTATGTTTTCGATGGTGTTCAAAACGGTTCAAGCTTTTCTCCCGACACTTTTAAACACTTGCCAGTTAGTTGTACCTACGCCCTTGTCCACTTGCAACCCAACTTTGCCGACCACCGGAGGTCTCATATCATCCTTACAGGTCCTCCTATCCTCCATCGTCGGCGGCATTCTCAACATCCTCACTCTAGGCCCCACTGGTTTCATGCAACTCCCTCTGCTCTAAGTGGGTCGTCAAATTATATTATATAAGTAAGATGTAGGTATTATATATGAATAAGGGAATTGAAGAAGTTGTGTAACTTTATGCATGGATGCCCACAAATAAAAGTATTATACATGGAATTAACTGTTCTGTGTTGTTACTGTATTTTAATGATTATAAATTAATCGGTTTTGTTTTTTTAATTTTATATACACATATTATCGATCCATATGTTGTTTCGTCTTTTTTAATTGTTTAAGCATGCGGTCTTCTATATATCAAGGATACTAATATTAAAAAAAACATATCATTTTTCTAGAAGATGAATTAAGCAACAACATATGAGTTACGGAGTAACATTTTGTGCTAACATGTTAGCATGCACCAGCCTACACTTGAATAATCAAATGATCAATTATAGACTTCAATTGATTGTGTATCATTATCAAAAAAAAAAAAAACAATTGATTATGTATAGCACTTGTTAAACATAAGAATTGATTGTGTATACTACTGATTGGAAAAATAATTTACCCGCATAATCAGTAGTACTAATTAGTTATAAAATTTATAACAAGTTACCTTCTTCAGTTGGGCACAAAACAATCGCCTAGATTTTTTTCAATCCACATATCATTAACGCTCGGTTCAATCTGAGAAAACAGAACGGAGGGAGAATAAATTTAATTTATTGTATTTATTAAAAAAAATTATAAATTTTTATATTTTTTATGAAAATAGTGGTGAAATGAATTATTCTTATCATATGTAATTTCATTTAACGAGGATTGATACATTCCTTATTTTTTTCATTGTAATTCTTATCGTATCTCTTTCCATCATTCTTTTCACTACTATTTTTTACTAAATTTGATATATTTTTTATCTCATTTCTTTTTCTCAAACAGAACATAGTATAAGTGATTTAGAACCATCTTTTTCGATTAATGTATCCAAAACTAAGCAAAGGTCTCAATTATTGTTCTTTTTCCTTTTTTTCTTTTTTTCGTTACTCCTTACGATATTGAAAATGAAAATCAGATTTGTTGTGTCTGCTTTACTAACTAGATAACGAATAAATAGTTTATACTCCGTATTAATTAATATTTTAAGATTCCCAATTTTATCATTAACATTTTCAAACTCAATCTCTATCATTAAAGATTTTAAAAAAAAGGAGAAAAAAAGGAGGTAACGTCAGAAAAAAATATGTTCCTAACAACGTATCGGAGAATTAATTAAAACCACAAACAGAAGGGGAAAAAAACTAAGCTTTTGAATGTATGTACCAACAAAATATATTTTTGAAAAAAGACAGAAATGCATTTACGGCTGTAGCGCACAGGCTATGCATGTACTTGGTATCACAGTTTATTGAGGATTATTGAATACTTGGAAGTCATAAGCATGGTACCAATTACAGCCTACTTAATCCAAAAAGAAGTCAAACAGCTACTAGGTTATACTACATCCTACTTTATCCTTTTTATTTCTAATAGATATATTAAATTCTAAAAATTAGTTCCAAATCTAATTAATTTTAGTCTTACTGTTTTTGTTTTTATAGACTACGCACGCACGCACGCATACAAATATATATAATCCTTAAAAAAAATACATATTTATTAGTGAAAATTATTATCTATATTATTTCTGAATATTTATATAGAGAAATAATTTATAGATGATTTATATCAAAATTTAAATTTCAGACTTGTAATATATAAATAAATCCAAATAAAGCTAACTCTTACAGCTCATAAAGTAAAACTCGCTCGTGAGGATTTCATCCACACTTATCCACGAGTAGACTCTTTTAAGCTCAATCACGTATATAGATGTCCCCGTGGTGCTCTCTATATGTTCGGACAACATTAATTAGTTTCAACCACTACTCTTTTAATATTTTATTTTGTAGTTCTATTTTTAATATCTAACCACAAGTTTCTTTGCAACATAGTCTCTCTCTCTCTCTCTCTCTCTCTAATTATAATATATATATATATATACACACGAGGCTACCATGTTCTTTCCTTTCTAAAATGAGTCAATTTTCGGTCTCCTGATCTTTTCTCCGCTTCAATTTCTGCGTTCCTATTATATATGTTGAAGCTGTATATATATATATATATATATATATATATATATATATATATATATATATATATATATATGTATGTATGTATATTGCTTATATAAAATACAATTTTTTACTCATCTTTTTTTAATGTGACCCAATTTTTGGATCAATTAAAATTTGAAATGGCTTTTCGGTGTGTCTCATATGCTAGAGTTTTTGCTAATTCTTTCAAAGACTGCCATTCCTTATCTCTTAACGGCCGGTTAGTAACTACTCCGATTACTGTTTCATATTTTGAGAATTTTAGATTTAAATGAAAATACTATTTCGATTTAAATTTTGATTTTTGTTAATAGAATTCGTTGCTTTGATTTGATTTGCTTGTCGCATATTTAATAAAATCGATCGGCATAAGAAAATAAGAATGCATCGTAGCCTGTTTTGATGGAAGTACATGAATTTCATGTCACCTATTGATCCTTTCCCAGTTTCCCTTATCGCCTTATTTAATTATGCATAAAATGTATTGTTGTAAAAATCTATTTAGTGTTAATCAGCGTCGTTCTGTTTATCTTCTATTAATCTTTATTAATTCTAATTAAATCCCGTTTTAACGTTAAGTAGTCGCTTAAATTTGTCTAACCAAAATTTTTAAAATATAATTCTGCACTATTTTGATGGAAAGAAGTATCATTTTAGGCATAATATAAGTCATAAGACAGCAGATATCATTTTTCGGTTTCTGATTATATATTCATTACGGCACTTTTAACCAACATCTAGTTTTTAAAAAGATGCCGTGACAAAGTATTTCTATGCGATCTCACCGTATATTTGTTCTCTGTGTTTCATAAGTAATTATTGTATACGAAATTTTTTTCGTATTAAATTCTGAATTACAAATTTTAAATTGCAACACAGTCAATGAAACTTCACTAAAAATATATTCTGTTTATAGAGTTTGCGCGGTGTATAAATGAATTAAAGTCGATAAAAATCAATTTGGTACAAATTAATAATATAAAATTTTGTAAAAGAAAAAAGTATTTGACTAACAAAAACATTTATTTCATTATTGTTAACGAAATTTCAAGCTTAAATAAAATATTCATATTACTTGACAGTGGTCGAAGGAGTTGTGGAGGTCAAGTTCACTATTAATCGGCCTAGATCTTCCTTTTATACATACAGTACTACATACTATTACTCGATACCAAATTTGAGATATATTACTGTTTATTTTCTTTGTTCTAAAATTTTTAAATGTTTTTATTCTTGAATAATAAAATGACATAATATCTTTATATTATAAGCGCTAATTACGTTAAATTCACTCAATTTTTATCATCATCAATGTTATGAAATAAAAAAAAAAAAAAAGACACCCCATAGAAATTATTTGGAACTTGAAAGTTTATCATTAGAATGAAATTGTATCTCTATCTCTATTTGTTTTAAATAGAGAGAATATTCCACTTATATGCGTTGTAATAATTTACAGTCGATGCTATGCGGCAACATCACAAGGTGCTGCTGCAGCGGGCAGATCAGCAGCCGTAGATCAGGTAAGCAAAGCAGCAGATGCGGCTGCGATTAAAGAAGAGTCCAGTGCACATCCTTCTTGGGTCCCAGATCCGGTAACCGGAGACTATAAGCCATCTGATCGTGCGGCTGATATTGATCCAGCTGATCTTCGCCAGAAGTTCTTCAACCACAAGATAAAAACTCCCCGCTAATTCGGATCTATCTCTTGGAGTTAAATACGAAGATGATAATAACATCGTGATAATAATGTCTATTACGGAGTACCCTCTATCCATAAATAATTATCTTTGTACATATTTTTAAATGAAATTTAATATTAATTAAGTATTTTTATTTTAGTTAATTAAAATTACAGATTACAAATATTTGAATCAAAATTTTATATAAATAAAAAATTAAAATCATATAAAATATTTAGCATATATTAAATGTAATTTACATACGACAAACAAGTATGTTTAGATGGAGAAAATATTACATTTTGGATAATGATAATATTGTTATATTGAAGAAGTTGTCCATTGCTAAAATGATTATAGTTTAATTGAATTTTGCATTGACTCATTTTGTAAGGATTGGTATCTTTAAATGATGTTGTTAAAGCTGTTAAATTTAAGAGTATTAACTTGTCGGATTTAGATCCTCTCTATTACAGAATTTCCATAATATATATTTTTTATATATACAATATATTTTTATAAAATAAATTATTTTGTGTAATTGTTTTATTATGTTTAAAAGTTGTCCAAGGTGGTGTAAAAGTTAGTGCAACCAATAAAAACAAATATAGGTTCTAGTGGAGAGGGCAGATGAAAAATATGATGTGAGGGGCAGTTAACTACTCAACGAAGCTGTTTGTAGGTCAATAATATTGGACTAAAGCGTTATAAGGATTTTCATGACATCATATCATATATGTTAGAGACTCAGAGCAATGCTATACTATCTAAAAAAGTAAATTTTAAAAATTATTCTATTCATAAAACTTAGATTTAAATTCTATTGGCAACATGTGATTTTTGTGGCTCCACGGAACTAACTTTCACTCACTCAAATATTTTGCACCCAAAAAAGGAACACAATAAGTGAACAAACTAGATTGAGATCTACTTATTTCATTAGACAAGCTTAAGAGTATCTTTTTTTTGGTAGCAGCTTTAAGAGTATCTGAAGCTTAAGGGAATAATCCATTTGACCTGCTAATTGAACACTTTAAAGGAAAGATACCACTCAATAATGAACCCTTTTCTTTCCCAAGAAACAAGTGAATAATGAAGTGCCCACTTCTTCATTTATAGACACTTGAATCCAACAGCTTTTACAACAGGGCCCCAAATATCTAACACAAGCACTTTGTCCATATCTGTGTGTTGTGGGGGGGGGGGCTCCCTCCTTCCAAAGGACAGTAGCCCAATATCTTCACATCATTCATTCATGCTCCATTCCATTGCTTACCAAGACAGCCTTTTTCCCATCACCTTTTCCATTTCTTTGCTTCTTTGTCATCATACATCTCCATTATTATCATTTGTATTTTGTTCTCCCCTCTTTCTAGTTTTGCTTGACTTTAATCTTCCAAAAGTTCTACTCCCTTCCTGCCAAAATTACCGACACATTTCTCCTTTAATGCAGTGTTATTTACGAACGTTATAATTTCATTTATGATATAAATTTGTAAAACTATATATCAAAGTACAAACACTTGTATTTAAGAGTATTTATCGTATATTTTATGATATTTCACTTCAAATTTATTAAAAATAAAAAGTTTCACTTCAGTTTTAAATATTAAGATTTCACACACTTATGTTGTGTAAAATGAAATGTATCTCTAATTTTGTAACAAATTAAATATTATAATATAAGTTTTTCCTTGTAACTTCACAACTTATTATCAAATTTTCTCCTAATTGAGATGTTCTTGCAGTTGATAGATTGCCCATAATTAAGTTCTACAAAAATGGTATAAATTGTCTAGAGATCGACATGTCAAAATTGCAATTCTTAATAATGTGAAGTACCTTATTAATTTATTATACAACCATAGAACTGATCGACGAGTTTCTCAATGAGTTCATACATAAAAAATTTGCTAACTAAATTGATTACTACTCGTTTATGATCCAATTAACTACTTAGTTATTAGGTTTAGTCCGACCATTTCTATATTATGATGACAATTTTGGCCCTCTATATATGTGGTGTTGTACATGTGAGCAGAAAATGTCCAACAATAATTGACCTAAGAAAATTATGTTACAAAATTTAAAGCAGGCATGGCCATATATAATCATATAATCAATGAATCTTAGAACAACATATTCGAGTGTAATGATTTAACATTTTAATCCATACCTCAACTTGAGGTGCATACTCTTTCAATGCGAAACTGACATATCTCACCGTTCTAAACGTAACTTTTCATTTAACCCCAAAAAAAAAAAAATAGAGTAACTTTTCCAATACAAAGAACTTGTACAAATCTGGGTTAAGTCGATTTTGTTTATCTAAATTATATTAAGTTGAAAAGGGTTGATAAATCAAAATATTTAAGTCAATTCAAGTCGAGTTAAATATTATAATCTTGTCGAATTTTCAAATTTAATTTAAATCGGACAAAACTTAAAATTTTAACAATTATTATATGTGAGATCAACTCATTTTACTTTCACAAGTGGAGCTAAAAAAACCAAAAGATCCGTACTTGAACTACTATGATTTTCCATGGTATTAACATGATATTAGTATCGCATGTGTTAATATGTCATGTAGTATAAATTATGTTGAACGTATAATTACCATTGTTGTAAAATTTTTCGCTTAGACTGATTAATCATTTATTTTAAGCGATAGAGAGCGTTAGATAGTTCTCTATCGTCAAATGTCTTGTTCCACTATCTTCATTTAAGCCTGATTAATTCTGATAAAACACCCATTTAAAGCTAGGCGATGATTTATCACCTGAGTCCTCCTATTGATTTTGCAACATTGGTAATAATTGTTT
>CM025781.1:7188960-7326932 GCA_014636745.2 Centella asiatica | reverse complement strand
TCACCTGAGTCCTCCTATTGATTTTGCAACATTGGTAATAATTGTTTTTGCTATAACAGCATTTGATTATCTTCACATAACTTGCAAAAAAAAGTTTCTGACCCATTTTTCTAACGGCCAGATAATCTTTATGCTTGCATATAATAAAACAACAGGATGAAACTACAACAAATGCTAGACTAAAGTGCCTGATTTAATAAGACAAATAAAGATTAGCAAATTAGATCTGGCTAGATGATGCACCCTTTATTTTAGACCATTTAAATATGCTCCTCAACCACCATGCAAGCAGAACATGTGCAACTTTTTAGTCAAACTTGAAGAGTGATCCATATTTTTAATATAATGATTAGTTGTGCATATGAGCCCTTCACATGTAGACTTAGCTATAGCTAGCAAAATACTACTGCTATATTTACAAATATGTACCCTTAAATTTTTGGCCAGCTAAAGAGCCAGCAGAATAACTAGAAAACCTCCTAGAAGGAGACAACACAACATATCAAATAGAGATCTAAATCTAACCCATAAGACCATAATACAAAAGTTGGTTCACAAAAAGTTATACAAACAAAACTTGTATATGCACAAAAGTTGGATCCCATATCAACAAGATTCATCAATCTCCATCAATTTCCCATAACATCACCATGCAATTCATATCTAAACTTTATAAAGTTGTAGAAAAAACAAGAACTCATTGACTTGGACCAACAAAAATTGCACATCAAAGTTGAATTTATACAAGATTCATTACCAATTTAATTACATTGAGATTTTAATAAGCACAAACTAATTAATTAACATCTTGAATTTATAGGATGAAAGAAAAATGTACCAACAATGATGAAACAGAGACAAAACAAGGAGATGAAATCAAGAAAAATGTAATGTAGTAGAAGATATTAAACAAGTACAAATCTTTAACTTCTCACAGCTAACAAAGAAGGAATAGCATTCAAATTTGGAGTGGCGTTCTTATTTGCAGCAGCTTCTCTTTTAGCAGCAGAAGGTTTACCAAAAGCTCTCATTGGACTGGCAAAAGCCCATCCCCAACTCTTGCTCCGGCTATGAACCACTTGCCCTGCCACAGCCGCGGCGGCGCCGGCGGCTGAGGGTTTAACATTGACAGTACTACTGTCTTCAGTTGAAGATGAAACCCAGTACGAAGATGAACATGAAGACGAAGACGAAGACGTCATCATAAACCCACTAAATAAACCCCCACACTTGACTCTTTCTTTGATACAATCCTGCCCGCCGCCGCCGCGACCGCCGTTGCGAATCCGTGACTTGCCTTCCCTCTGTGACTCAACTCGCCGGAGAGTGCAGTCGCCGAACCCAGTTGAGATTCGCTCGAAAAAGTCGCCGGAGAAGCTCCGGCTACCACATCCGACAGATCTGGATCTCGAAACTTTGCGATCAAACGAAACTTGATCCGGGCTCTCATTTTCTTCCACAACCACTACTTCCTCTTTCTTTCTCTCTCTAAATCTCAAAGACCCAGTGTTTACTGCTACTGCAGAAGAGGAAGATGAAGATGGGTAACAAATCTCTTTCATGTCAGGCAATTTCTTCGCTGTGGGGTGTTTGGATAAGTAAATAAATGACCAAAATCTTCGTTTATGTGGGCTAAATTCATCGGATTCATTAGATACAATGAAATGAGAGCCACGCCTAGGTGTAGCAGTGGACTTGCTCCTCTTGAAAATGATACTATTAGTATGATCAGAAGATGGGTCTTTCTTTTTCTTCTTTTTGTGGATCAAGAGAAAAGGAATCTTCGATTTTTTGCAGTGGGTATTTGATAAATTTGAAGAAGGGGTTGTACGGACAGGTACAATGGAGGAAGTTCCGGTGGCGGTGGTGATGGCATCGGATCTGAAAGATGGTGATGAAGAAGAGGAAGAAGAAGGAAAAACAGTAATGGGCAGAGAAGAAGAGACTAATTTACCGAGCTTTTCTTGGAGACAGAAAGCACAGATACCACCTGGGGTGTTGTTTTTGGAAGGGTGGTCGGTACATTGCATACTGCCGTCGCCGGAATCTTCTTGAAGACCTTCCATCACCATTATTTACGTTGAAAAATCACTCAAAGGTGGTTAATGCACGGAAGGTGTTTGATATTTTCTTTTTCTTTTTTTGGGTGGCTGGTACTAGTTTTTGGAGTTTTTGTTCTTGGACCTTGGTGGTGGTGGTGGTGGTGGTGTGTTACCTTCAATGGAGAGAGAGAGAGAGAGAGAGAGTTGTAGTTATGGGTAATGGAGGGAAATTAAAGAAAGGGAATGGGAGTAAGTAGGATGGGAGTGGGGGGACTGAAAGTCTGAAACCTGAAGAAGATAGTCCCCAGGAGCACGTGGAAGACTGACTCTAGTTTAATGTGGAGTAAATAATTAACTAACTACGCCACATACATGGTTTAATTATGATGAACAAGACAAACTGAACTCTAAGCATCTTTCTATTCTTTTACATCCACGCACATAAATAAATTCAAGAGAGAAACTTGAAAATTAATTAAACTTTGAAACATGGATAATTTCATTACATTAATTTTTATTTTTTTAAATGAAATTCATGTATTTATTTTTTATTTATGTATTTTTGTGAGTTTTTCTTGTAATTTATGAGTATTTTTTGTGTATAGATTTATTTAGTGTTATACTAGTATGTATACGCAGGAGTATTTAATTTACATATATATGTTAGGGTCTGCAAATGGAGAAATTTGGATGGAGTATATGGCCCGTAACAATTCTTGGTTCTATTTTTAGTACTCCCTATATCTTTTAGTCGTATATATTAAAGGTAAAAACAATAGTTACAACTAAAAAAACATATCGCAAGAATGATGATGTTATAATAATTTTTATAACCAGCACATTTAAAATGATTTGTAAAAGTAAAATGGTAAATTACATGGTTATAAAACTATTCTATACATAACGTAAAACAAAAAAAAAGTTAAAAATGACATTTTATAGTTTGTATATAAAAAATGTTACAAATACCAATAACTTATACAAATAAATATATATATAAATATATGTAATAAATTATCAATTATTAAAATTTTATTGTGTATTCATCGGAGCTCACCAATTTTCTATAAAACTTAATCACATCAATTTATATACATTTATTTGTTCACAAATTAGTATTATTATCATTATTCATATTAATATATCAAGCAAAGGAACTTATTAAGTGAATAATAAAAACTAATGTATCTTTGAGTAATTACATCAGAATTTTTTGAAGCCTAAAGATTACCATAAGTTTTATTTTTACCTTTATTAGTTTTGGGTTACCCACAAGTTCAATTTTACTTTCCAAGTACGCTGTAACATACTGTAATGTTGTGCTATAGGTCTGTATCTATCATTCTAGAGAGAGAAGGGTGGGGGGGGGGGGGGGGATCTATATAAAGGCGTATAGATATAGATAGATAAATATATACTGAGTAGCTGCTGCATGTACGAATTTGTAGGAAAGCCAGCCTAGTGAAAAGAATCTGTGAGCTGCAAATGTGTTGTCTCTGAACAAAAATCCGCACAGGGATAGGGATAAAGGGATGCACTTAGCTACTAGCTATGGGGAAGCTTTGATGAGGAAAACGCCAGATTGGTTTTTGTATTTGGAGTGCAACCGATCGAATAAAAATATTTATTCTTTCTTTTCTTTTTTTGGGGTCAAAAAAGGGTTTACGATACGAGACGAGAGACTACTCTGTCCGGACTTTAGACAGGTTACCGATTTTTTAAAAAATTTATAGTAATATTTATATATTATTTAAAAAAAGATGATTAGCAAGACTAACGTTTATTTTTTATTTTTTTTAATTTTCTAATATTCTATCTCTCTCCCTCAATACTTCATTATGAAAGTCATTCACACAGTATCTCTTAACATATTTTTATTTTATATATTAAATTATACTTTTTATATATTTTAAAATCTTTATTTTTTTAAGAATTATATTAGTATTCCTATTGTACAGATTAAATATATTGTGAATAATAAATTCTTTGATATAAAGATTTACTATTTAGTCCTTAAAATAATAAGATTACAGGGAGTGCTTTGACTCTCGGCCGTTCGGCTAATTCATCATAAGATATTATTAATATGTCAAATTCTCAGTCTTTTAACGTCTGTGTATGCTACACCTATGTCTATTATTAATTCCACAAATAAATAGAGTCTACTACTTGGGGTTGAGTCTTATAAATAATAATTGACATTTAACCCTTTTATAAATAATTAGGTAATTTTTTTTCTATGAATTTTTTCATTTTAGTTAAATTTTTTATTCATATTAATTCTAGTTTTAAATATTTTTTATTATAAAGTTTTCAAAATTAAATAAAATATTTAACGTATGAAAAAATCATCTAAATTTATGTGCAAAAAATCAAACATCAATTATTATAAAACGAAGTGAGTATGAAAAATAATATATGGAATATATATACATATACATATATATATATATATATTTATACACTTATACTTAAATTACTTGAAGTCAAGAATTACGGAATAATGGACTGTCAAAATTTTACTTCTTTTTATTTTTTTTGTTACGTAGTAAGAAGTCAGTTACTTATTCACTAACATTTTTTCTTCTTTTTTTTATATTTTATGTCTAAAAATTTACGTACACACTTATTAACTATTTTATAAGAATTTTTATTAGTCAACATAGTTTAAAACTAAAACATTTTTAATTTTTAGAAAAATTAGTCTATGACCAACAACACTATTGACGACCTGGTCATGCACCCGGCATCTTTTAACAACTACCTTATAGATACGTTTGTGCATTTTAAAATTTTGAACACCCTTTATGCTCTTGTTATTAGTTTCTTTAAGTGGTACTGAGTGAATATTTAAGATAGTAATATGTTAAAAAATTCTTGGTGCTTCCCATTCAAGAATTGTTTAAGAAAGGTAACTGGAAAATGACTAGTTTATGTAGAAAAAGAATCCGATTCTATTTGAACTTTATAGAGAAACTAAATGGATTCTTCTAAATATTGCTCCGTATTTTGTATGTTCATGTGGAGCTTTGAAAGGTACAATGATCTTCTTGAAGTACAATTCAAAAAATAAAGAGAAGCAAATGTTTTCCAATAGCATGCCAATCTTTATAGCCCGCACGAAAAAAAAAAAATCCACAACTGATAAAAAATGGAGTATTTGATTCGAAAGATGATGATCTTGTGTTCTCGAATGAATTCTTAATTGTATAGAAAAGGAAATTGTTTCAATTAGAGTAAACTATTGTTGTCTCCGTTCCAATAAAATTAGTTCTATTTGGGTTTGTACATAATATGATTATAAGATTTTGAAATTCAAATTTTGTTGTGAACTATTGATTAAAAAAATTGAACCATTATTGTGGAATTTTTAGAAAGTTTAATATATTAGTAATTGTATTTAAAAAATCAATTAAATTCATAACAAAATTGAATGTAGAAATTTATGATTGTAGTAGGAAAATATTGGGATTTTACTAGTGTAGTAATTATAGCATTTACTTAAATAAACAAGTATACCGGTACATAAATTTAACTCTTCACTTGAATATCCAGAAGGTACACAATTGCCAGGTTGAGAGGTCTAAATAACTATAACCATTAAGTTATTAACCAAGGCCTCCAATCAAAAGTAATAACAAAGAAAAGCAAATTGGTTGCTTTGACACTGCTTTTTTTAAAAACTAAACTTAATGTTGAATTAATGTGTTGACTTAATAAAATTATATTTGGTAGTGTTGCATATTTTAACTCAAATTTATTAGTTTGTGAGTCGAAAAAAAAAGTCAAAAAAAATTACTTTTATGGTATAATCAGTAGTCGGTCTACTGTAAAGTTCAAAATTTTCTAAAATTTTATTCCTTACGAACACATTCCTTATAAGTATATTTTTGTAAATATAATAACTTATAAATAGTAACTTACAAACAATAACTTACAAAATACATTAAAAATCTACTAAAAAATAATAACTTATAAATAATAACTTACAAATTGTAACATACAGAAAAAAAACACTTATATAAAATTATTTTAAAACACGAGAATTTTAAAAAAAAATTAGATTTTGCACTATAACAACCCTTACTTCTATTTGATCTCAACCCAAACCATAAACTAACATCACCTTTATTTCGAAGAAATTATGCCAAAGGTACCCCATGCTGATGCTTTGGACTTTTTAGGTTGATTACTAATATTTTAAAATCTTCAATTACAAGAAAGAAAGAGTAGTTTAATTAATAACAGTCACCAGACCCTCATGACCTTTTGCTGTCTCCACCGAAAACGGAATCAATTTCATGCGTGGAGTATTTGTCCTCTCGCTAGACATTTAATTTTAACATATTTTATTGTTGTGTAAATTTATTAAAATTTTAAATCGCATAATGGATAAACAAATTAAGTTAAAATTTTAAAAATGTTATTAACTGGAAGCATTCAATACTCCACAGCCATTGCAGATAACTATCAACTGCAGAAATGGCCCAGAAAGCTTCCCTGCCGATATAGATTTGTCACACCGATCTCACTGTTATAGTCAATTGAACAGTCGCGTCCGAATGTATTAAAAACAAAAATAATAATATTAAACTCCAAAGGTTCCTGTGTCGGCATTAATTTGCAGTGGTGCTTTGCTTTGGTCCATGATTCTAAATTATCTTAAAATAAGAAAAGAATTCACATGAAACAAAAAGTAAAAATAAATGCGAGGAGTAATCACAAGAGCACCAGGCATTACCCAATCACAAGTTTATTCATGTAATTATTATTTATCAATTACATCGCCGTATACTCGATTCTCCCCCATCTTACTTATATTATTCAGCTGTTTTTGACCCTTTTCGCTAACATCAGCATAACAACATGAAAATTTGAGCAAAAGAAATGCGTGAGACAGGCATACTATGAGATGAAAAGACGGAGAAAACAACCCAACCGGAGCACCAATCTGCTTATAGGCGAGATTTCCCTTGCTCCAGTGGCGAACTCTGCAGAGAACAAGTTCAGGTGAAACTGAAAGAATACAAGCAAGCAAGAAACAGCAATATGCAAATATTCAAGGATATTGACAAGTAGTTGTCAGTGACAAAATCACTAGGGTAGCCAGTGATGGGCCCTTTTATGCTGAAGTCCTCTAATGAGTCTGTCTAAAAATATCTTAAGGAGCTTTGGTTCTAGGGTATCGTATATATATTTGAAAGAAGCAAGTGAAGGGTTTCTAGAAATGAGCATCGTCAAATGTCTACCTTCCAAGTCAAGTGCGACTGTCCAAGCATAGATGGAAAAGAATGATGGTTAGCTTCCTGCTGAAGTGAAGAGGGGCAAACCAAATTACTGAATCCCCAACTAGACATGTCAAATTACTGAATCCTCTAATGGAATTAAACAGAAAGAACTCTGATGTCCTGTAGTCGAGCATGTTTTTGTGGCTAATACTTTCCAGGGTCATGCTATTAGTGATTTAACTATGTGGGTAATGAGTTGCTGAACAGCTATCACTTATAGCAAATAAAATGAGAAATATAAAGGAGAAGATCCATAGGGACTAGAACGCACCAGAGGAGCACCCTTGGCTGCTCTCTCAGCCAAGTAGGCACAAGGCTTGAAGAATTCTCCATACTTATTTGACCACTCCTGCAATCTTGTATAAATGTATTTGGAACCAAGAGAATCTGCCCAGAACATAATCCCTCCCCTGATCCAGAGCACACCAAAGGGTTATACTGATAATATTCCGACTTTTCCAAAGAAAAACAAAAAAGACTACAGACCTGTAAGCCGGGAAACCCATTCCCATGACACCAGCAATATCCAAATCTGCTGCTTTGACTGCAATACCTTCAGCATATACTCGACAGGTCTCATTCACCACAGGAAAGAAGATCATCTCAGCAATTTCCTTATCCGAAAGCTTTGTCAACTGTGTCCAAGGTCATGTCCAGAATTTAGTGAGAATGTAGTGTTAAGTTGCAATATGAGAACTCAAATATACATCCTAAAGCAAGTGCATGTAAATTATAAAGTGCATATGTATACCATTAGAAGTCTTTGTAGCACCTGTTTAGGTAACACAAACCTCTCAACTCTTGGCATCAAAAGGTTGAACACCCCGACATGACATTTGTATCTATAGTTAAAAAGAGAGGGGAAGACCAACCTTAGGGTCCACGGAAACACCAGACATATTCCTTGCTTTCTCAATATATTTCTTCACTTCAGGATCTGGGCTGGCTTTACGTCTATCATTGTAGACATAGAATCCTTTGCGTGTAGTTTCACCTGAAACATGTACCAGAAGCTTCTTAAGACCCTCTCTGATTCAATTGTTTTGGAGAACCGTAGTACGACAATTATAAGTTCCTCAACACACAAAATAGATTCGATTGTACCAGCTCTCTTATCCTCAATCATGAGAGGCAGTATCATCGATTTATGGGTCCTCTCTGGAAAATTGTCAGCAAATTGTTTGCCAGTTGCAGCCCCAACACCGAAACCAACAAGGTCACACAACCTGCAGTCAGAATTCATTCGAAGATGGCTCAATGATACATTGACACAAGGGAGAACATTTGAAAGCAATCAAAAATCTCCACTTGCGGATGCCATATTGTAATTACATACCTAAATGGACCCATCGGCATTCCAAATTTGGTGATTGCCCGATCGATCTGATAGATATCTGTACCACGCTCGGCAAGCAACATAGCAGCTTGTGAGTATGGGAAGAACATCCTGTTAACAGCAAACCCAGTGCAATTCCCTACCACAACTGGGGTTTTCTTGATCTTTTTCCCGACATCCAATAAGTCGACAATTGCTTGAGGAGATGTCCTCTCAGTACGAACTATTTCCAGTAGTGGCATAACATGAGCAGGACTGCATCACAAGCATCAGCAATTTATTGAACGAAAAATGAAAGCTGCTAGGTGAAAATGGTTAAAGCAGCCCGCCGCAGATATTACCTGAAAAAGTGAGCCCCAATAATTCGGTCGTGGGAATGAGTCCTCTCACCAATTAGGTTCAAGTCAATTGTGGAGGTGTTACTTGCAAGAATACAATGTGGTGGGCAATATTTCTCAAGGTCAGCAAATATTTGTTGCTTTAATGAAACATTCTCTATGACGGCCTGTTTTAAGGGGTTTTCCCCAGTTTTTCAGAGGAGAATGTGAGATCCTGATCACAAGATGAAGTAAACTTAAAAGTGTGATTCCAGTACCTCTATAACCATGTCCACGTCTCTAAAGCTTTCATAATCAAGAGTTCCCTTGAGGAGAGAGAATGTTTTTTCTAACTTCTCTTGCGTCATTCTCCCTTTCTTAACACGGCTTTGCAAATTGGCTGAATACAACAAGTACGAATCATATACAACAAGTACAAATCATAAACATGCAAGAGAAGCTATAATTGGAAAATGAATGAAGAAATACATAAATCGGCCTCACCTTTGACTCTACCTATCCCAGCCTGCAAGAAATTATCATTTACTTCTTTCAAGATCACAGGATAATTACTAAGTATTAAAGCTGTTGCTATCCCAGAGCCCATTAAACCCCCTCCAAGAATAGCAACCTTCTTTATGCGTCTTGGTACCAGTCCTCTGTCGGTTACTCCAGGAACCTGTTAGTAGAGAGAAGTGTACTTTTAGGGTGATGCTTATACTCCAAATAAAATATGATTCACGGTTTTATGTTTTCATATTTCAAAGCCAAATTTGCATTCAAAAAGTTAGCAGGAAGATCAAATACAATAAGACCCATCAACTTGTCTTGAACTTTTAATTTGAAGCTGCCTACATTCACCACAAGCGCTTTGTTTACATCCGGGAAAAATTTTAACTTGCGGTGCCAGACAAAGGAAACCCAATCTCCATACTGTTCAACTAGGTCCAAAATACTAAAAGGCCAGAGCTAAAAAACCTTGCTTGATTAGATTAAAACTTTCAGTTAAACTATGAAAGACAAAATTTGTGGAAGGGCTGGCACTAGGACACAAATGGATCTCTTTCTTCAATAATGAAATGCCCAAATTTATGAAACTACCAATAATCCTAACTTATGGAAAATTTTGTTTTTTAACCTTTGCAGTACTACGCTGGGCAAAGAAGATGTGGACCAAACTCTTGCAAGTGTCTGAATGTAGAAGACCTTGGAATGCTTCAGCTTCCTGCCAATATTGGAAACACAGTCACATTGTTATGAACTAGGGTGACTTGAAATAGAAGAAGCGAAAAATAAGGGGCAGATACTAACCTTCCAAAGCCCAGCACGAGGACCAGAAACTATACCCTCTTCAATGACATCAATGCAAACTAATGGATGTTTGAGGTTTGGAGCTTGTTTACGGGACTGAGCTCTGGCAAAGTTCAGTATTTCCCTTGCCTCACCAAGGGGCTCTAACTTGTCTGTCTTGTAAAGACTAGCAACCCATGGTCTTCTGCGCTCCAAAATATCCAGGGCCCAGCGACGAGCCGTGTTTATTAATTCAGTCGGTGAAGCTATTGCATCCACAAGGCCCAAACTAAGTGCTTCCTCTCCTTTCACTGGCTTTGATGTCTACCAGAGATGGAGACAGATTTACAAAAAATAATAAATACCCTTATCCAAAATATAAAAATTTAGATTAGAAAATAAATGTACAATCATACTTAAGAATATTATCTAGGGATGTCGGAGCAAAGAGCTGCATACCAACATCATCTCAAGGGACTTTGACAGGCCAACAAGTCGTGGTAGTCGTTGTGTCCCTGAAACAATTTATATATTATGACCATAAACTTAACAAATGGAGGTACCCAAGTATAACCAAACATCACACCAAGTAAACTAATACCAAACAATGTGATGACGATACATTTCCACAAAAGAAAGTAAGACCATCATTAGAGTAAATTACAACAATCTAAAGCTCTGTTTGGTTAGGTTCCAATCTATATTTCACTTAAAATCAGAGCTTAACTTTAGTTCCAGCTGGAAATATCCATAACATACAACACTTCAATGTTTTTTTGCCATTATTACATAGCTACCATTCGTTCAAATAAACCATATACAGAACTGCTTGAGTGCATGATTTGTTAGCAGAGAAATTGCACTAAAAATCTGGTCTGTTTCACAAGATGCACTATCCAAGTGCAGATTATTTTCAACTCATAAATGCAATATTTGGGGTTCAAACACAACACAGAAAATTACGTGAAGTTTTTAGAAATCCATACCCATTTTACCAAACAAACATTAAAGTATTCAACAGAAACAAAATTTCTACCATAATATCGTCCTCTTGTAATATAGCAAAATACATGCTATCATCTACTCTTGGCATTTCTCTCTATTTAGGGCGGAATTCTCCAATAAATATGTCCTATACTCTACTTTGGCAGTTGTTTTTGACTTTTAACACATACCAAGTTTTGCTATATATAATAGTAAAATACAACCACCTGGACTTGGCCTTGGGGCGGAAACACCATAAAGCCAATTGTATTAAAAATTGTATCTTGCATTGATTTCAGGTACTTTGATGTGTTCCCTGAAAATCATTATCATGTGCCGTAGGTAATTCCTGAACCAACCTATTAATGTACTTACTGCGCTCCAATATATAAGAAGAGAATTGGCGTAATTAATACGCACTGGCCAATGCATGTTAGCCCCAACAAAAGATTAGAGTTCTTTTGCTTATCCAATATGCTCGATGAGAACTTAGTGGACATGAAATGCAAGAGAGCAATAGAAAACTTTCAGAACATTTTATATAATTTTGCATCAGCAAGCTTATACTTCCAGAGTTCCAGGGGAATCACAGAACCCATTCTGGAGTTCCAGCCCATCTTCAAACATATGTGAATATATATATTAATTATACCAGAATTAATAGAAGTGCTACCAACAAGTTTGAGTTACATTGAAGCTAATGTATGAAATTGTTCTTTTTCATTTTGTTTTGATAAGCCAGGCACTCATAATTTTAACATCCAACATAAAATCCATTTGGGTCGATGCAAAAATGAAAACATACCTCCAAATCCTGGGATTATACCAAGCTGCAACTCAGGTAAGCCTAGTTGTGCATAAGAAGTAGATATACGCGCATGGCAGGACTGAGAAATAAGAGCGAAAGGATCATAAAAAGGTACAGAGAAGAGTTACTTCAAGAAATGAAGCTCGGAACTTACCATTGCAACTTCTAATCCTCCACCTAACGCAAGGCCATCGATAGCAGCCACTGAAGGTTTTCTTGCAGCTGATAAATAAAGATATGCATTCTTAGAAGAGGAAAAAGAAATTTCAGTAATCATAAAAGGGATTTTTTTCCCTTTCTCTTCCAATAAAAGTTCAGAGAGTGAACGAGGAACACAAGATCTAGCTGCTATACCTTCCAAAGTATCGGAAAGAACTTCTACTGATACAAAACCAGGTTTAGGTGCTTGTGCTGTGATTGAAATGAGTATTGAACGTTAGCAAATTAAAGGAAATGTATTACTAGGAGTCATGACATATGATATCTAAATGGCCTCACACATACTCTTTCCTCCTTGTATTCCTCCAAAGGCAGTGATATCAAATCCACCAGAAAATTTGCCTTTTACGCCTGTTCCAGCAAAGAAAAGCATTATATGCCCAAAACTGCAGACGTCATACCGATGCATATTTAAATAAGAAAGGGGAAGGGATGTTTCACCTGTAACAACAATTGCCTTCACATCATTTCTTTGCAAGGCTTGGTCATAAGTCTCTTTTAAACTGTTAAGTACTGGGGACACAGAGAGACAAAACAACCTTATTTATCGTATCGTAAAAATATGATGATTAGAAAATACAAATATAGCATGGGTGAGAATGAAGATAAGAACTTGCGGAATTACCAACATGCAACAACTGAAGAGGAGAGAAAACTAGGATCTGCTCTAATTCTGCCCAACAGAATTCTATGGTATCTTCTTATAAATATATTACTCAAACAGTTGAACCAGAAAGAATCATAACATTTAAAGATTAATAACAGAATGAAATTTAAGAACAGAGACACACACCCCGACAGTGGTACAGAACAATAACAACAGTACATGCAATACCCAGATTAACAATAACAAAAATAAATACAAACTTACAGGTTTCTAGTTGGGTCAATATTCCAAACAACAGTTAAGTCTATTGCCAAATGTAATTGTGTCCATGTACTGATGGCAAGATTTAACAATGCACCACATTACTGAACTTTATTAGGTTAGTACAGGCTGAGAGCTGAGGCTAAGAGAGTTTGAAATTAGATGGAATTTGTCATTAATCTTGTGACGCTTGAAGATCTAAACAAATATGGACACCTACCATAAAATGGTAAATGTGACCATAAAAGTCAAGCTAAGACAACTAAATTGAGATTGCTAATCATTTAACATGACAAAATTCAATTTTGGTAGGCTCCCGTCTTACATTAACAGTACCAAAGGTTTCATCTTTCAACATGGTCTCATTCACTTTTAAAAGCTAAACCATGACAATCAAGCCAATCACTTTGCCAACTACTGCGAAAGATTAAACTCACAAACTAATATTCACTCCATCAACTCTATTATCAGTCATCACTTTAATTTACATATAAACAATCTAAACACGATAATTCCTCATCAGAATCACAAAATTCACCCAAAACGAAGAAATGAACTCGAACATAAATGTCAAAGTTGCTCATGATCAAATCAGTAGAAACAGAGGAACCATTACTCAATTTGCTAACAATTTCACACACAAAATACAGAAAAATCAGCAAATAACACGAATTTAATGAGGAAAAACTGGGATCTGAGGATATTAAAGCATACCATCGATCGAGAGAGAATTAACAGGAGGGTTGATGATGGTGATAATAGCAACACCATCAGCTCCGACTTCGATCGTCGTTCTTCCCTTGGGATTAGTTGCCATTTTTTTCGCGTGTAAAAGCTACGAAATGTTCAGTGGAGAGATCGCAGTGTATAGCGTATGAAATTGGTGTAGTAATTTTTTGAGCGTTGGGAAATGGAACGGGAGGATGGATTTATATTTATTGAGAAGAGTGTTGTGATAGAATGGACAGAGTGACGTTGGGGTTGTTTCGGGAGATGCAACTTTTAGATATTGCAATAAATAAATAAAATAAAAACAAAATTTAAAAGATAAAGATAAAGATAAAGATATACTCCTGCTGTATTCTAGAAGTACTTGTTCCCATGTAATAATAAGTTTTTTTTTTTTTTAACCCAAACAACTAAGTTAGTATTCCAAGGTTCTTCTCTTCTAATTTAATCGTCACGTTTAATTTTTATGGTTAAATTAATTTATTTTTAAATTCATAATTTATTAAATATGTTGTAAATTTTATAAATATAAATCTTGACTTTAATGATATAACGTATTTTGTAGATATAAGCCGTTTAATGAGTTATTGTTTAATTTGATTATATTTTTAAAATTTTAAGTTATTATAATTATTTAAAATAATTTATATGGCCTAATACTAAATATATTTTACTTTATATTAACAAAATAATTTATTAAATCTATATTTAATTATTTATCTCATTCTTTTTTAGTGGTTTTATTATGGTACTCTATTTTTTATCATATAAGTTGTTGTAAGTTTTAGTTTACATTTTTGCAATTGTTGATTTTATGTTAGTTTTTTAATGTTTTATATACATATATAGTAATAATCGTTGGTTGACTTTTCTAACCTATAATTAAATATGTGATAGAAATTTCTTTAGTTTTGATAATTAAAGGTAAAATATGATTTAAAATATATGATTATTTTCAAAAGCAAAACAGCTGATGATATGAGAATAAAATACATATTTTTTTAAAAATATAGGTAGAAGATAAGTGTTATCAAATTATAAGGAAAATATGATAATGAAAAATAATGAATTGAGTATAAAATTTTAATTATAATAAAATTGACCAATTTCATCAAAATATTTAATTTAAAAATACACATAATATTATTAGAATCAATAAAGTAATAAGTAAGCCTTATACATAAGTAATCTACTAAATAATGTAAAATTGGTTCAATTTCCATAATCAGATAAGAAAAACAAGATATTCGTTTGCTAATTCTTGATTTGTTTCCACAAAAGAGGTCTAAGATCCAATCAGTAGTAACAAAGTCCAAATAATGCAGCGCGAGGCGATAACGCGGGAAATTGATTACGTTACGTTGTCACGTCTGAACAGTGAAGATTTATAACATGGGGAGTATTGCCCATGGAACGAATTTGTTAACTTAGGCAAATAAAAATAATCGACCATTAAACGAATGGAGTGGTTTATTCATTTAATTTAATTTATTTAAAGTTCGTTCAATTCAATTTATTTATTTAAATGAATCGATCACAAACAAATTTTTTTATTTATCTAAATTTTTAAGTTCAACTTGACTCGAGATCGAAAGTCGTAAACAATAAAGTTTACGATTTCACTGTTTTATAACATGGGGAGTATCGCCCATGGGACGAATTTGTTACCTTACACAAATAAAAATACATAAGTCGTAAACGAATCGAACCATTCGCTTGTTCAACTTAACTTGTTTAAAATTTATAAGCTCGATTCGGTTCGGCTCGAGTTTGAAAGCTCAACTAAACTTTGTTTATTTAATTACCTAAACGAGCTGATCTTGAAAAGAAATTTTTATTCGTTAAATAAAATATGTTCGTTTCACCTCGGCTTGAGTAGAGAACAAGCTCAAGTAGACTCAGTTTGACTCTTTTACACCCTACACACAAACATGTATTACAAATTTTGAATCATTAATTTTTAAAACGCGACTTTCTTAAGTTTACAAATCTATCGTAAACATATCAATATATACATATTTGTTTGTATATAATTTGATAGCCATAACATTTATAATTTATATCCCAACCACAAATAAACTAAAATTAAATTTGAGTTCGAGTAGATTAATGGTAAGATTCAAATTGTATTTATTTCACTAAACATCTGAATCTAAATGGATTTGTCATATGAATGTGTTGAATTAATCAAATATTTATGTTTGAATTTAATACAAATGTTATTGTTTGTTTAATGTTTTGTCTAAAATATTTGAATTGATATATTTAATTGTTTTATCAAAAAAAAAATGTCTTAACTCGTTCAATTTTATTTTAATTACTTATTTAATTTAAGTAAAACTAATTTTATTAAAAATAAATAATAAAAAATAAATTATATAAACAATACTACATCTAAATACGTTGAGACTTTAAACGTATTTAGAATATTAAGAGTTACGTAAATACAACCTTAAAATATAAACCATATAAATTAGGTGAAAGAGAACTCAACCCCATATTTTCTTCATAAAGCACACACCCAAATTAAATAGAAACGCAATGAAATTTGTGCGGATCGCGGTCAAGGAAAGGAGCCGTTTAATTACTACCGGGTTATTAGACTATTCAATTAATTTCGTAAAAATACTCAGGTGAACTCAATTTGAATTTAAAATTTTAAGTAAATTTAGATTTATAGTATTCAATTTATTCAATATAACTCAACTTGTTCGACAAAGTTTAAGTATTTAAAAAAAGAGTTAATGTAGAATATAATAATGTTCATATAATAATGTTGGTTTAAAAAACTCGACTCGATTAAGCATTCTCAAAAAAAATAAAAAGAAAAAATAATCTTAATGCAACTATATGACCTCCACGTTAAGAATAAGACAAAACAATAAAATATAAGAGAGAAAAAAAAATGTCAAATATCAAAACATAAAAATAGGACATAAAACTTTTACGTTATGTTAACTAGCAAACCAACCTAAAAAAGTTTAGCGGCTTTATCACGATTGATAGATTCTTACTTGCTGTTATGTAGTAAAGTTCAAAAATAAAACCATAACAAACAAAAGTTAAAAGTAATGAAAACAATATAACTCTGTACATTTAAATCTTAGTATATTTGATGCGCAATAAAATTGACATTTGAATTAGTTTGGTAATTGTCAAAATTTTGAATTTATGCATACTTTTGAAACATAAATGATTTTATTTATGAGATTACTTATCATAATACTTCGCATGAAAACGAAAATCAATTATTTGGAATTAAATACGTAATTTAAAATAAATGTACCGAATAAAAGAAAACTCTTCTCTTAAAATAAAGAATATTATTTTTGAAACAAAGATAATCAGAAATTTTTTATATTGATTAAATAGTAAGTGAGTCAAAGGAAGAAAGCATGGTGGGAAAAAAAAAAGAACTATATTTGGTCTCACTTGTAATATAGTCTTTGCTTAATTTTTTGTACCGACAATTATTAACAATGTCCATTCCATAATCAGTAATCAGAAACACATCACAGTTTCATCATTCTACATTTGTCAAAGCTCAACATTAAAAATACAACAGGAAATGGTTGAAGTTTAACATTATCAAATTTGTTTTTAGGAATACTAATCTGGCAATAATAATATTAACATTGTTTACATATCTAAATAAAATAAGTTGAGTTATGTTAAACTTAAATATTAAAAACAAATTAATGAACTCCAAAGTTATATTTGTGAAACATAAATATTTGATTATAATGAAGAAACGCTTACCATTAATAATAAAATTACACTAAAGTCGTCGATTGTTTTACAGTAAAATATTAATGCTATTGAAATTACTTTGAGATATAATCTCAATTAATAAATTTCGAGATGGTCGCGATAATAAATTAATAGTGAGGTAATCAAAATATGAAAAGTCGTTTAGAACACCAAATTGCATAGTGAGGTAATCAAAATATGAAAAGTCATTTAGGTAAGAGAACTATATAATACGAAGATATTGTAAAATTAATAGTATTCCATTTTCTTAAAAAAGATAAAACAAACAAAAACATATATACGAGTTCTTTAAAAGTTTCCCGCGGAAAACTTGAAGAGCTGGAGGATGTATAATATCCTTGCATATCCCAACAGTCCAACATCGCCGCCACCATGACCACCACCACTACCACCACCAACCACCGCAATTCTCTGTCGCCTCTTACAGACGTAGATATCATTCGCCTAGCACAATACCACTACTCCAAAACCACCGCCGTTCTCCCTCCCTTCCTCCTCTCACCGTCGTCTCACGAAACCCTCATTTCCTACCTCCACTCTCGATCATCCTCTCCCTCCCCATCTCTCTCCGTCGCCGAATACGCTTCCTCTCTCCTCTCCATCATCTCTCTCTCTCCTCACTCCCATCCTACTCTCTCTACCCTTCTCTCCTCTCTACTCCTCTCATACGTCTCCCTCTTTATTTCCAACAAAATCCCACACGATCGCAACTCCTTCACCACTCTCCAGCTATTTCAAACCCACCTCGAAAACATTCCCATTTCAAAATTATGCACAATCTCAGACGCAATTATTTCCAGTCTTCCCCAGATCCTCGACCCTGATGATGCTCAGCTTCTCGACCTCCTTCCCAAATGCCTCGACCTAATTCACAACTCAAACGACAAAAAATATGTCGATTCGAACATCGATAAGATTCTAGTTCATGATTGGTCTAAGGTTTTGCTAGTGAAAATGGTTTCAATTATTCGTGAATTCTCTTTTCTCGACAAGGGGAGGTTTAGAGAGTTTGTAGACAAGGTGTTTGATGGAATGAAGAAAGTGGACTTGCAGGATTTGCCTTCACTAGTTTATCAGTTGTTGGTTTTGGCGTCAAAAGAGTTTGGTAAGAGGGAGATTATCGAAGGGATAGTCATGTTTTTTGGTTCTAACATGGGGTCAAAGGCGAGTTCGATAGTTAGGCAGGTTGAAGGGACTGTGTTATTACATGTGAACTTTGCGGTTAAGCAGGATCCTTCTTTGGGGCAGGAATTAATGGGGCTTGTGAAATGTGATCTTCGAGTGTTTAATTATTTTTTGGTTGCCATTTTGTTATCTGTTGCAAGGATCCGCAGATTTAGTGAGAGCTCGATGGGAATACTGAAAACAGCGTTAGCAACTGCTTACAAGGACTACAAGTTTGCCAAGTATTATTTGAAGTTTTGAACTCATATTTTTAGCTTCGTTTAATCAAAACGCACATACTTATCGAGTTATTGTGCTAGTTTTCTGGATTGTATATCTAATGCTACAGTACTAGTTCTGCTTTTGATTTATAAACACACACATAATTACGTGAGGTTGTAATGGATGGCGTTGTTTTTCACCTTTTCTTTTAATTAAGCATTCTTCATATTTGACAGGTTTATTATTTCATCCTCGATAATTACAAGCCCCATTTAGTGTTAATTTTTTTAAAAAGGAAAAAGACTTTAGCATAACACCAACCAATGTGACATCCCAACTCATATATAAATGATTAATGTGGCCTTTAGGTGGCTCTGGTTTTGAGAGAACCTAAAAATAAAGTTGGTGAAATGTAGGAAATATGCTTTACTTTAGTAGATGACATTCTTTTTTGTTTAGTTGCATGAGTAGATCCTATCCTAAAGCATTCCATTAATCAAGTTATTAGACTAGACGAAAACAGAACATATTAACTGTGCTTAAATATTCTTAAGGGCATTTTTGAGCTGGGTTCTGATTTATGATTAGATTTCATGGCGGTCCATATTTATTGACATGAGATATCAAACGACACCTAGCTTCTACTCACTTAAATCTGTATTATTATGGTCTTCTCTTACTTCCTCTACAGGAAATTATTTCATATACTAAACTGCTAAGGCATAATCCTTATGTTTCAGGGTCTGTAAATGGCTACCACTTGACCTGAAGGGAGAATATCTGCAGGGTGCCATGGTGTTAGAGAAAGCTGTTTTAAGAGCAGTAATTTTCTTTCCTTCTATTTTCTTGCACTAGGTCAAATTATTGTTTCTTGACTTATATCTGTGAGATGAAGTGGATCCTATACTGTTTGAGCACCCTAACCTTATTCCAACTTTATCTTTATTGCTCAAACACATTTGTGTCTACAATCATAATGATGACTGCAGCCAGCTAAATTTTGAATTTTGAGGATAGATAATAGACGTAGAATAAGTCTTAAACTGCAACCATCATTGAATTTTTTGCTTGTGAAAATTAGGACAAATATTTGAAAGTAAGAATGTAAGAACAGAGGTAACATGAACCAGATGTCATATACGAGAAAACTACTGCTTGTGTGGTATGCAGTTTAATATATTGATTTTATTCTCTTGTGAACCCTTTTAGGTTGATGAAAGCAATTATGGAAGAGAGCATATTGTGCCTAGCATCATAAGGTTTGGGTTTGTATTGCTAGAATCTGTGGAAGAGGCAAGCCTCAAAGAACTCTGTAAGTCCGATGGTCTGATGGGTTCTCAGGAGCTAGGTAATCAGATGCTGAAGTGTTTGTTTGAAGTTCATGATATCGCAAGAAATGAGGTCAGTGCCAGATGTTCTTTAGATAGATATGTGTTCATTTGGTGCAAACTTCTGTATCTTCTTGTTTCTGCATGACAGTTAATATAAGGTTGGTGTTTCAGCAAATAACGCTTAATCTGTTTCAGTAGATAAATTTTTCTTTAAATATGGAATTCAAGATTCTGACGCATTTTGTCTATCAATATTGAAGAATATTGTAGCAAGGGTCTCAAATGTAACTTTTCTGATTTTCTCATATATTGCATGTGTTCCATTTATGCTATATGTAGTATTTCCTCTAAATGGGAGTTTGTTGTACGACTACCTTTAAAAGTTTTATTGGGATGAGATATTGATAAAAAATTATTTTACATTATATTTCTCATTTTGGGGAAGAGGTATTTTCAAGCAATCACAAATTCTCATCCTTATCCTTTACTTTCAAACTCATTTTGGTTAAAAGTTTCAACTGGAGTTAATCTAGTTGCATGTTCTAGTTTAAACTATTTTAATAATAATATATTATTAAGATGGCATACCAATTCAGGGGTTGAAGCTGACATCAGTTGTTGCCTAATTATTATTGACATAGACAGTAGTTGCCTAAGAACGTTCTTTATCAAGAAGCTGCATCTCAACTGGTCTCATACCTTCTTTTATATAGGAGTTGTCAGAGTGTTGAACTTAATTTGAGATTCTTTGTTGGACTTGGTGGAAGTAGTCAGCTGTGGCTGTTATGTCCTCGTAGTCTCTTGAAACTATCCTATAGCAACTATTACCTTATTTCGGTATAAGATTTGAGGTCAGGTTCTTTTTCCTCCTTCCCCACTATAATAACAATAAGGCAATCTTCATAGATGTCGATTGTTTGGAATTATAGGTCAACTACTAACTTTTATATCACATAGTTGAAATGATATTTTCATGAGCTAATATAATTTCCACTGGTTCCTGCTGAAAGTGACTGATGTAAGCTTGTTGTAGATCATTGAGCAATGTAAGTTCCGTGCCCTCTCTGCAAAGCCTGAACCGAGCCTTGCTATTATAAGGTAAATTCTAAGAGCAGACGATATTGTGAATCTTCATGTAGATGGTAGCATTGTATACAGATATTTTTGACTTTTTAACTCTCTCATTATTTTGCCAGATTACTCAGTTACCTTGTTAAAAACTATCCATATCCGATGTTGGAATATGTATCACATTTGAAGGAATTGTTGGATTATTTTACTTTCATGCATGGAAATGTTGCCACCCATCTTGTTACTGCTCTAATACCTCTCATCAGATTCAGTCGTGAGCTCCGGGTATGCATCTTTTCATTTTAATTCAATTAGAAAAAACTTGTAATAGAAGATTCTGAACAAATACCATTATACCAACACTTTGCTTATGTCTATTGTTAGACTAAAATAGTTAAATCTGAATAGTTATTGATACTGACAGAGAATAAAAAATTGTAAACAATAGTTCCTCTTTCCTTTGAAAGAGACGTTTTTGAAGTTTTCCTAGTCAACTAACAAAATAATAAATTTCGAATTTGAAAATTCATGTGATTTTGATTAGTTGCAAGGTCATAGTTTTAAACTACTCAAGAAGTAGTCAAGTGCAAAATTTTAAAGAACAGACGCTTATTTCCTGTTGTTTTCTTCTTCTTCTCCTCATTATTTATGTAGGATTATACCATACTGGTTGTGCGCAAGGCTATGTTTAAACGTGAAGATTCAATTCTCTGTGGTGCAACTAGTGCCATTATTAATCTGATTGTGGCAGAAAAACAAGCTAAAAAAAGTGGGCCTAATTCTTTTCAAGAGTCATCAAGCCAAGCCAGTTGCAGCCAGCAGGCTGAGTTACCATATAGCATTGGTGATGGTCTGTTCCAAGAATTCAATGGTTTGCTACAGAGATGTCTTTATCAGCAGGTTTCTGTCATATTTTTTCTTTCGAAACAACTTCCCTCTTATTTTATTTGTTGTAACAGTTGTATATGTGTAAAGGGAAAAGTTAAAGAGATCATCTATGATGGCTTCGTGAAGCTTGTTTTGGTGGATCCATCAATTTCAGGGACTGTTTTCGATTTTCTGTTGCCTCATTTTCTACAATTTTACAAAGAGGTAGCTACATATAAACTTATTAGTGTTTGTTGAGATCTAGCACTTCCTTATAAATCATAGATTTTTCCATAATTGTTGCTATTTTTGGGTTATTATTGTTAAATTATAAATTGTTTCTGCCTTCCCCCTGCACCATGTTGTATACTTGTCTTCTGTGGCTTCTACGTATAGTTTCACTATTTATCTTAGCGCCATAGTCACCACTGAGGAATTGTTTTTCAGGATTCAGAAATTCATCTTGGACTTAACCAGTGTGTTAAATTGGAGAGCGGAAAAGTTCTCATACAAGAGCCTCTAGATTGCCTTTTGTCTTGCTTATCTTGGATTCTTCTGCTTCAACCTCATGGTAAATCAGATCAATCTTCAGATTCATGGGCTTGTTTTGGTTTCTCCCTTACACAAGAGAATGAGGTATTGATAAGTTCTTCCAATTAAGTAAGTAGTCTGGCAACAGTTATAGAACTTTGTTCATATTATGGAATTTCTGCAGTCAGGAAGAACATCATCTGGTGAGTCTTTCTCTAGTGCGTTGTCAAAGATCCGGAGGTTTCTTAGAGCTGCAAATTTGGAAGGTTTGTAAGAATCTGTATGTATTATTGACAGCAAGTTGTTTATTAACATGGAGATTCTGCATATCTATTACCTGCTTAAATGTCTTACAATTGTGATATACTAAAGGATAAAGCCCTTCTAAATTGATTGCACACTTGCTGAATCTTAAACCAGACATACTTGGACAGACTCAGGATGCAGCCTCTACACAACTACAAGAAGAAAAGAAGCGATACTGTGCTTGGATTTTATGTGGAATTATTGAGGTGGTGCTGAACACCATTACCACTGAATTGGAGAAAGCGACTAATATTAAGAAAGTAGATTTGGAAAAAGAGCTTATAGAGCTTATTGATGTTTATTCATCTCTGGAAAAGTATTTTTCTAAAGGAAGTGGTATCAAAAAGGGGATCATAAGGTCCACTGCTAGTCAAACACCTGATAAACTTGAAGTAGGTAACATAAGATTCTGTAAAGAACGAACTTTATTGGCAACAACAAGTATCAACCAGCTTTTTCAAATAGCACTCGAACTATATAAATGTCGCTCTGATACCATTGCTACTTCCCAGGATTGTAGCCTGTCATCATCAAGTAAATGCCATAAGATTTTGTCTTTCATTTTGTTTGCTTCACTACGACTGATAAAATCTTACTCTGTTGGGGGAAAGGACGACAAAGTGAAGACTTTAGTCTATGGGGAAATCAAGCTGCTGGGGCCACCTTTGCTAAAATTGGTTTGGTTGCTCAAGTTGGGGACTAATTCTGAGGGAGATAATAGAAACAATGAAGATAAGGGGAGGAAAGATGCCGAAGACAGAAAGGAATATATTTACTTAGCTTTGTTTTGCTTGAAAGAATTGGTAACAATAGCTCTGCAGAGCCCAGACCAGGTAGGCATCATAGAAGAATTGGTATCACGCTCCACTCTTGAGTATGCACCAAAAGACGTTCCAACTGTTGGACCAGAGGATGAATGTGAAGTAGCATATGAATTTGATGATCAAGCTGAAAGAACTACACATATGTTCATCCAAAAGATCTTAAAGCCTTTGTTCTCAGAGCTTCTTGCCTCTGCATCTTTTCAGGAAGTTGAGGTAATCTTTCATCCCATGTCAGCATTAAACATGTACAAAATTTGTGGTCACTTATTTCACTTAGATTTAGAATATCTGAAGTACTGTTTTATTTTTAGATCCTCTGCCATATAGTAATGGCAATCGGGAACAAGTTGTCCAGGGAAAAGAGAAGCTCTCTTGGAGACTGGGCACTACATATTGGCAAAAGCTGTAATATGACCAATTCCAAGGTCGCAAAAAGTATTTTTTCCATCATCCTGTATTTAAGTCCTCCAAATGATTTAGTTGTTGCCCAGGATGTGGCCGCAGAATTGTTGAAAGTTATGGGATCAGAGAAGAGCAATCCATTAAAGAAGTCCAAAATATACCCTCTCATAAATCATTCAACAAAAACTGTGATAGCTTCTTCAATGTTACAGATGATTGAAGCATTCATTGTTGATATGGACTGGTTTACAGCGAAATTGAAAACATACTCGACAACCACTCTAAAAGGAATTCCATGTGACCAGAGTGTTGAACAGGCACCTTGTGTGGCCCTGGAAAATACCCTTTATTTGAGGGCCGAAGCAGTGGTTAAAGTTCTATCTTCTTTTTTCTTAATGAACCTCAGGGGTAAGTCTGACTGGGTAATCAACAGTTGAAGCATTTTGCTAAATTTTTTCCATGGTTATTAAAACTGACATAATCTGCAGATACCCAAGCAGAGCATTTGTTGAGAGCAGCTTCAAGGTTTTACAAGAATTTAGCTCGGATTTCAAAGCTTCTTATTGCTCCTAAAGGTCGTAAGCAAATATTACCAAGCCTTAGTTTCCAGAGTCTTGTCGAAGTAACTTGCAAGCAACTAACAGCCCCACTCTATAAATTTGTGGAATTGATGCAACGGGTATAAAGACATGATCTTTTTTGAATATTATGAAGATTTAACTATAAGTTTGATAATCTTAACTCAGATAACACCTAATTATAAGGTTTTCTTGGTGGTGGTGTTATATTGTCTTCACTTCCAGAATCAGCAAGACAGTGTAACAAAGAACATAGGAATTCTGAACAAGATCAAAAGAGAGAACAGATGCATCCCGGACTTGATATTCCAGATAGAAGACTATGAAAAGTATCTTATCCTTCTTAGTAAGGCGAGCAAAGTCAATTTACTGAGGCATGCAAAGCGTAGCACTTCCAGAGATTTCAGAATACTAGACCCTGAAGACATGGTCACCGAAGAAGATGCCACGCGAAATGATGAATCTAATGAGAACAATGAATCTGCAGCAAGTCAGGACGGCGCGACTGAGGAATCTGGAGACGAAGAAGGAAATGTATCAGACAAGTTGGCTCAACCTGAATCTGGCAGTCCACCCGTGGCTGTTGATTTTGGTTCCGATGATGAAAGTGAGCAATTGATTCCGGATGCAAAGAGAACAAAAACTATGAATGCAGTTGTGCAGGACTCAGACGACGAAGCATAATGCAAAAACCAATATGGCTGACTGAGCTTGAAAGAGATGTCTGCGTGTAAGAAGTTTAGTGTATATATTTGTATGTGTAATGAATTTTTTGAATCACAAAAGCCCGAGCACAAGTTAATAAGGGCTTAAGGAAGGTGTAATCATTAATGTTGAATTTCTATTTCAAATAGTTTACTTAGAAAAGAAAAAGAAAAAACAATTGGTCGTAAATTAGCAAGCATCTGAGTAAATATTTGGTGTCCTAGCAAGTTAAAATATTTTGTTGAATACACTATACATGTATATATATCGAAGTAAATTCGGATTACCTGTGGTTTTGTTTGGTTCATTGTTTTTAGTTGGATGCGAGAATCTTATTTCATGATGTTATGGGATTGAATATAGGTAGTCACTATTTCGATATTTTTGTTTCCTTCAATTTTAATTTATATTGCATATTTAACTACATAAGTTATGATTTGTATCGTATATGAATTGACATTAAATTTTGGTCTAGCTCTTGATTGACTCGATACAAATAAGTGTGTTATGTGTAATATCTTAAATAATTAAGTACTGAACACTGTGTTCGTAAAAAGTGAGAGCAAAGCACATTTGAGGGCAAAAAATATTTTCTTTTTTCCTAAAAAAATTAAAACACATATAATGATATATATATGTATGTATATATATTGTTACGGAGGAAATTACTATTTAAAAATTCATGTACACATACATACCCATCAAATATCTTACAAATTGAGATCAGTGAGATCAACCATTTAAGATTTATTACAAAGTATGCGAAAAATAGTTTGAATTCTTTTAACTATAGATTTCAATTCAAATTGAGATAAGTGAGACAAACTATTTAAGATTTATTACAAAATATGCGAAAAATAGTTTGAATTCTTTTAACTATAAATTTCGATTTCTGAAAATATAAAGTATACTTTTTGGGAGCATTGCTCACAAAATATGGTTAACAACCAACATGTGTTGGCTCAAACGGAAAAGAGTTTGAGTTTTTTTAATCATTACAGTTTCGAGTTTCGAAAAATGTAAAGTATATTGTTAGAAATATTGTCCCTGAAATCAAAAAGGCTTGACCGAAGTACAAAGTACACTGTTAGAAATATTGTTCTCGAAATCAAAAGAACTCGACCAAAGTACAGAAGGGCCCGATAAAAGTATAATTTGAATTAGTCGACATAACTCCAATACGAACAAAAAAGAAAAAAAATTGTTAATACCTCCATTTCTTGCTATAACTACTAAAAAAAGGATGTACTAATAACTAATTTGTTACTCCGTATGTCATACTGGTAGAAAAAATTAAAACTTTTATCACTTCCGAAAGAAAATACAAAATTATGATGACCAGCCAGCCAAGCAGTCCACAGGTGGCTCGGTTTAGTAAAAAGAAAAAAACTAGATACACCACACAATAATTATACACTCGCTACTCCTTTTGGCTCTTCACGAAAATCTAGACTAACCAGAAACAAGAGAAAATGAGTGAAGATCCAAAAAGAATCGGAGCCGGTGGACTTTTGGTTGCCAAGGATGACCGGAATCCCTCGTCGGCGCCCTCACCTCCCACTTCCGCCGGAAGGAAAGTCGTCATCAAGAGCGCCGATATGAAGGACGACATGCAAATGGACGCCGTCGATATTTCTATCGCTGTATTTACATCTCTCCATTCCTTCCTCTCTATAATTAACCCTGCCAATTTGTTCTTCCACTTCGCGATCTAGCTTATTTCCAAACCGATTACCTATAATATTTATGTATCTTCAGGCATTTGAGAAGCACAGTGTAGAGAAGGATGTAGCAGAGTACATAAAGAAGGAGTTCGACAAGAAGCATGGCCCTACTTGGCATTGTATCGTCGGAAAAAACTTCGGTAATATTCATTCTCTTGTCACTTAATTTAATAGTACCTCGATCCTTAATTTCTCTGCTTTGATTTACTGAATTTCCAAACAAAGTGGCACTATACATTTGAACTGTACGACTTATATTGACCATACATTATCATATGTTAGAAGCGAGTGCTTGTATGAATTTCTCCATCCGGAATCCCAAAAGTTGGCTTTCCATGATCTAACACACTACTTTTGGGCATTGTGGATGAGCAGATTCTGATACATTTCCAAAAAATTGAGTACATTAGGTCTAGTTTCATTGTGAAAAAGTAGTAATCATTAAAAGAAGAAGTGGTCAATTTGACCATAAAAAGTCAATTGTGATATTTAATTTAGCACCAAGGAAACACGTAGTTGTCATGTTTATAAGTCAAGTCGAGTCAAGTTGATGACTGACCCCATAGACGACCGGTTGACTAGTCGGATGATTAGTTCTCTATGTAAGTTGAACATGTTTTCCAGAATAAAATTTCACATAATTGTTTGTAGGTATTAAAAATATTCAACACATCACCAAGAAATATGAAAGTTTGCAAACCTTCATATGTTTAAATGCTCTATCCATCCATTAAAAATGGACAGCAGCCAATCTTCGGATTTCCCTAATTAGAAACTTATATAATTGTCAACATAAGATCTTACTTGAAAGCAATAAAAAGGTTGAATTTGATATAAAGATATGTACTCTATAAAACATATTGCTGGCAGTAGGCTTGCAAGAGAATTAGCGGGAAGTTCAAATATAATTCATTCCTAGTTCATCCGAATCTAAGTCTTCAATTCTATAATTATTGACATACAATCTTACATGAAAGCAATAAAAAGGTTGAATTTGATATAAAGATATGTACTCTATAAAACATATTGCCGGTAGTAGGTTTGCAAGAGAATTAGTGGGAAGTTCAAATATAATTCATTCCTAGTTCATCCGAATCTAAGTCTTCAAGTCGAACTTGAGCAATTTTTCTCAACGATTCCAAGTTGAACTCTAGTAGCTATTTAAAATTTTGAGCCAATTCGAGCAGTTTAGTATTCTGTTCTATTCGACTCATTTTCGTCCCAAGCCTTTTCTCTCTTCACTTAAGAGTTGTTTCTAAGTTCTATCATGCATTATCTTGGTTCTCTTGGGAGATGTTGCTTAGGATCCTAGTGTAGATATTTCCTTTGGAAGCCCTTTTAGAGGGTGAGATTTCTGGTTTCTTTGAGCACAAGAGTACCTTAACTTTTGCAATAGTGTGCTATAAGTGTAACCAGTGATATGTTTGGCACTAATTGTAGAAATATTTACTTTTTAAGTACTTCATGCAATTTATTTGCATAAAATGCTTACCCCATTTATGTAGCAGTGTAGCACACTATTTATCAATGACTTTCGGGGTAGAGGGGAAGGGGACTGGGACGGGGATGGAGGTTCATGAAGGTTTGACTCTTTGAAGATCCAGCAAGTGAAAAAAATCTGGCCAGGACCCCTCTTTTTGTCTGGGATTGAGTCCAAGTTATGTGGGTTATGGTCTGTCAGAGGATACAGATCTCCCATGCTTCTTTCTTTAGTATGGTCTTACCTTTGTCATTATTAATCTAATGATGAATGTCAAAGTTATTTTGTGTGCATTACATGGCATAAGTAATGTCAGTAGTATATAGTATAAATGCACTCAATAATGTTTCCTAGACGATTCCATCTGCTGATTGAATGGGTCTGTGAAGTGCATTATTATTTCTGGTAAATTTAGTGACAGCCATGTGAAAGGTTGTATATAAAAAGATCAAGGACCTCAATCATTTTATTTCATATACTCCGTATTATTAAGATCATATTAAACATCACTAACTATCAGATTTTTATGCTCCTTTCATTTGTTTCCTCTTTTTTTTTTTTGTGGTTAATCTTGTTGCTGCGTAGCCTGCATGTTAACCTTGCAGGATCAGTAGAGAGGTTTGTAGTAGTAAATTGTATGTGCTTTTGAGTAGGTTGGAGTTTACCTTTTTAAGAAGTTTGTAGTACCTAATATGCAATTTTAGGCCAGTAATGACCTAAGAGCCCGAGTTTAGAGTATTATATTTGAGTTTGTGGTTTGGCCCTAGGAGTACCGTGGGGATTTGTCTTAGATATTATCTAGTATCCGCGAGACCTATCATGGAAGTCTCAGAATTGATGGAGGCCATATAGCATTCACAAGCAACACATCTTGATTCTAATATTAAGGACTCCATATTCCCAAGCCCAAGTTTATTGTCATGTTTGTGGCACAATGATGGTCAGTAATAGGTGACTAAAGGAAGTTTCTGAACCTCCTGTTATGGTTATGAAGGTTTACAATAAGAAAGGACTTAAGAAGTTAAGATAATTGGCTACTGATACATACCATCTATCTTTTCTTGAGTAATTGTTTATGAATGATATCTTATTTCAACTTGCATACATTTATCTTATAGGTATGAACTTTTTATTACTTCTCAAAATTTTGTTTGAATTTGACTTGAGTTCATAATGTAAGAGCGATGATTTTATTCATTCTCCTGGGTTTCTGTGCAGGCTCATACGTGACTCATGAGACAAACCACTTTCTTTACTTTTATTTGGATACAAAAGCAGTATTATTGTTCAAATCTGGTTAAGTATGTTGACAACAGATAATGGTTCTGGACCTTGTGGTGTGCTTTGCTTTTTGCATGTTAATGGAAGATTACTAGCACAAAAATCCAGGGAGACAATCACGTGCTTAAGCTGTATATTAGTGTTGACATTGAATTTTATATGGAATTTGAATCTTAGTTGTGTTAATAGCTTTTGAGGGTTTTGCTTGTGCAGATCAAAATAAAATCATTACAACACGATCACTCTTTATTGTAGATTATGCAAGTACGCTGTAGCTATATTACGTATTAATTTTTTTAATTTTGTGGTCATACATGGGGGAACAAAATGAAATTTCCAACAAATTACTCGTAGATGAAGGTATGCAAGCTCACGTTGCTCTTTAATTTTGCAACACAAGGATACCACCGTGTGTACTCAGGAATTGTGGGGATGTATTCCATATTCTTTGCAGTTACAATTCTTAAAACTGTAATATTTTTTCCCGTTTTCTTTTGGGGTGAGGGGCAAAGGGGCTAGAGAACTTGTATGTGGGATCTAGTTGGCGTAATGGTATTGCTAATTTGGTAGGTCCGTGAGCTTGTTTGAGATAACGGTTGCATTTGCATATCCAGTTCACTTGTTATTTTTCTCTTTTGGCATACTTTCACATCAAATTGCAGTATCGGATTCGTGGCCTTTTGTTTGTATATCAAATAGGACCATCTCTCAGCTTCAAGGCAGTATTATTGGCACTTAGTGGCGCGCATGGAAAGCTTAGATGGTGAAATCAATTTCCCAAAGATGAAGATCCTCTCTTTTCCAATGCTCGGTGATTCTCTTCTTGTTCTATATTCTCACGGGCGTTCAGTATAAGTTCTCAGGCCCTTACAACAGATTCCTAGACTTTGTCTTTCAGCTTTAAAATTCATTCGGTTGCCCCTCAAGATTTGGTAGTCTTTATTTCTCTAATCTAAATTTGATGTAACCCAAAATGAAATGCGGAAATAAAAGAAAAATACAAAACAAGAGTATATGTGCTTGTATTAGTCTCTCTTTCTTGCCCCCCTTTTCTGTTTATGTGGCTTTAAAGTTTAAACAGCTGTACATGGGAGGAGTAAGAGCGGTTGTGTAATTAATGGGCTTCCATAATTTTACAACGTACGGGAACTACAGAAAAACCATGTAGTTGATGGACTGTAATTCGCATTAAGTGACAAATCCACATAGAGACCACACTAGGTATTTTGTCATTTAGTAATGAATCCATTATCCATACAAGAGCAGTGTTGCTTTTAACGGAAAACGACAACTCACGACAATTTAGATACCAAAAATACCCTCAATTTAACAGAAATTAAATGACATCAATCACTATATGCCTCTTCAACGTATGCAGCGAATTTGCTCAAGAACAATGGCCTCTTTCTGACAGCAGGCAATCCATGGCCGATAAATTCTTGGCTAGCTGGCCAAAGGAGTAGTAGTACACATGTCAATCATAGCCATAACAAATGAATATAGAAAATGAAAAACACCCATCTTTTTTTTAAAATTAGAGATACAATTTTATATTTGAATTATAAAAGTCATGAAATGTTATTCTACTATCCTAATTAGCTTAATTATCTTAACTACTTAACGGTCATTATCATAAATATCACTATTATTACATCAAATAACACGATAATATGAATATATTTGAAACATAAAAATTGATAGAGATATATTTGAAATATAAAAATTATTTTTAAAAATATATTTTTAATTTAAAACAAACGGAGAAAAAAGAAGAGGACACGAGACGATTATGAGATTTTGGAAGGGTACCACAAGAGAAGAAAGAAGTTCAAATAGTCTGCCCATCGATCAAATTAAAGGCCTTTTCTTTTGCGACCTTTTCTTAAATTTTAAAAAATTAATTTTTGACTTTTTTAATTGAAAGTTATTATTGAGTGTTAGCTTTTTTTACTTTTTATATCACCAACTTCTTACTTATATTTAAAATATAAAAAAGAAGTAATACTTATTTTTGACTTTTGACTTTAATCAATAATCAAGAAATAATAAAAGACCTTAAGATCAAACAAGTGTTTGCTCGAACTTTCTCCCCCTTCAAAATAGAGTAAGAAACTAAGAACTCATTACAATAAGTCTTAAATCTATTCCTTGTCCCTTAACATACAAAGTACGTTTGAGTAGAACACTTTTACCACTTAGCTAACCGACAATCATAATTTTTCTAAATCGTTGATTCCTCTGGGATTACAAGAAGGAGATGAAGTTGATGGGATGGGCATCATATAGTTAATATTTAATTAACAGGTTGTGGTGGTTGTTGTTGATGGTGTTATTTCTCCTATTAGTTTGAAGATCTTCCTGCTCGTCCATATATATCTGCCTGTGCCTGCACTCCACGCTACAAAAAGCTCTGTCCCCTCTGCACCAACCCGACATATATTAAAACTGTTTCATAAATACGATTTATGTATATAACTCCATAATGTATCTGATGATTATGGGGCACATTAACCCCACCAAAGCTTTTCTGTGTACGTATTTATACAATTATACATGCTGATATGTTTTGTTATCCATTGTTTAGTTTCAGATTTGATAATATTGAGTGAAATAAATGTATTATGAAAAATATAAATGAAATGCAACAAACAAAAAAGAGAAGCTAGGTCCTTTTAAGGGTGATATAGAAAGTAAATTTCAAGGTTGGAGTTCATGAGAGAGAGAGAGAGAGAGGTAAACATGTGTGGTTAATGAAAAACTTACTTGTACATGTAGATGTCTTCAGCAGGAAGGAGTTTCTTTTTACAAAGAAAACATTTGTCCAGAAAACTACCACTAGAAGATGATGGAGGTGGTGGTGTTTTGGTGCACATGGTGACTTTGTTGATAACTTGTGGCCTCTTCTTGTTAAGACTACTACTACTACTACTAGTACGACTTTGACTACCCTCCTTTTGGGTTTCAAGAACTACGCTCAGTCCCACCATATTCTTTTTGGTCCTTTCACCTGCAGGTGGTGGTGGTGGTACGTGGTGGTGGTGGTGGAGGGCGGTTTGTGGTGGTCGTAGGCGGTGTAGTGGCAACTTATATTTGGTGGATGATATATTTTGAAGGCTAAAATCAAGAAAAAAATGAGAGATATATAATACTGGAATACTCGAGCTGTGGGATGGTCCGAGAGATACCGGAGTACCTCTAATAATTACAAAGGGCCTCAACTGTTTCCATTAATATTAGTTAGTGTTTCATTTTTCTTTTATATTACTATCGCCTATATCTTAAAATTGGGTTCCATAATTTAATGAAAGTCTGTTAATTTAGCGTGGTTAATTAGAATATATATTTTATTTACGACATTTAGGTTAAAAGTCAATTTGGTAACATGATTTTGCCTTGGACATGGTAATACTTAGTTTATCTAAATTTTATTATACGAAATTGCATCAAATATTAGGTGACTGAAGAAGCAATGAAATAATAGGAGGAAAAAAAAAAAGTTCAGTGATACTTGTGCATCTTATTTATTTTTCTTTTACACAATTTTTTTTTTGGTTACGGGTGGGGCATAAGCCTCGGAAAAGATCTTTTACACATTGTATTAATGCGTCCCCTAATTTTATTTGTACAAATTTTATTAGAATTAATGTTTCATTCAATTAGATTTTGCAGCATTTCTTTGCATAGAAGTCAACGTTCTAGTTTGTTCAATTTACAACTTTTGCATTTCATTTCATATAGTATTATATATCCCAGCATTTTTAATTTCAGTTTTTCTAACTAACCATTTGATCAAAAGTCAATATTTTCTTTGAATAAGTATATGATGTCAAAATTTACATATATGTGAATGAGACGGGAGTGAATAATTAACAAATTAATCGAGTTAAAAGAATATAAAATGTAGAAAGTACTTTAAAAATGTGGTATTCTTAGACATACAAATTATATATTTTCATAATTTTATCTTCATGCTAAAATAAACGCATTCATATATTATGCGACAAAAACTTAAAATTACCTAAGCTATCTACCAATATATAAACGTCAGAAGAGGGAAATATCAGCGCAGCAGTAATAAGGACAGGGAGCCGCGGTGCTACCTGTCTAATTTATCTTCTTCTGCCTTTCAACTTCCACGTGTCCCCCCGGTAATATTTATGCTTCAGTTTTTTCTTTCTACTTTCTTCCATAAAATTAAATAAATAACTAAAAAAAATAAAGAAAAGGAGGAGGAAAGAGAGGGTGAGGGGTAGAAAATTAGGCCCAGTTTCACTTAAGTGTAAATTTTAGATATTTTAAATTTTTGCAACGTAAGTTAAATCATTAGAATCAGTGTTATAATAAAATTTATGCAAATTTAAGTGTAAGACAAGATATAACCCCTAGATATATATTATACAAAATTAGTTTAAATTTTGAGAAGATTAAGTGTTAGAGATAAAACTCTACCTAACGCCTAAATTGAAAACTAATTAAATTATGTGAGGATTTTTAAAATAATAGTTATAATTTAAAATTTTTAAAATTTAAGAAGAACTTACTATTAAATTAAATTATGTATACTTCGCTTACTATTAAATTAAATTGAAATTTAAGAGGACTTTTAAATTATGTATACTTCGCTTACTATTGAAGAAATATTAATTCTAATGTTGTAAAAAGTAGACTAGGCAGAATTAGATGATATATCTTGGAAATATGAGCAAGTCGGGAAAAAAAATGTTATTAGGTTCCCTAGGCGGATTTAATATTTTTTTATTTTTTATTTTAAATAATTAAATTAAGATTTTAGCTTATTTTATTTTTATTTTCTTATAAAAATATAAACACAGATACATTAAGATTTTGGATTTTATAAGTTCAAATAACACATATACTAAGATTTTGGATTTTATAAGTTCAAATAACACATATACTAAGATTTTTAAAGTATAGTTTAAAATAATTGCAGTTTTATATTTTATTGAAAATTTCACTACTTTTAATTTTTTTAAAAAATTATAATTGTTTAATGTTTAAGATTCTTTATGTGATTCTTGTTTAAATCTTAAAATAATATGAAAAGTTGAACTATAAAATAAAAACATAATAATGTAAAAATAAAAATATCTATTAAAGTAATCGCTTAGAACCCACCTAAAAATTCGTTTAAATTTCAATTATTAACTCTAAGTGTTAAAATGTGACTTAACTGTCTTCCCGGCCTATCGTTTTTTGCAATATTGATTAATTCCATTCCTATCATTTGTGGCATTAAATGGTTGGTGCGCGCATTGGTGGTATCTTTTGTTTTCTTCTCCGTAGTTAATTTACAGATTGCAATAATGCAATTCTTCCATATCTTGAGTTATTCCCTCAATTTTAGATAGACGATTTTCTTTTAAGGCAATACCATTTATGAATTTTATAATTTTATTTATTATATAAATTTATAAAAAGCAAGTAAAAGTGCATAAATTTATATAGCAATTATCATGTCTTTCATGATATTTTATTTTAAAGTTATTAAAAAAATTGTTTTAGTTTTAAATTAAAAAATTTCATACACTTATTTTATTTAAAAACGAATGCAATATCATTTAGGCAAAATATTAAATAATTAATTAAATTTATATTTAGATTCAAACATAAATACTTACTTATTTCAATAAATTCTAATATGATAAATATATTTAAATCCAGGCAGTTAATAAAACAAACACAAACTTAATCTCCTTTTCGTTCTATGAGACAATCAAATAGTTAACACGGTCATTTTAGCTAGGTATCATTATCCTATAAATATTGCTATCAACGAAATGGAAATTAAAATTTAAAAAAGAAAAGAAAATTAAAACTCATGTTTGGAAAAGAATTAGTTAAACAGAGAGTATGCATATTCTTTGCGCTCATACACGATAATTAAGGAGACTGTTCAGTTAATTTAACTTCACATATATAATCACTTCATGAATCGATAAAGTATGTGTCTACGCCCTTAGAATTAGAATTATATCCAAAAAAATTTATTTTTTGCTAAATAATAATATCTTTTTCATCTGAAATAGATGTTTTAGTTCAAATTTCACCGGAAAGGATTAAGTGTTACAATCTTGTAGGTCATTAATCATATCATTATTTATGTTGCTACCAATTCTATATATCTTCTTGAAAACTTTTACGATTTTTTTTTCTCTTAAGAGTTTCTTATCCTTCTCTTCTTAATTCTACTTTGATATGTTGTTCGTTTTAAATAAAATTCATAGAAACTTGAAAATTTCCTAATACTAAATTTTGCCATGAAATTATAAATTTATCTACACAAATATATGGTGTGTGCAATATTTATAATCGAGTATATTATAGCCAAAATAATTATGTACAATTAACAAGTTTGAATAAATTTATCAACGTTTTTTATATTAATGATCATTTTAACAATGTGACTGTTCAATTGTTTGTTTGTTTTGTTTTTTTTTTGTTGTTGTTGATACTATTAAGAAATTCATATCATCTGAGAAAACAGATTTAAAGCTTAATTTTTTACCAAGTGAAACATGAGTTTGAGTTTTACCGGGAGATCGAGCTAATACTCCAGCTCCACTGTTCAGTTGTTAACGATGTACTGGACCAAAACTGATAATTCTATTGTAAAGTTTATCTTTTTACTGTGATATTTTGCATGTTAGGATTATCTGATAAGAGTGATAGCAACACGCCCATGTGAATTAAATTTGAAGAAAGAAGAAAAATGATGATTACAAATTAACATTAAAAAGATAAAAAAGCCACGCGAAAAAAACTCAAAACTACTAAAACTAAATTAAACAAATTGAAAATAATACTCATTCGTTACACAAAAAGAACAACATTTAGATTTTTGAAAACTATTAATTTTATAACTTTGACTAATAATTAAATGTATAAATTTAAATTTTTCTCATAAAATTTGTTATAAATCTTTAAATTATAATGAGAAATATAAATTTGTAACTAAAAATTTTTAAATTTATAATAAAATAATAAAAAAAAACTCAAATATAACTCTTTTTTAAATATAAATTTTTTTTTGGAAACGCAGAGAATATTGAACATATATGGGGAAAAAAACTGTCAATGATGCACGGTGGATCTCATAAATGGATAAAAGAGTACAGCAGTAAAAAAAAAAAAAAAAAAAAAAAAGGAGGTGGAGAGTTTATGAGGTTCACAGCTGGATTTTTACTGACCGCGTAGGCTTTTGTACGGACATTTAGGTAAAGATTCTCTCCCCTTTACATTTCTTAGTACTGTACAATTACCAGTGCCACCTGTCCATGTGTAAGTACAATTCATTAAGTGCTTAATTGAACTCTTCACATCATCTTTATCTCCTTTAAAACTGCCACCAATACATGATTGAAAATCAAGCCAAATCAAACAATTTTGAAAATAAATTTAAAAGATTGAATCACCATTTGATATTAATATCTTAGAAATTTTTAATTAATCCGTAATTAATAGTTATAAATATATATAAAATAATGTTAGTTCCAAATATATATTTTTTGAATATGTTATCCACATGCAAAATACTGGTGTGGGATTTTTAGATATTCTAATTTTATTGGAATACTTATTTCGTTAATATGTAAAATATTTATTTACCTTAAGAACATGTTATGAATATATTAATATTTTAGCCGCTGCAAAATTTAAAATATTTTCAAATACCTCAAGAAATTTTTTTTAACAACCACGTCAAACTGTTTGATTTTCCTTAATCACACCAAACCCTATATATAAGTATGTATTACTATCTCCAGTAAAAAATCATGACATTTGACTCTTTTTTTTACGTAATTGTAGATGAAATTTAATACATATTAAATATTTTATAAAATTAAAATTTTTATATCATATTAATTTTTATTTAAAATATTTTTAGTTTTAAATTTTTATTTTTTAAAAATAAAATATTAAATATATATTAAGTTTTATTTAAAAATACGTGAAAAAAAGTCAAATGTCATGTATTTTAGAATGGAGGGAGTAGTTTGTTTATATTTCCGATTAACAATAAACAAGTACGTTTTATAAACGTAGAATTTTTATAACAATATATCTAAGAAGAATTAAGAAATTTTGGAGGTTCAAAAAGCAGATTTAGAACTTTAGAAATATAATTCGGCAAAAGTTTTTATCTTACATTTCTTTCATGGGTCCTGCAGCCATAATAATGGCATCTCATTCATGCTAAAATTAAAACTACAGATAATTATGGGCCAGTACACTTTGAAAATTAAAATTCTCAAAAAATTGTGCTCATTTTTTATTATTCCTTAGCAATCTTATTTTTTTAATAATATCAAAATAGTCTTTGTTTCTTCTTTTTCATTTATCTTGTTCCGGATCTTCTTCCCCATCATCCTTATATTCCTCCGCCATATTCATCTTCAACACTATTACTATCACCTTTTAATTGAATAAATATTTCAAATCTAATTTATTTATTTTTCAGATCTTTGCTTCTATTTCTTAGATCGATTAAACTTTTAGATCTAAATTATCGCCGGCATCCTTTAACGTCACCGACTCACCTACCTTTGTCACCGCTAACTTTCACTTCCATCAACAACCTCTTTTGCCGCCAATCTCCACCTCTACAAATTTTCTATGTTTCCTCCTCTCTCGCTCTCCTTTATTCTCCATATCCGTTTATCTATTCTTTTTTTTTTCTCGAATTATATGATTATTTTTTTTGAATAGTAACATTTTTATAGTAACAAATATGTTTAATGTACATCGAATTTACTATTCTCAATCTTTTATTTTTTTTATTTTATCATAATGAGATTTATTAAATTTAATTTGTAATATGATATGTTTGAAGTTGTTTTGAATTGATTGATCATGATTTTGGTGAATAGTAACATGAAGAACAAATTATTTAAACTACATATATATAAGCAATAATGTTCTTAATAGTGTCAGTATTATGATTTATTTGATGAGATAACGTAGTTGTAGTCGTTGTTACAAATCAGACGAGGTAGTTTTAATTAATTATAAATTCTTGAATAGTACATTTGAAAAAAAAATGAAAACAGTAACATTTTATGCAGTTAGTAATCGCCGACGAAAACAAGGATAATATAGGTATTTTATCGAAAAAAAGTGCCGTTAAAGAAAGAGTCAGTCGACGAAGGCAATGATAATATAGGTATTTTACCAAAAAAAGTACCGTTAAGGAAGAGTCAATAAATGTCCGACGCTCCTAGAGAATTTTATACTTAGGCGTAGATCGACTTGAGATTTACTTTTAATGTTAAATATTTTGGACAATTGTGATATATTTGGGCCACCTGTACGATGAAAAGGACGGGCCCACGGTACATAAAAGCCCAAATAAAGTTGATTTGACAGTGCATGCACTATTTTGGATCTGTTTGGTTACGAGTACCTCTCTGTACTGGACCAGGGCTAATACTATACACCCAATATTGGTAATGTTGAATTATTTGGAGATTCTTCAGTTAGATTGTCTCCAAAGCATCCATTGATTTGTAAAACCACAAACCATATGAAAATAAACAAACTGACAAACAAGTACGTTTTTTTTTTTTGTTGAATGCCAACAAATGGTAAAGACCCTAATGGAGATATGAAAATCAAAAGCCTATGGGGGTAAAGTACTTTTGAGAAATTGATTTTGTTAAAACTAGCTAAAGAAATCCCTGTACGATAATATGGGTTTATTTTTTTTATTTTAATCTTATCTATTTATATATTTTTGTATTATTTATATTTCATTTAAGATTTTACAGTTACGCATTTTATACTATAATTTTCATTAGTATTTATTTCCGGATAGTTTTATTAAGTTTTTGCGATGTTTTCACTTGTTTTCATGATTTCTTATTGTTTTATGATTTGTTGGATTTTTGCTCCTTTTTTTTTATTTGTTTTTTTTTTTTTTGCTAGAATTGCTTTTCATTTCTTTTATGTGCCGGCCCCATCTCACATTTCAAAGGGTAATTGATCCCATTCTTCTACACCCTTCACCTCGTTTACTCTCTCTACTTGTTTCTCTCACCTACTTCCTGATTTGTTCTAGTTTCTCTCTTGTCAATTTATCCACCATTCAAATTTCCCTTTCTTACATTTTATACTCTAATAATTATTTCACTTCTTCATTTTCATAGTGAAATTATGTTTTTATTTCATTTGTTTGCTTCCTTATGCTCTTCCGCTAAATTCAAGCCGGGGACTGGATTTGCTTTTATGGGAATTTTTACAGATATCAATTATTTCATATTGGGGGTTTCTTATTTATGTAAATTTAATAGTAGATGGTGTAAATCTGGTATTTAATTTACAAATTTAATTCTATATAATATTAAATTCTTAAAGTGTAAATTTTGGTGGTGTTTTTAAATAGTGTTTACATTTTTTAAAGTATTTATTGCTTTGGTTCTTTGTGTTTCAAAAATGGGTTTCAAGTTTAGGAATAAGTTTGATTTTTGGTTTCTTAAATCTAAAACATATTATGGTATTGTTTTCTGATCTGTTCATTGTATAGCGTTTTATATTATTTTCCATTTGTGATGCTGTTACATGCATAGAGCCAAAGCATACTTGTCGGAAAATAATGACGGCAATAGATGTGATTGATACTTTGGAGAGGCAAGGAGGTTTGTCATCTTTGTATGGATGGAGGGTATAGTTTTCATTTTTTCTGATTTTGAGGGGAAAAAATTATTATTCATTATTTTTTATTTGGGATTTGTGACTCAATGAATTTCATATGAAACATACGACGATGGACGACATCAGTACTAAAATCTATTTTTTGATGAAACCCAGTTTGAACGATCCATCCGTAGAAAATCTTGTTGACTCTTGTCGGTAGAAAATCTATGTTCAGTTTCTCTGTGAACAAATTTAATGTCCTTCATTCTACGAGAATAAATTATGCAAGTGACATATATATATATATATATATATTTTGACCGAATGCAATGAGTTTTTAATGGTAAGGATATTGTTTGTACTTTGTCCTACAATAATCTAACCTAACTCAAACCATCACTCTTCTAACATCGAAATACAACAACAAAGTAGGAAATATGTAAAAGCAAAAAAAGAAAAAAAGATGGATAGTATGGATAAAGACGTCGCTTTTATGAAAGCCAACACATGCACTTTATCTCAATTAGTGGTCTAGAAATTGAACCCAAAGGACGTTATTTGTCCGTCTTTTTTTCTCATAAGCCAAGAGTACTTCGCCCAAACTGTTGCGATGAGACATCAAACAATGGTACATAAATTTCAAATTTCAAACAAAAAATACGTAAAAGATATTTTAAAAATTTTTAAACTTGTTGAAATATATGTGCTTCATGTTTCTCGACCAAACCAATAAGAAATTGTTTCAATTCATTTAGTCCAACAATCACTTCTTCATTTTTAAAGTCAATTCTCAGTATATTCTAATATTAATAGATTAATAATTAACTTTGATTCTTGTTCTACCTCTTGTTGTCATCAAATGATTCAAGAGTAAAAATATTTTGGTGACCAAAATTAACAGGCCCGAGGTAGTAGATTAGCTCAAGCGGTAAGAGTACATAGTCCTTATGATTTTAATGTTATGAGATCAAACTTTAAAAATGTGAGAATTTGGTTAATAGTGATAAGAATTTTTCGCCAATAAAAAAAAAAAAAAAGAGATTGACAAGCGCACACGATGGAAATAAGGAATACACAATTAAAGAAAAAAGAAACATATTTTTCATTTATCCCCACATTGTGCATGCATATATATTACATATTCTATGAAGTATACAAACTTTTTTTTTTCCGTAGTTTATGAAGTCTACAAACTTTTTTTTTCTAGTTTATATATGAAGTATACAAAATTTATGTTAGTCCATATATATCTTCTTAATTATATGCATCATTTACTTTGATAATATATCCATTCACATTCCTAAGCTTACTCCACCTCTTTTAAACCCCCAACTCCTTCCTCACATTTCATTAAACCATCTTCATATACATATTCGCTACTACCTCCCACCATGTCTTTAGCTTTTCTTGACTCTTCCTCCCAATCTGTCTTATAAACCACAGTTAAAATAGTTAGTACACATGTAATCTGGGCCGCTAAAAGCCCATAACAAAGGCCCATAAATTCTAGCTTCCATAAAAAGCCCAAAACAATTGCCACTGGTGTACCCACCAAGTAAAATGAATAGAAACTAATACCAGCTCCCACACTGGGCCTGGCACTTCCTCTAAGAACCCCACAACATGTTGTTTGTGGACAATTAGCAATCTCACAAAGCCCAATTATTGGTAAAACAGCCTTGGTTAACTCTAAAACCTCAACATCCTTTGTGAAAACTCTTCCCCATGGTTCTCTACCAAATGTTGTACATGACAGGCCCAAAGATGAAGCCAAAAGGCCCAGCCCGATCGCCACAGTTGCTGCCCAACACGCCTTTACGGGCCGGCCCGCTCCAAGTTCATTACCAACTCTAGTTGAGATTGATGCACCAAGTGCTGAAGGTAATGTGTACATAAGAGAAGTGGTTTGTATTACTATAGCAGAGGTGGCAAGGGCAACTTCAGGGTTATGAAGATAACCTGCTAAAAGTGTCATGAACTCATACCACCACCATTCCAAACAAACAGCTAGACAACTTGGAATAGCAAGTTTAAGAAGCATTCCCCATTCTTCTCCTTGTGGAGTGCTTGTAGTCGAAAGGCGGAGTAAAGGTATTTTCAGAGATTGATCATCATTTTTTGAGGGTTTTGAGTAAAATATGTAAGCTAGAAGAAAAAACAATGTATTAAAATTTGTGACAAAGGTCGAAATCGCGATTCCTCTAACTCCAAAACCAAGATTGAAAGCCAAGATAATGGTCATGGGGAGATGAAGAAATGTTGCTAGTAAAGTACACCACATTAGTGGTTTTGTTATCCCTTTGCTACGTAAATAGATTCGAAGAGGTTGTAAGAGACTGTTGGCAACTAAATCCGGGATAGCATACGAGCAATATAGGCTAGCAATATGTGTGATTTCTTGTTTTTGATGAAGCATAAGCATGATGGGCTCAAGGTTAGCCCATAGAAAGGCAATAGGGATTGAAACAGAAAGTAACATGAGAATTGTTCTTTTTAGGGTTAGAGATAGTATGATTAGGTTTCTTGACCCGAAAGCTTGGCTGCAGAGTGGCTCCATGCCCATGGCTAGGCCTGATAGAACTGAGTAGCCGGTGATGTTGGTGAAGCCAATGGCTAGTGCGCCGCCCGCTAGCTGGAGGCTTCCGAGCCTTCCCATGCACACGACTGAGATCATGTTCTTGAGATAGCTCACCAAGCCCATTGCTAGTATTGGAAAACCTATGCTAGTTATGTTCTTCAACTCCTCCATTGCCTGTAGCACAAAATATAAGTGTAAATATATTCGTACATAAACAATATATATATATATATATATATATATATAGACACACGTATGTATATCCACATGTGTGCGAATAAATACATACATACACGCACATGTATATATTTATGCACCAACATGTGTTAACTCAATGAAAAATGTTTGGATTCACTTAATTAGATTTTAAAACGTGAGAATGTAAAATATATTATTGATAGCACCGCTGTCGAAAAGGTCCGATCAAAGTGGGTTCCAAATTTGTCGGAATAACTCGGGTAGAAAGTAAAAAAAAAAAAGAATATATACGTGCATGTGCGTACGTAGACACACATGTATACATGTACTACTTTTACGGTGCATGTACAGTATGCACTATGTGCATTATGGTGGATTATTGCTTTTGAAGCTTGAAATATCTCTACAGTTTTTAGGTTATATATATATATCTATCTTTTGTGTTATCTTTAAGATATTGCATGTGTTTCAGTACCTGTTGCCATTTCAGGTGCTTTTCAGTTTGCTCTGATGCCATTACTTTCCTTTTGGATGAGTTCTTCTGCTAAATTATTTTCTTGTTTCCTAGTGTCTGATCATATACTGCAAAGGCAGTCAGACATACACAACATACATGCATGCAAATTAGTGAATTGCTATATATATGTACATGTGTGTGAGTGTTGATGAGAAAGAAATTGAGAGCCTAGGGAAGGAGATAGATAGAGAGAGAGATAGAGAGAGAGATAGAGAGAGAGATAGAGAGAGAGATAGAGAGAGAGAGAGAGAGAGAGAGAGAGTTGCAAGTGTAAAAAGAGAACAAAGTGAGAATGCTTGCTATAGAAGTGGGACTGGGAGGGAAGTAGAAATTGTGGTGTTGTAATGAGAAAGAAAGGGAGAGGAATTAATTAGACCGAGTGAGAGATTTGCAAGTGTTGAATGCTTTTTATAGAGGTGGAGGGAGGTGGGAAATTAATTGGGAACTATGGTTTATGGACATAGCGGTTATCTTTGGTCCACTTAAATAAATATCTACGCAGTGGTTACAGCTAAATGCTATACTTTGATTGCAATAACTAAACTTTTCAACAAAATAATAAAATAAAACAATTCATGCACATTAATATATTCCGTACTCAATTGATCCATCTCTTACCTCTCTAGTTATATATCCCACACGTCATATAATTATTACTCCCTCAGTTTTAAATTAGTTATATATTTTTAATTTTATAACTTAGAAAATATGTACTAGTATAATGTTAAATACAAAAATCACGGGAACACCGATTAAGTTACTAATGGAAGAGCATGCACTAGTACTTAAATTAAGGAGGTGCATGGTGAGATTTGCTTTAAACTAAAACCAAAAAACAAAAAATCAAATTCTTCAAATAAAACAAGTACCGACTGGACCTAGTTAAGGAACACAGCAGTTAATTAATTAATGATTTTGCTTTCATTAATTAATCTAGAGGGATTAAAAGAAAAACTAAACTATTTCCCATGCCTTACAAGCTATGAATTGTCATTTTGCCTAATTTATGACAGCAAATCCACATTCTTTTAAAGAGAATCATGCAGAAATGTTGTATTACCTAAATTTATCATTCCACATGAAGAAAGTTTACTTGTCTAGAATACTTTATTAAGATTATTGTCATTAGCGCTCAATCATATCATTAGAATTGTCTAATATATGGTGTCATGTGGTATATATTAGTATCTCTAATTAATTAATTAATTAATGGTCCTGGACTGTGATTGTCCAGTTGGCCTCTTCTCCACCCTTGTCTTGATCGATCGTACATTGTAATTAATTCGTCAATGTTCTGGAATCGTCCATATAGCTCACCAAATAATGGCATTTGGTACTCAGTAAATCAACCAAAAGTATTTATGCATGTGTTCAAAATTTAATTGTCCAAATATTCTAATATTTTTTGAATTTATTGCACTATTCATATATAAAAGTACAGGAAAAATGGTGTTTAGATAATTTCAACAGCATTATATCCTTGTTATTTCATGAGTTTTATCAAAGACTCTTTTATTTCTATATATATAGGTTGCATTATATCCTTGTTATATTCATGAGTTTTATCAAAGACTCTTATGTCTATATATATAGGTTATGTTGTTATGTTATTAGTATTTAGTATTTCTTTGACGAGTTCATAATTTGTGGAGAACTGTCCACCATAAAATAGGAAGGAGAATTATTAGACTCTATGATTTTTACATTTAGTTTTTTATTCTTCTCAACGAAATTTATATCATACATACACACATATACATAGGGAGTCAATCTATTACTAACATTAGTTACCAAAACTTTCGTAGTTAATATATTTATAACCGTTGATTAGATGATCCAACAGTAAATATGAAACAAAAAAAAAAGGCATTTCCATCAATATTGCTAGTGGAAAGACTTTTAACCAAAAAAAAAAAAAGTCTTTCCGCCATTAATACACTGATAAAAGGTTTTAACCTTAACTCTTTAGTTTTTTTCTCCTCTAATAAGGCCTTAAAAGTCTTCCGCCAATATTACAGGCGGAAATACTTTTTTTTGTTGTTGTTTCATTTGAACCCTTAGATCATTTTATCAACGATTTAAAATGTATTAGCTACAAAAATCTCTATAGCTAACGTTAATCATAAATCGGCCCCATATATATATATATATATATATATATATATATAATATTTAGGATTTTGTCGTCGTTTTGATATATGAGTGAAATGTGAAAGGTTCTGAGATTGATTTCAATTTTATGTATTTATTAAATTTGGATTAGAGAGATAGATTTCAATTATGATTATATGGGCTCCATATATATCTAGACAGCAACCATATGCTAATATTAATGAGGAAAGTATTTTCATTATCTAGCTTCGTGATATATAGTGCAATATATATATACTCCGAATCATGTTCGGTGGGAAAGTCATCCTTACCTTGCACGTATTTATACCAGAGTTCCATGCATGCATTCAATCTATTCGTTGAGGCTAAAAAATTTAGGTATAAAATTTTCACGATATTTAAAAAAATTTGTAAAGACAAAAAATAACGACTAACCCAACGACGATTTATTGTTGGGCAAAAGTTCTAGCGCGAGAGTAAATATCTAAGTATCCTTTAAGATAGAGAACACTGATTAACCTAACGACGGTTTGTCGTTGAGGGAAAGACTTCGACAACTGTTGTTGGGGAAAGACATCGGCATAAGAGTAAGTATCCTTGAGAATCACGATGAGGATCTTAGGGTTCTGTGTGTGAGAGAACTAGAGCAGTATGTTGTCACGTATCTTAGTTCGTGAGAGTTGATGTTTATTTATACTTATCCAATAACCGATTATTATGGAAAATTTAAGTCGACCTGGAATTGTATATATAATCTGACCAACTTATGATTTTCATGTTGGGCTTTTAGAACAAGTAGGACATTTGCGTGTATTTAAATAGGTCCAATAACTCATACCCTATTTTTAGGAGCCTAACACTACTAATTTTCGAATATATATATATCTATCGAGATTCACCAATAGTTTAGTGCACTTTTCATAAATATTTTTAAATATAATAGAACGGAGTAAATTATTTAATCTTACAAAAATTATAAAATAAAATTATAATTGATGAAAATTATTATTATGAAAAAAAATTAAAATATATGAAGTACTATTTAAAATTACTTTAACATGTACTAAATTTTACGTAAAACTAACTAGGTTACTGTGGTTATATCATTTTTTTTAGGACAACTAACTAGTACTTTAAGTAACATCCCTTCGGGTCTTTATACATGTTCATTTACGGTTTTAATTGTTTTCAATCATATATAAAATAGGAAGGCGAAAATTTTTGAGGGTCTTTATCAGTAAATGAAGCAGAAAATGATAAAGTAAATCTCGTTACCGTTTTCTGAAAAGAAAAAGATGTTTGTACATAAAATATAAATGTTTGATTCAAATGTCTTTTACCCTGAGTAATTAATAACAGAAGCTTGCTATCAACCTAGCTAGACTGTAGAATTTGTGTAGATTTATATTCATGAAGTGTAAAAGAACTCATAGATATTGTGGGATGAACAAGAATAAATATTGATAAATGAATGAGAAATAAATTATACTAAAGGAGATAGCTAGAGGACAGGAAGAGCCTAGCACAACAATGTAGAAGTGGGAATAATATTGTATTGGTTAATCAATGATCAGGTCCATGTCAAATACAAGTTGAAGTTTTTAGACACAACAAAACATCTTGTGTCACATGTTATTGTAAATTTAGATACTATAATAGACTAAAACCAAGAAAAAAGCCACCCCCATTTCAACAGTACTATGCAAGTCTTTGTCCAAAACAAGTGTTAATTATACAACAAATTAACCACCTAGCTTTTCTTAATTTCTTCCAATTTAAAATCTTATGTGTTTTCTTCCACCTATTCTACGATCCACCTTTATTAATTTGAATGAATAATTGTGATACAGTTTATTAGATTTTGAGTATTTAAAAATACCATTATTATCTGTATAGGTGCAAGGTAGAAAATGAAAGGCGAATGACTAACATGAGAAATTGGCCCTATCAAATCCGGTCCTTTTTTTTTTTTTTTTTGTGAATTATGATTTTGAAAAATCTAATCACTCGGATATATGAAAGTAAATGATAGTACACAGTAACTTTCAATATCAAGTGTAACACGGTAACAATATATGTAACATTCTTACACTAACTTAGAATGGAAGGCAAAGGCAAAACATACTTTATACTACTATATAATATGCACATTGAAAATATATAGAAGTTTCATATGCCTCCACTTATATCTTATGCTTGTGTTTGGAAACCTATTTCATACACCTAATATGATTAATTAAGTTAATTAAAAGTTACAATTAGTTTCAGATACACATAACGTTTATACTTTATCGATCATTGTTATACGACATACCAAATTATTTTATTACCATAATATATATTGTGCGTTAATTTTATGCCACATAAATAATTAGTATATTATGGTTTAATTTTTAACCATCACCAAACGATGAATTCTATCGAAACCATGCATGTGCATTTGGTTACAACAAATTAATGGATGATAAACCATCGATCATATATTGTGTGTGTGTGTATATATATTCTTGTCCAAAACACTTTTCCCCACTTTTATTAGTCTTGCAGACAAATTCCATTTCAATCAATCTAGCTAGCATTTGTACGGGTAATCTATAATATAAACCTTTTCTCAGCCAATAGAGTTTCAACAGCTCTTTAGTTTTCAACAAACATATATTTAGTACCACCACATATATGATCGTGGTCATATGTCTCTAGCAGTTGTTTTAATTGTTGATATATATATATATATATATATATAAACTATAGGGATGTTAGGGACTTTGTATAAAGTCTCCTTATTTAAATTACAATAATGTCAAACAAAGTTTTTCACTTCCTTTTTTCTCTCTCAATATATATAAACATATATATGTTCATTAGTTATGTGTATATTTTGTCCCAAAGTCTTGGGGCAATGAAACTAATAGCTCGAACAACAGACACAATTTTCTCACTCCCTCCCTACAATTCCTGTTGTTAATCATTCTTACTTTGGTACATTGATCAAAAAGTTGAAACTATGATTTAGATGTTTAATTTGTTAAAGGTGGGATCAATGGAATTATGTCCTAACCGCCACTTCTATTATTAATTATACGTCTTGTGATTATGTACCAACTAAACCACAGGGACCAACAACTTAATTGCATCGACTGCACGTACGTACTAATTCAATTGGTATCCCTCTCATTTTAGTTCGTGGATAGTGTAGATCTTAAGTGATTAACATCCTTCACCATATATATATATGTACGGGGCCATAAGCATTGACATTTCTTGCTAGATATATACACAAGACTTGAGCTTTTCCAACATACTTTAAACCTCAATATGATGGTGGCATGTATATTAGCATTAAAAGAATCTTCTTCAATTCAATTCAACTAGGGTGTCCACGTTACTAGCTTGGTCCCGAAACTGGAGGCAGTACGTTCATGGACTCGAATTCAAACCAACGAAGATTTCTGTGGTTAGCTGATGAGTACGTACCCAAAGAAGATTTCTGTGATGCGAGGTCGCGGTGTGTGTGTTGGGGCGGGGGAGGGGGGGGTGGTAGGGGGGGTGGTGGGGGGGGGGGGTGGATGGGTGGTGAGGCTCCAAAATAGTTGGTTAAAGGGTCCTCATTAATTGATACTTATAAAAAAAAATTCGTCAAAATTGGCTCATGTTTGACTTAAATTCTTTATTATTTTATAAATATATATATTATAAAATTATAATCAAAAGAAAATTTATACATAGTACAATTTACAAAAAAAATCAGTTTTTATAATTATAGAATTGCGTATGTATCATATTAAAGTTAAAGATTTGGTTAAATTGACCTAAACGAATTGTGAAGCGTCAGTTGATTGCGGAGGAGAGGAAGTATCAAAGAAACTTGTCATACGTTGTGAGCCATGCATATCGAAATATCCAAAATAGTTTCCATCAGTGAAATATTTTTTTGACTTTGATATATGAAACTGATTCAAATGGCTGGAACCTATACATTTCCACTCTGGTGAGTTGATTATATATATATATATATATATTTATATTTAACTATACGGATTAAAATAGCATACAATAATACACTGTATGTAATTTTTTGGAATTTTTTGAACTCTTCTACATAATTTTTATAATCATATAAAAATCAATATATTTTAGCCATTGAAAATATACAAATTTTACATAATTATAAAAACCATACTATACACTATGAAATGATTTAAAAATTTGTGTACTACTCTATCTTTAATACTTTTTCAATCCGTAAGGTTAAATTTTTAAGATAAATTATGAATTCATAGATATAAAATTAGTGGGTAGATTTAAAATGTGAACTATAACTTAATTAACTTAACCCCACATATATTTAGTTTCCATATATTTCAAAAAAATAGGAAGTAATATTCCAAATTTTGGAAATAGAAAGAATATAACAGTTCCACATACATGAGTTTCTTGCCAAACAACTACAAGTATATGTTCGAGGGTTAAAAAAAACAGAAAACTGTTTACCTTTAGTTTTTTCTTATCACATCGTCCCTTTTTTTCAGTTTAAATTTTAGAAATTGTAATTCTGACAGTGTAAATTTATATTATAAAAATATAAAATTTATAAAATTTAAGCCGAAACTAACGAGCTTATAATGCCATAGAAATTGATTTCGAACGTACTAAAGTAAAGAAAGATATTTTATCATAAGTGAAAATACTTGCAATGCCATGCTTAATTTGTCGTTTAATTAAGTGATTTTCATGGAATATGGTGTCTTTAATTACGTACACTTTAATTTGGCTTCTATTGTATGATTAATATTAATAGTCAATTATGGTCCTTAAGTACAGTTTTGTTTCCTTGTGGGTGATTAATATTCCACTCACATGCTATAGATTTAAATTTAATTATTAAAAACATTGCGTTTGAGTAAGATTGATTCGAGGAGATACCTAACAAGTGATTTTAGATGAGTACAGTGGCAACTTGGTAACATCGTTGGGAGAGACATTGATATTTCATTATTTATCGTCTCAATAAATAACTTGTTTTTGTGATGGGATTTAAATAACTTGTTTTTTGTGATGGGATTGAAAGAAGGGAACTAATGATCCTTTTGTGGACAAAACAAGCTTTGATGATTGTGTATATATTATCTTGAGCACATTCAAAAAAGAAAAGAAAATAGTAATTTGGTTGGTTATCATTTTGGTCCCAGCATAGCATGTGATGTCGAAGTTGAATTATATATATCTTTATTGAATAATGATGCCATATAAACAGATGATATATCCCTAAATGATGGATAACTAAGTAGAAAACCTTATAAATTCAGCAAAACATGCTAGCAAACATTTGAAAGGCTTTGTAAGTAGAAGACTTGTGGAGGATTACCATGTGAAGAATGAGGTTAATTATTTCTTGCCTTTTGTTGGATATCACAAATTCACAATAAATTAATTCATTCATTATAATGATATTGCCAAAAAAAAAAAAAACGAAACGAAGAAGAAGAAAACATTGTTATCGTTAAAATAGTAATCTGAATGTAATTTTAATAATTATTATTCTCTGTCACCAAAATTAGATATATATATATTTTAATTTTTGAGTTCAATATATCATCGTGTCATTTGACTCATATAGTTATAGTTTGACTCTAATTTTAGAAATGAAGGAATATAATATTTATCATGATACTATTACCATAAATTTATATATGTATTCAACAAAATTTGAATTTCCTCTTTGAGGTCAAATACAAGGGCAATGACTTGACATTTTCCTAAGTCTCACCACATTTCAATGTTTAGTTTTGATGATATAAGGAACATGAGTTGATTTTTAGGTTGTGTTTAGTTCGAAAAAATAAAATGATATGAAAATATAATGAATTTTACACTATTTGTTAGTTTATTTACGCATAAGGTTTATTCTTTACTTCATTCATTTTCACAAATTCATGTGTATTTTTAAATTCAACCTCCAATATGAAGCTTATCTATTCTATTACAATCAAAATTTTACATATAATCTAGCATTTTTTCATTCTCATACTTCATAATTTTTGTGATTTTTGTCTTTCACTACAATTTTTTTCTTATTTACTAATTCTATTTTCATGTCATTTCATTTAATTCAATCAACCGCAACCTTAAAGATTTAAAAAAAAGGGTTTGCTTGAAAGTGCAATTAGTTTTTTCATAAATGGGGAAACAAGACCCATATGGAGGACATAAGGGAGATGGGACATTTTGTTCTACTCATGCGAAGAAGAAGTTGAAATTGCCAAGCCCAAGCAACCAAAGAGAACAAATGGCTTAACCACATCCCTTCTATGGCTAATTGGCTTGCTACGTGCTCTCATATTGTTTCAACTTCAAAGTTCAATCCCTCTCTTCGTTTGATCACCCCCTTCTCCCTCCCCACTCCCCACACACACAACCAAACTATATGCGTTATCTATTCCATTGTCTGTTGTATTTTTTTTAGAGTTGTCACGTGCCCTCTTAAAATTTAGTTTTTTAACTAAGAAATAATGAGTAGTAGATCACTTGTCAATTTATTAAAAAAATAGATCATATGATAAAATAAAAATAGGACAACTTAACTAACTTCAAACCGGAGGCAGAAGAAATGTGAAGGCCCAAGTTTGTGGCTCTCGATAATGCCCAGCGGTATGGGCTATATAGCCGTACTATTTGTTGTTTGGAATGTTGGTGAGATCACAATTCTAATGATAAGTTGATAAGAAGCCATTACTTGGACTTTGTAGTATCTAAACCTAACAGTGAAAGTGGAAAAGTTTTTAAAGTTGCTCTAGACAATTCTAATGATAAGTTGAGGCCACTTACAACTTGTCCGAACCGGAGTAAGTGCTAAATAGTGTCAAACCGTTCAATTTGGTTGATAACACTCTAATTTACAAATAATTAATTTCAAATAAGTTACAGTTTCTCTATTACAAAGTAAATGAGTTCTGAAAAAATAAAAAGTAATCTCATATCTTCTTTCTTCTATATATCAATGTAACAACAGAGTTGGCTTCCTATTCCACTCTCTATCGCATATGGCAAATTGAAAGATTAATTCAATGACGCGAGAACGATCAATATTACTATTTACCGTTTTGTTGACGAGTAAAATGCAATCATATACTTTTTTTTTTTATCGGAAAACATAAATTCATTACTCCCTCGTTTTGCTAGTATAGAGTTTGATTTTCTTTTTCTTTAGTGGTTATTTAATGAGATTCTCCAATATCATGCTAAGAATAGTTAAAATTTTTAGAAGAAAACGTCATTCTTTTGATGAGAAATAGAAAGGAATATTGAAATTTCGAGTAGTTGAAGTTGAAGCAGCTACTTTCGAAATAAAAGCAGTTACTTTCGAAATAACAGAAAGAAAAGTAACGACATGACTGGAAAAGTCAGAGTCGAAAAGAGGATTTCTCACTTTTTTCTCTCATTTAAATTGTGCATGAGACTTTCATCTTACAAGCCTATTAAGTGATAAAAAAGGTAAGAATAACTCATCATCTTCTGTTACGGAAAAATTAAAATTATTTTCTTTTATTACCCTATTTACGTTTCTAAAGTTTAGTAAGCGATAGTATTATTCTCATAAAAATATAAAGGCAATCATGAAATAATATCAGTAGATTTAATACTATTATACTTAAGTAGTAGTAATAAATAGTCTAGAAGGCAAATATGAGACTAGTAAGAACAGGAAATAATCTTAACCATGAAGTCTAGTTTTGGCTCAAATGCAATTGTTGGTTATCTCCTTTGGCCCAGACGGTATCCAAGAACAAATAGTGAACCAAGTTGAGTGAAGAAAGGAAACTTTTATTTATACATTATTTTATATAAAATTTTTAATTTTCATACATCAATACTTATCATGTAATGTGTAAAAAAAACATAGAGTAAAAATAATAGTTTCATAAAGATAACTGTTAGTGTTTTTACAATTAATAATAAAATTAAATTAAAAATTCAAATTTCACTAATCATCATTTTTAATGAATAATTTGTAAGTGCCACTAAATTTTTGAAAAATCCAATGACACGCATATGCTTGAAATGGGAAGTCTCTGGTGGCCTAATAATTTCTCACAAAAGAGAAAAAAAAGACTAAATAATCATATAAATATATACAATACTCTACACACAATTATTAGGGATGACAATTTTATTCGAATTTGTTAACACTTTGTCCAATTCCGAACTTAATGAAATTCAATTATTTAAAATTTATAGGGTTAGTATTCTCACCCTATTTAACCCAAACTCCGATCCACTTATATATAAAATATATTTTTTAATGATTTAAAAAAAATTTGTAAGAGAAAAATATAGAAAAACAAAGAAAAAAAAATAAATTAAAATTAAAAAAATAATTAAGGTAACGGAAAAGAGGCGGAACGAGTTTAGTAAAAATATTAATGAAATAAATTTAGAGTATTATATATATATAACGGATAAAATTTGAGATCAACTATCCGACCCATGACCGGGTCATTGACATGGCTGACCATTATCTTGTTCGTCAGCAGGTCTTAAATGGAGTGAAGGCACTGAACTCTAAAATTATTTTTTAAGCACCAAACACGTGTCTCCGAAGTGGCATTTAAATCAGAACACTACTGTGTAACGGATGTTGACCTTTCTCAAGCTGCTTTCGTCTCTATCTTCTTCTTCATCCGCAATTCTTCACGGTTTCGTTCTCCACCTTCAAATCAATCTCAGCTCGTACTGGTTTTAAACTATGTTGTCTCGCCGGATTTTGCAGAATAAGCCTTGGAGGTGGTGGTTGTTCATCGATTTAACCACCGCCAGTTCTTCACCGCCGTCGACGGCGACCGTAGTACAGAGTCCTCCATTTCTAGCCCGAACTTTTAATTCAAGTCCGTTTTACTCGGCTTATAAATTCAATTCCGTGAGTTTTAATTGATATTTCTGTTATGTTTTTAAATCTGTTCATTAATTAGTAACGATTGGCATTGCGTTCAAATGCTCGTACATTTCAAATTATTCCGGAGTTTGATTTCTTCATGATTATAATTAGATTGAAACTATGTGTAGGGTATATGAAACAGAATATTCCCTTTATCCCTTGTATCTAATTTTCTAAACATAATTATTCGACAATGCAACGAAAATCACAATCACAATACTGACTTATCTGCAATTAAGATCATCTCGAGATTCACCTGTGGCGAATCTGATTTTACTTTCAATCCTGCTATGCTCCCCGAAATTTCCACCGAATGCTCCCCGAAATTCCCTTTTTTTCTTCCTCTTTTCTCCTTGATCCGTACCATCAATATACAGGAGGGCAATTTGTTTTGGTATTTTCACCAAATTTCGTGGCCTATTCGGGCGCATATCATTTTCCTTTTACTTTTTGTAGTATAGAGCTCCTTTTTTAAACTTCCAAACATGCCAGATAAAGAAATAGTCAAATTTGACATGGAAAAAAGTTTAGCTTACAACATGATCAAACTGATACTTTCTTGTATGTTGACTTGATGAAATGTTGAGGAAGTGGGGGCTGGAAGGATTATCCTTTAACCGGCATGGCCTGCAATGCAATAGTATTTTTTTATTTATAATTAATACTCCGTATTCAATCTTTTGCTTTTTAAGTAAATTTCTATTTTGTCCATGGATTATTTTGTAATAATTTATTATTAGCTCTCGAAGTTGGAGGCTCTTTTGAATTGATGGAGAATTGACTCCATGAGTTGTGCTCTCGTCTTCTTATTGCTAACGTCCAAAATAATGATAGAGTATGAATTTTGGAATGGGCATTCCTTCATTCAAGTTAGGGTGCTGGATATTTGTAATCCGACGCCTGACATAAAGGTTTCAGTATTGCTAGATTATATATCAGTAATTCAGTATTAAACATACATTCCTATTTTGATACTAATATATATTTGAAATCCTCAAATTCTATTATAAAATTGAACGTTCTTTTGTACGATAACTTTTTTTAGTATTTTGCTATTTTGGCTCTCACATTAGTTGGAAATTAGACAAATTAACTTTAGTTTAGATTCTTAGGATTTTCACATATGTAACTAGGTATAAAACTAGATACATCTGTATTTCTGGAATGCAGAAACTGTTACTTTGTTACAAAATTAAAATTGTAATGGATCAGTGCTTAGGTAAACTAAGGGCCGCAAAGCATTTGGTTCTGTTATACATATTGTGACATTTAATAAATGGTTATTTTCTGACGATGTGATTATGTCAGGCGAGATTCATCTGTATGTTGGGTTAGTACAACAATCACTAATAATCGTTGAATAGTATATGCAGTTACATTCTGTTCAGATACACATAGGACAAATGTGGATCACTTCAGATTTTATGGTTAAATAGTTTTCCCTTCTCCACCTTGTTGTAGGCGAAAATTCCATGGAGTATGAAGGGATGTTTCTATTCATCTCATGCTATGGTTGATGTTTCAGTTGATGGGATAATTGAGATACCTCTTGCACAAACTGGGGAAGGTATTGCAGAATGTGAACTACTTCAATGGTTTGTGCAGCCAGTGAGTACATAAAGCTTATGTAGCAGTTTCATGCGATGATGTTTACCTGTAATCTAGTGGGGCTTGTCTTTAAGGGTTAATCCAATAGAATAGCTTTGCTGCATTATACAGAGACTGTGTGCATATTCCCATATCATGTTTATTTTATTGGTTTACTAGTCTGCCTTTTCAAATTCAGATTTCGTCGCCAATAATGTTTGTCTACTTTTAAGAAGTTGTCTTGTTTTGACTCATTCTGCTATATCGTTTTTCACGAGTCACTATTTAGCTGTACTATACTTTATATATATTATATACATAACATGTTCCACACACAAAATTCTAAGCTTGAAACTTCAGTGCAAGTTCTCATTGTAAGGCTGTAAGGTATTTATATTCATACTGCATTTCTTGCAAAAGCCAAATAGATATGTACTTCTATTTTATTTTATTTTATTTTATGTCACTTGAACCAATTAGCTATTATACCATTACAAGGCACTCGCTTGAGGCTGTCAACGTTTTACTTAACAGTTCAGTTCACTAACAGTGTATACTTGAGACAATATTAATATCCATTCGCTTATCTCTTTTTCCCTTACATGATTACTTTGTGATTGATGGACAGAGAATAAACGATATGATGTATTTCAAGATGTGACGGTTATTGGAATTATTCTGGCAGGGTGATCAAGTGGAAGAATTTCAACCACTATGTGAAGTTCAAAGTGACAAAGCAACTATAGAAATAACTAGTCGATACAAAGGAGAAGTTTCTCAAATTCTCCATGTTCCTGGTGACATCATAAAGGTATCAGTAGTTGGCAGAAGTAAATTGTGTTCCAACTATGCTGACTTTGTGATTGTGATTGTTCAGCGTTAGTGGTCTAATAAGTGGAGATGTGAACATTTGTATAATATTAGATTATTCTGTGTAAACAGAATTTCAAGCGTCTGTGATTCTTGACTAGTTCTTTTGTTTTTCTTAGGTAGTAAATCTGCAATCTAAATTTATTGGAGGTAATAATAATATTATCCAGCTGGGTAATTTGGTCTAAAAAATATTGTTTTCAAGGCTTCTGGGTTCTGACCTTCATCTATTATATCATACTATAAAATGATGATGTAGTCCATTTAGCCGCATGTGTGAGTAGGCCCGCTTGGAGGTATTATCCGCTCTGGGTGGCTCAGAAGTCTTGAACCCTCACGGCTTTGTCCTTTTCACTTGGAAAAGGCGTCTCTTGGGGAAGGGTTTGAATCTTAGTGCTTATAAGCACATAAGGTACTTGACTCCTAGTTGATGTGGGATAAATGGTACCATCACTATTTAACAATACCTATCTCTTGAAAAGTTGGAACTCATTGCCTGCACCTCTATTTTAACATTGTCTACCAATAAATTGAGCTAACTAGCATTTTGTAGATCTGCTTTTTGTGATTAATCATATTAGTCATACCAATCTAGAATATTCTCTTTATTCTAAGACTTAGTAAATTGTAATGCCTTCCAAATTCGCACAAACTGCAGGTGGGAGAAACTCTACTAAAGTTGTTTGTTGGTGAATTGCTCGTTCCAAACCAGCATTGTGATGCTCTAGAAAAACCTCAGCTGCCTGGTACTGATGCGAGTGACTTGGATATTCAAAGTTCAAAAGATAAAAAGACTGAAATCTGTGGAGTACTATCCACACCTGCGGTTCGTAACCTTGCAAAGCTATACGGTATTAATATAAATGATGTCTCTGGAACTGGTAAGGATGGTAGGGTTCTCAAAGAAGATATTCTTAGCTATGCTGCCGGCAAAGGAAATGTCAAGGAAATTCCAGCTTACCTCGGTGCTGGGCCAACGGAGAAGAAATCGGTAGGAGAAGAATTATACCACCAGGATGGTTCAGCTGCAGGTGGACAGGATTACGAAGATAAGACATTTCCATTGAGGTATAGGTTATTTGAACCGGATATTCTCGGTAGATATCAATTTGATTATTTATTTATTGTGCCTGAAATGCGGGAAATTGACGGTGGAAGCCTTTACTTAGAGATGTCAATATGTCATATTACTCATTCTAGAACACTGAAGTTAAAATGCTATATGATCTTACTCATTCCAGAAGCACAAACAGAGAGACAGAGAAAGGTAGATCCTACATGCTACTAAGTAGAAAAGAGGGTCCTACATATCTGACAAACACGCATAGGGAGAGGGAGATTGTAGTCATGTTCTTCTGTTTTAATGTGAACTTTTGAAAATTTTCTGTTTCATTTTTAGTTAGCAATTGTCCCACCAGTAGATGTACTTCTACAGGAATTTTCCTTTGATGTAGAGAGGAAGCCTAATCTTCTTTCCAATTAAAGACTACTTTGGTTCTCCTCTTTGTTTTTAAAATATTCAAATTTCCCCCTCTTAGTTTTTAACTTACATAAAATTTTCCCTTTATCCATTGTTTTAAAAGTAATAATGAAATGCTAGAATTCACATATTTTCTACCAAATTTGACGTTCCAGTTGATTTGAAGTTGTTGAAGTGTTGACTACATCATCAGTAACTAGTCATGCATTATTAATGGGTTATATACTTATATGTGCTTTAGAAAACTCATATGTGATCGCCAGCCCTCTTCATTTAATGTTTTTTGAGTTATTGTGATAACTATAATAAGAATTATTATTTTGAACTAAAAGAATCGTAAAATAGGTCTCCTTGGAGACTTACTCGGACTTATACACTAATCTGAGTATTTTCATTGAACTTCCTGAAAGTCATAACGGGGAACAATCAAAGCCACACAAAAGGAGCACAGTAAGTGTGCAGTTCAAAGATGTTGATAAGTGCATGACTGGCTAGTAGTGTCTGTCAAACCCCAGGTGATTCTGTTGAAGAGTCTCCTGAAGTTCTTTTAATTCTGCAAGTCAGGGAACAACATATATAAATTTCTTCAAAGGTTTACAAGATAGTAAAGTTAGTGTTATGGTTTTGCAGAGGATTCAGTCGCGCAATGGTGAAGACAATGACATTGGCTTCAAAAGTTCCACATTTTTATTTTGTTGAAGAGATAAATTGTGATGCACTTATGAAGCTTAAGGCATTTTTCCAAAAGCATTCTGATCCAGATGTGAAGCATACTTCTCTCCCAATCTTAATCAAGTCCCTTTCAATGGCTTTGAGAAAATATCCGTTGCTAAATAGTCAGTTCAGGGAGGAGGCGTATGAGGTCACTCTCAAAGGTACATCATCTAGGTCTTTTGTGCTCCAACTGAATTAAGTGGTCTTTCTGTGTTGGTTAATATCTCATCAGTAATAAAGATAAACCTCAAAAAAATCGTCAGATTATTTTTGTCATTTCAAATGTTCAATTTCTAGTTTTAATTTCATATTCAGCACAACTTAAATCATATTTGCTTTGTTTAATTCAGAGTTCTCAAATTGAGGATTAATTTAAAGAACACACGCAGCCTTTCTTGTTTGAATTCTACGTTTAACTAAGAGCAAGACATTTGAGTCTTGCTATCTGCCTTACCCTCTTTTTATGTGCGGTTTCTCCCTTCATTAATATGTTTCTGTCATTTTTTTTCCTAGGAGTTCTCAATATATTCCTTCATGTATCGTATATTTCTTGAGGCTTGTGTAAGGTTATAGATTACAAGGATGATCCATTTCTATTTGAAGTTGGAAATTTTCCTATATTATCTAAATTAAATACTGTAAAACTATATGCGTAATTCTGGATATGAGCCAATAGGCCTCATGCTTTTACTAGCTCTAGTTATAAAGCATAATGATAATATCTTCTGTTTTAATAGGCTCCCATAATATTGGAATTGCCATGGCTACACCTTCTGGTTTAGTTGTACCAAACATCAAGAATGTTCAATCGCTTTCCATATTAGAGGTTAGTTCTTTATTCTGGTCCATTAATGTTATTTTTTTCAATGGTTTGATTCTCGTACATAGGGGACAAACTTACACATGAAAAGATAAATCTAGTTACTCAGCTTTTCATGTCTTCTCGTAATTGATCATCTGGTATCCAACAATAGTGGTTCTGCTTCACTTATTCAGTTGTAAATATTGACGGTCTGCTACTCTTCCCTTCACTAGGTTGTTAGAAAAAGCTAGACAACTATATTTAATAAGAGTTTTTATTGCACTGGGTTTTTTGCTTTGCAACTTTCCTGCCTTACACACTATATTACCCTGCCTGCTGTTCGTTTATTACCTCTGTGGATCCTCTTCAAAATCTACTTAAAAGGTAAAATACTGTTTTTTGCAACATTTTGAGTTCAGTATTGAGATTTCAAGAGGAGTCAAAGAAACTTCTTCTTTAGTGATTGCTGGACATGGTACAGGCAATTTCGTACATTGAAGTGATAGATTCCTAAAAGAGTGAGGTACTTATAATTATGGCATTTTTTACGCAGATTGATGCTGAACATTGTAGATTAATTATGAGATTGATTTATGAACATTTAGAAGTCCACATCAGAATTTCAGTAGTTTGCTTTAAGTGATGGGTGACATGCAAGCCTGATAACATTGATTTCATTTTTGTCCACCATATTATTAAAACATGATTATTTTAGCGTTCATGTATCTTACTGGACAGTACCATTATCTGCTGGGCTTTCAATAGAAGGAATGACTACCCCTGCAAAATAAAAACATAAATTAAAAGGACAACTTCATTGGCATATTTAACTTGATGCTTATTTTTAATTAATCATTATTTTTTAAGTGTAGGCTTTAATCTTCATTTACCATCATATGCTTTGTTCCTTAGATAACGAAGGAACTTTCACGGCTACAACAGTTGGCTATGGCGAACAAGCTTAGTCAGGATGATGTATCTGGTGGAACCATAACTTTAAGCAATATTGGGTCTATTGGTGGCAAGTTTGGTTCACCTCTTATCAATGTACCTGAAGTTGCAATAATAGCTATTGGTCGAGTGCAGAAGATTCCTCATTTTAATGATGATGGAAATGTTTATCCTGCATCAGTTGTGACTGTAAGTTAATGTTTGACTTCCATATTCATTGTAGATCACATACTGCACTTATTTGTAATGCCATACCTACCATTAATTACGTTGGAATAATGAAGTGCATAGTCATAACAGTATGTTTATAAGGTTAATACATTTAATAACATCAAGGCAGTAATGCCTGAAGTGTACATGTCAATCACTTGTCATCAACTTAAAGATGTAATCGTATGATTTGAAAGGAGATGCACAAATCTCTCCCATGAACATGTACAAGAGAAGTTGCACTTAGCCTGTGGACTGCTGGTTGTGCATATCAAACCTTCAACATGTATACCTTAAATGTGATTTTGATGTTCTTGGGAGATTTTTCTGGTCAACTTTCATACATGCATAAGCACAAACCATCGGGAAATATCAACCAGTACTACCTAATATACGCTTCTTCTGAAATTCGAAAATGAGTGTGCTCGAAAGGGTCCTAGGTGTAAAATTCCTATATTATCTTGTGTGCTAAGTACTTGTATGGATTGGGAGGAAAAGAAATTTCTAGATTGATAGATGGGCAAAGTTGTGCAGATGAATGGCTTTGACTCTCTAGAATTTAGTGGTTTAAAACCATGTCGAATGTCTGATATGTTTTTCTTCGCCACTCTTTATTTCATCAGGTAAATATTGCCGCTGATCATAGAGTTCTGGATGGAGCAACTGTTGCATATTTTTGCAAGGAGTGGAAATCGTTTATAGAAAAACCTGAGCTGTACATGTTGCATATGAGATGAGCCACTTCAATCGTACACATCAACTTCAAGGTTTCATGTCCAATTAATTTGATTATTTAATCATTCGTCCCTAGTTTTGTTCAGTACCCCTACTCCCCTAGAATTTTGGGGTGTTTGGTTCTCACATGGGAATGTGGATGTGGAAGGGAATGGAAATGGTTGGTGGAATGAAATATCTTGTATGACTTAAAATTAGTAGAGTTCGAGATGGTTTGTATAATTTAAAACTCGTTCCTTCGGAAAAAGCATTTTTCTATTTATAGATCGATCAATTCCTTTCCTGTTCCTATTCCTATTCCTAGTCCTTCCATGTCCACTATGTTATCAAATTTACTCCGACTAATCCTTATTAGACTGTCATTTGCATCCCGTCTTAAAGTGTGAAAAAAATTAGAGAAAATAGAGGTTTTCAGTAATTTATAGGGGGAGGAAGAAGTTAAAAACAACATAAACGTTGTATTTACTATTCACCAAGTTGAGAGATGAAATTATACGATTTGCAAATGATATATTTAATTTTAATTTTGAAACGATGGAGCATTTTTCTTTTATCGAATCTCCTCCGATTGGTTAAAGAAATAGTTAATCAAATTCAACCATTGTTTAGTGAACGAACTCCTTTAACCGTTGGTTGTTCCCTTTTTCGAAACTTTTTGCTAATAAAATGTTAAACTTCTTTTGTACATGAAAAGTTTTTAATTGATAATACAATTAATTTTGTGACAGCTATTAAAATAGATTAACAAACACATAAGTTTTTTTTTTTTAATCTTTTCTGTCAAATGTAACAAAGTAAGTTTCAAAATTGTACTTAAAGCAATCATAGTTTTCCAAGCATAAGTATAAAGGTAGGTAGACCACAAGACAAGCATATAAACCTCTTAAAATTTTACCTTAAAAAAATATCTTACAATTTATCTATATATTTATGCAGTTGTTGCGTTTTAATCCGCAACTCTCTTCTTGACCATCTCAGACCTGGCAAAACAAAATCTAAGCTTATGGGTGGCTCAGTCTATCTATAAATTTTAAGTATTTTGAGTTTTTAATTTGTGCTCTCAAAAAATTGGATATTTTTAACCCAACTTATTTTAGTCCAACCCGTTAAAGCACTGCCTATGAATTACTCAGCCCGTTGCGTAAGATATTTATATATATTTAATTTAGAACTTATGTCAAGATTACAATTAGAAAATTGAATTCGTATATCTCAACTTTTTATTGGATGAATGGATGTTAAGGAAAAGTGCACCCCAAAAAAGACCTCCGGATGATAAGGATTGAGTCATCAAATGCTTCACACATTCACAACGATTTAATTTACTTTATTATGAATTTTTTGCAACCTATTTATAGTATTTTATAATTATGTGTTGAAATTATAAATATTTTGAAAATTATTTGTGAAGTATTTTATTTTTATTTGGGGTTGGTAAATTTAATTGGTAAAAATTAAAAGGTAGTTTGTATTATTTTGTTTATACTTTCAGTATTCTATGTGGTAATATAATATGGTGCTTAATATATTTAAAATTTAAATATTATAAATTTGTTTTATAATATTTAAAAAGATAAAAAGACCACAGCCCGCCCAGTCCATTGAATCTTGGATTTTGCGCTTCCAAGATGGGCTTAGAAAAAATACTGAACCCTTTTAGCATAGACTATCTATTTGTCAGGTATAACTTCAGTCACGGTGAATTTAACGGATCAACTTATTTCTTATGTTATATATTTTATCCTTGTTATATATACTAACTTCAGAATCCGTGCAAAACACGGATTACTGTTTGTCTCTAACTTTTAATGAGATTACTTTTATAAAGGTAAAAAAAGAAGTTTACATACGTATATAATCAAAAATAAATTTATAATTTCATGAATAAGAGAAACTTTTTCATTTAAATAATATTTTTTGATATTATTATTCTAATAGAGTAATCTGTATAATAGAAATAAAATATTGATAGAGTTAAAAAACATAAAAATTCTATAAAATATGAAAAAATGTAATTTAATTTGAAAAGAATATTTTTTTATGCGAATGACCTGCTTCTCAAAGTTTGGGAGGGGATGAAATTGTTCAAGGAGGGAAATGGATGGAAACGAGAATGAGAAATGATGAAAAAACTTATTATTATAGAAATTGATGGATGAATATCGTTGTCTATTTACAAGTTTCGTAAAATTTAGACGTTATAAGTTTGGAAGACACAAAAGTTTATTTCATTCTCGTACTAAAAAATTCAACATTTTACTAAAAATAATAGATAATTGTATACTAACTCTTTATATATATATAATAATAGATTTGAGAGAGACTAACCCTCAGCAAACTGTATATGTTGGTTGAGAAAAAAATGGTCCGAATTTAATATCCTTGCAATTTAGAAGTGACACCCACGGCTTTGTACCTTTTTCTCGAAATTCCTTCGTAGAATAACATAGTAAGACGTGTCAATAACCGCTTCTTTCTACAGAGTAATACTGCAAACGTCTCCCGCCTTTTCAAAAACATTTTCTCTCTCAAAATTTCAAAAAAGTTTCCTCTCCAAAATAAAAATGAAATCATCCCAAACATCCTTCCCCTTCACACTCGTCGTTATCTTCACGATTTCTCTCTTCTCATCCTTCGCTCCTCATCTCTCAACTTCTGGTAAAATCTCTCATTAATCACATACCACATTCATCTACATCTATAATCTAGCATTTCTATTAACGCGTTAATCTCCTTTTTTTTTTTTTTTTTGTATGTAGAAGATGATGTTCAATTGCCCAGTTTTGCTTTCGGATGGTTAGATGATAAAGACACGTTCGCGGCGGGAGATATAGCTACTATAAAGGTGAAAGTGCTGGGAAATTTTGAGATCCACAAGTATAATCATACTTTCAATCCTAACATTACAGTGAATGATAAGATCGGAAACAGTTCACTCATCTCCGGAGTTTCTTCGAGTTTTGGTGATGATTTTAATGATTGGAGAATTACCTATGTACCAATTATGGTTGGGTTGCTCAATGTTCTCATCACCGATGACAATTTTAAAGTATTTGATTCCTCCCTTCATTTTCATGTTACACCAGGTCTATATTTTTATGAATAATTTAGCTTTTACTGTTCTTTGCCCTAGAATTGTAACTTATGTTTTGATATATTGTCCGTTCATGTTTGGTCCGATGTTTTGATTTGGTGATTTGTATAATAGAGATAAGGTATTGATAAGAGTAATAGAGTATATTGTCCGTTCATGTTTTGTCCGATGTTATGTTTTTGCTAATAAATTGTTAAACTTCATTTGTACATGAAAAGTTTTTGATTGATAATACAATTAATTTTGTGACGGCCATTAAAATAGATTAACAAACACATAAGTTCTTTTTTTTTTTTTTTTAAAAATCTTTTCAGTCAAATGTAACAAAGTAAGTTTCAAAATTGTACTTAAAGCAATCATAGTTTTCCAAGCATAAGTTTAAAGGTAGGTAGACCACAAGACAAGCATATAAACCTCTTAAAATTTTACCTTAAAAAAATATTTTACAATTTTATCTATATATTTATGCAGTTGTTGCATTTTAATCCGCAACTCTCTTCTCGACCACCAGGGGTTAGACCTGGCAAAACAAAATCTAAGCTTATGGGTGGTTCAGTCTATCTATAAATTTTAAGTATTTTGAGTCTTTAATTCCGATATATGGTGATTTGGTGCATTTTTAAAATGCTATTAGAGGTGTCTAATTTTTGCCTTCATTAAATTAGATTGTTGTTCTTTTATTTCCTTGTGTTTTTGTTGCAAACTGTTGTGTCCTGACTATAATAAGTAATGTGGATGGATATGTACTTCATTTTTTTTCTCTATTCTCTGTAACTTGTAATATGTTAGACCTGTTAAGTGCTATGATTTGTTTTAATTTTTGATGTGATTGTTGTATTTTAGGGCGACTATATCCATCTGCTGGAGTTGTCTCATGGATGGGACAGGTGAATGAATTAGTGGCTGGGGCGGTGGCTACAGTACTGATACTTCCTAAAGATGCATTTGGGAATAATGTCTCTGCAAGTAGTGAGGGGTCGAATGTTCATAACTTTAGTTTGTCTGCATCTTTTGCAAATGGCTTGAGTGCACGTGTGCATAATGTTACCAATAAAGGATGGAATGAACTTGGCTATATCTGCATGGAGTTTATTGCAGCAACAGCTGGAAACTTCTTTCTTCATGTGGAAGAGGGGAATCAAACCTTGAATGGCTCTCCATTGATGTTTAAAGTGATTCCAGGTGAAATTAATACTGGGAAACCTGTAATATGTAGTTTATATTTACTTAAGAAAAAGGTAAAAACAATGTATTTTGAGACAGCAATCAATAAACTGAAAGAAGTCAATTAGTCATTGATCTTCATTTTTCTCATAATTCATAGCAGGTGTAATACATATGGTCCGATGCCTTTCTTGGTTTTCTCTTCTTAGTGTAACGTCCACGATGAATGTAACCTCAGATATATTATATAAATACTACAATAAAGTAAAGATACATTCTTTTACATTGTTGGTTGATATTTGTGATTCTAGTCAACATTTATATTTGTTTTTACTAATGTAGTAGTCCTCTGCATTCATTAGAAAGTTATTTTCTAAGCAACATTATATGGTGATGGTTACAGGGCCACTCAATGTATCCAATTGCGTGCCTCGGTGGAAATTCCAGACAAATTCCTTTCAGCTATTTTCTGTGATGGAAACTTACATACACCAGCAAGATGGAGATGGAAACCTTGTTCCTGGATTGTTTGGATTTGACATTGAACTCATCGAAAAGGGCACAAATTTGTCTATTCCTGTAGGAGACCTAAGCTTTGAAGAGGTGGTTCCAGGTGTCCAGTTATGTTCTTTCAGCCTAATGGAACCAGGGAACTTTGTGTTTGTGATTGCTGATAAGGAGCATAATAACCACATTTCCCATGTGCCATATGATTTTACTGTGTACATAGGTGCTCTTTTACCTGCATTTGTATCCACTTTGATTACCTATCGTCACATGCTTCTGATAAAGTCTCAGCATTTCTTTTACTATTTTTAATGGAAAAAATAGCTACTGGTGCATTTCCTTTTTTTCTTTCACCATATATGGCTAATGTGGTTGAATATCGATAGGGTATTGCAGTGGAGTTGATAGTCTTATCAATGGATCTGGTTTGAATAATTCTGTTGCTGGTGAAGTTTCAAGGTTCTCTATCTCCTTAAAAGATGCTTATCAGTATCCTGCTCCTGTTGAGCTAGAAAAACTTGAAGTTCAAATTTTGAGGGAAAATGATACTGATTATGTCCGGTCGAGCATATCTCCAGTGGATTTTGTTAACGGTATGATGACAAGATCAACCTTTTTCTTTAAATCTATTTGAAAAATGATCATTAAATGTAGTTTAAGTTGCATGAATCTGTGAAACAGGTAGTCAAATGTCAGGAGAAATGAATTTTGGGACCTTCAATGGAGAAATGAATTTTGGGACCTTCAATCTTTTAAAGACTGCTTATGCTCCATCACCATACCCAAATAGCAGTGTAAGGAGGATATCTACATACCACCTCTTATTGGAGGGAGTCCTCTGATATGCTTAAACATAATTGTCTTAGTTTTCTTTTTCCAATTGTGTCCAGTCGACACCTTAATATTTAAAAAAATCCAAAAGGGGGACATATTGGATGGGGAAAAGTATGACTCTCATTTCCAGAGAGAAGTAGTATTTCCATTTTATGATCATTCATATTATGTATTTCAGATATTAATAGCAACTTGTTTGACTTCAGTCAGCTGGGAGCTGGAAAGTAAAAGCTAGTGAATTTGAGGTCACCTATAAAGCAGAAAAGATTGGAATATATGCAATTAGAATATTTTGTGGAAATATTCAGTTGCATAGTGGTTATCCAGTCAGGAAGGAAGTCAGTGCAGGTATTTATTTTCTGTAGTTAAAAATGATGCTACATATTTTGTATTCATTTTGCTGTATACTGGTATAGGGCAAAACTTGACGTAACTTTGCAAGGACATATTTTTCCTAGCATACTTTGTCTGCAAAATCGGCATTCGATGATCTGTACATTCTGAAAACTTAATAATTAAGCATTTCTCTTCATCAATTGAACAGTTAGATCTATAGCATTTTAGCTTGTGTTCTACAGTGCTTTGGAGCTATAGCTTAATCTTCTACATGATTTGCTACAGGAGAGGTCAATACATCCATTTCAGGAGTTGTGAAATTCTCAGAAAATGTACCAACGCTAACTAATAATGAGATAGTAGTGCAGCTTATGGATTCATTTTCCAACCCCGTCCTTCTACAACAATCAAGGCTAAAGCTAGAAATTGGTTCCATTAATGGATCAGAGGCTTCAACTACAGAATTTGTAGACAACAATGATGGGTCTTATACTGGTTCCTATGTGGCAAACACTGTTGGCGCTTATGAGATTTGTGCTTCATTTGATGGAAAGCGCTTCGCTCCCTGCCCCTTTGGTGTGAATGTACACAGTAGTAAGTATAAGTACCAAACTGTGCAAGTTTTATCTATTAAATTGTTAGCTTCTGATTGTTAGGTCAATGTTCTTGAAATATGATTCAGTGTATGTTGTTTGTGTGCATTAAGAATTGTGATTATGCACAATAGTGATATCCATGGATCCATCTTTAATGTATGCGTGATTCAGTTTTCCTAGAATAGATTGAGCGACGAGCTATAGATAAGTCTATTAAAATGATGGTGGTGTTCTGATTGATAGTTGAGTTGTTTGACATTAAGGATTTATGGTTCACATTGTTTTACAACAACTTGCAATAAGCTTGGTGAATATTCTTTGAATCTACCGAAAGTCTTCCTTTTTTTCTTCTTTCCTTTTATATTATATATTCTATGTCGACCCCAACTTGTTAGGGTTATGCTGGTTAAACATTTAATCTGCGGCTGACTGGCTGCTTATGGAATCCAACAATTTCTTCTTATTATTCTTCTCTTGGGGGTGCAACTTTGTGCTTCTGGTGTAAATAGTGATATTTGTTCAAGGAACCATGAAAACTTTTTTTTACATCACAGTAATACGCTTCTCATGTTTATTGTCTCCCGTTTGCTACTTTACAATGATGTGGGTTGTTTATTTCCATTATGTATTGGAAAGTTGTAGACATTTTCTTAAGAAAATGACGTCAACTTCTTTTACTGTTCTGTAGTTGAATACTTTCCTAAAGCAAAGAACGACTCAGTGTCTGTCTGGGAGGATGAATCAATTGCTTTTAGCACACTTGAAAATGATTATTTTGCCGGTGACAATGCAAGTATTATTGAATTTTCAAAGGTACGGTACTACTAGGATTCTAGATTTACAGTACATATACATATATAAAGCTCAAAAATAGATTCAACCCAGTCAACAACTATACATAGAGCTGACACTCTTGTTGATTTAGGTCACAAAATTATCAACCCCCTCCCCAACTCCACCCAAACCCCAATGTAATAAACACGTTATATTCTCCACATTGTTACCTATCTTATAATGCTTGTAAAACGGATCTTATAAGTAAAATGTCAATTTAATCTATTTTCTGACGCCAGTTTATTTTATAACTGCTGTTCTGTTTATTTCTGACGCCAGTTTCCATCCATCATAATTGTTAGCATTGGTTATAGAGATTTTGCTTTGACAAAAACTGAAGAATCATATATTTTCTTGGCAGCCAGGTCATGGTTCGCTTTTGCAGTATGGGCAACTTTTTAGATATACGCCACATAAAGGCTTTTGTGGGAATGATAGTTTCTTTTATGCAATATCTGATGAGAATTCCAACACTGCTTCTGCTTTTGTCCATATATCTATCCTTAGTATTCCGCCCCAGTTTGTTTACTTTCCCAGCCAATTGCAAGCAACCGAAGATATGTTAACTCCTGCATTTGGGTAATGTTCAAATATATACTGTATATGACAAGGCATTTCTTCTCTCTGTTTAGCTAGGTTTCTTTTAGTAAATTAAGTATTTGGATTTGCCTTGTTTTCAGAGGCTTCAGCAACTTTGAGATTATATATTCGGATACAGCGGAGAACATCTCTATCACACTTGGGGCTCAATTTGGAACAGTTTCCCTCTCTCCTATGGTCATGCAATTTTGGCAGCCAATGTGGACTGAACTTTCTGTAAGCAAAGGCAATGAAAATGCTGGAAACTTAATTCTAGAGGGTCGCTTGGAAGTAATTAATTTTGCCCTTCGGTCCATCCGATACCTCGGGTATTATACTCTGGACATAGTTTGCTGATAAATAGATTTAATGATGTACGGAATTGGGGTGTTTAGTGCTTCATGATCCAGTTGATTACAATCTGAATGCGTTATGGTCCCACTCTTGTCTGTTTATTAATTTCGAAGCTTTCATTGGTATAAATTTTGCATCAACGTCCAACTTATGTACAGGTAGAATGCATTACATTACCTTTGGTTTGGCCTGATTTCTCCAATATACCTAAACATGGTATGAAAATGAAATAGCTACTAAACGGTCATTTTTGTGGAAAAAGGATAATGTTCTATGAAGTTTCTTTATAAACCCTGAGAATATCACCTGATCATCATGTAGCAATGAATTTTTTTTTCCATTTTCAGCATTTGCAATTATGAACTTACCATCCTGGTGAGAATGCTGAATAATACTCTATTCCAACTGCTTATGTAAGTCACTTCCGTAGAAATTGTTGCATGACTTGTTGTTTTGGCTGCTTCAAATCAGAGACGAGAATTTTTATGGGTATGACACGATGCAAGTTTCTACCAAGAACAAAAATGGAAAGAATGAAATAAAGGTTCCGATATTTGTGGAACCTATCAATGATCCTCCATTTGTCAATGCTCCTGAATTCATAATCTTGGAAGAGAAGAGAAATGAAGATGAAATACTGATCTTTGATAGCCAAAGAGACAAGTTCAATTTTTCTGTTGGGGACCCAGATCTTCTTTTCCTTGGTATGTTTAACGACTCTCCTATCAGGTTGTTTAGGATATGAAGAGTTCTTGAAATTTGTAAGACAGACACATATTTCAAGAGTATCACATTTACATCTCCTTTTAAAATCAAACTTAAACTTGATTTACAAGGGTCATTAATTTCCTGGGCAAATAAAAATAAACACTTGTAGCAAATTATGGGAACTGTATTAATACTTTCTGGTTACTAGAAACGTGGACTGTTGAGCAGAATGCTTGGAAATTATTTGCTTGGGAAGTTATCCATGAAAACCATTTCGCTCAAAACTTGCTAGAGTAACCGGTTCTAGGGTAGATGTGAAGAGCTCAAAATGTGATGTCATTTACTTCATATTCTTTTTTATTTTCAAATATAGATGTCTGAGACAGTCAACTGGTTGTTTTTATCTCAGGAAATGATTCTCAGTTTCTGGTCATGTTTTCTGTGGAAGTCAGTTCTGGATTAATCTCAACTAATCTACCAGCTGACCTTATTAGTACGACTGAACTGAAATTAAGAAGTAGTTATCAATGGCAGCCACTTCAGACATTTGTTACAATCTCAAAACATTTTATGGTCAAAGCAAAAGGAATCAGATTCCGTGGAACAGTAAATGAATGCAACAGTGTCATGCAACATCTGTCATACCATGTGAGTGCAACCGAAAACTTCAACATTTATCTTCTATTTCCTCTTTTTCTATGATAATTTCTGCTTGTCCTTCATGCTCCATTTTATCATAGATAACTTGTTGCTACGTTAATAGTCAAACATTTTATTTGGAAACTAGATTCAAAAGCTCGCTTATATGCTTTATTTTTTGAGCGAATAATTAGTTAGTAATTACATATGCAGGGTGGGCAGCATGGTGCTCGTCTGACAGTGTCAATAAATGATATGGGCAAGTATGGGTGTTTTCCGGATTGTTCAAAAATGATGTCCAAGCCCCTTTTTGCTGAGGCTACTATAAACCTAATAAGACGACGGCCAATGAGTTCATTGGCAGCTCATGGTAAGTATGGATATTCTGAGTTGTGGTTTACACGACAAGATATAAGTCCATTGGCCTTTTTTTCTGTTCCATATTTAAATTTGACAGCAGTTAGACGTTAAGTTCTCTTTCTAATTCAAACCGCTCATAACCAATAATGTCTAGACTTTTCTTAAAAGATCCGTTGCTTTACACATGGAAGCTGATGAGTAATTTTATTGTATGTACCTAGAAATGCCTGATATCTACTTCGTTCTGTGGACATACAGCTCTTGGATCAGCAATTGCGTTTGAGTTCGTGGTGGTGTTCGCTCTTGGTATGATACTTACACTTTTTATGTGTAAATGTGCATTTGTGCTTGTACGCGAAAGAAATGAGAGGCAAAAAGACCATGTCCGGTGTATTGAGCTCTCTAATGTTCAGTGTCCTGAGAAAACTGTGAGTATGCCTCCGTATCTTTCATTATTTCTTGGCACCGTTGGCATAATTAATTTAAATTACCAGTTTTGCATGGGTGGTCTGCAGTTTATTTCCATGTTTCTTTGTCACCCTTGAGAAAATCCAATATAGCGTTTTCTGTATTGAAATGCAGTTATGTGCAAAATTTTCAGAGAATACAAGTCAATTCACTTCTTGTTGTCCAAGACCCTTCTCGATCACTAGCCAGCCTACCGTTTTCTGCCAGCGGTAAGTAGTAGTTCAACTGGAATTACATTGTTAGTTATGTAATCAGACGATAATATCATAAAAGGATATCAAAACCAACTTCTTAAAAATAACAGATTTCGATGCACCGCTTATGAATTTCTCAATTAAGGAAAGCAATATTTGTGCTCTTTTCTTTCAACTTCATAGAATCCATTTTTAAACCGAAATCAATCTTCAGGTCAGGCCTTAAATCTGGAAATATTAGCGAAGGGTCGCACAGTTTATCCCAGTCATCTGGAGATCATGGAGGTACTATGCCTGGTTCCTTGTCGATTGCTTCTGGGAAGAGGCGAAAAGAAAGAACTTGAAACATTTGCTAAAATTAAATCTTGCAAATATGTAAATATCTGAAGTATGTAGATTTGTGGGAGCTTGTTTTTACGACAGCCCAGTGATAGTATCATTTTCCTTTTAAATTTCTTTCTTTTAGGTAAATTAATTATACAGATTTTTTTATATGCCTATTAAACTTTAGTCGAAATGAGAGTAGTTACATTTAATGTAATATTTGGTGTAACACAGATGTTAAAATTTTATTTATTTGTATCAATAATATTCTCTCTATTTCAAAATTAGAGATATATATTTTTTGTTGGTTGTTTCAATATTAGGAATACATTTTTATATTTAGACTATAAATGTAATTGAGTTTTTTAAACATCATTTCACAATTTTACTAATTTAATTAATTTTATTACATCTATTATTTGGTGGTTTTTATTATAATTTTCACTAAAATAACATGATAATAAAGATATATTTGGAACATAAAAATTATTTTTAAAAATTATCATTTTAAAAATATATCTCTAATTTTGGAACGGAAGGAGAAGTAGTAGATTAAACACCACCATCTAATGTGTTAAGTTTTGATTAATATAAATATAAAATATTTTATTCTATTTATTAAAGTAGAACTGATCTCACTCGAAACACTGTGACAGCGTCGTTGGCATGATTATTATATACGGAGTATACATATCTTTGTTACCTAGGCAATGTAATAGCATCTGTTTTTAATCTTTGATATTATGTTATTTGTTATATTTCTTTTTCTTAGTTTTCATTTTTTATTTAAACTCTGGTCTGGTGACTCCTCATGGCAGTTTGCACTTTGCAGGTTATAGTTGTTGGACAGAATATATAAGACAACTAATTTTGCTTAAAATTGACAACCAATTTAGGAAGCCTCGTGATGTATGTTATATCCTATATCGCGGTAGAGAATTGGGCTCTACATAGTGGGGGAAACTTCTTCCAAAATGCTAACAATACTGCTGTTTAAATATTATAATGCACTCATTCCATTCCAAAAAAAAAAAAAAAATTTAGATTTTTGATTTATATTAATTTTGTATCTTTGTATTTTTAACTAAAAATTAAATGTACAAATCACAAGTTTTTTTTTTATGAAATTTGTTATGAATCACTAAATTATGACGAGATTTATAAGTTTATAATTGAAAGTTTTTTAATTTATAACAAATTAATAAAGAAAGATTTCAAATGTAACTCTTTTTTGGAATTTTTTTTCAAATGTAACTCTTTTATTTGAAACAGAGAGAGTATTATGGAAAAATAATTCCAATTTCTCTGGTTCTTTTCACCAATCTATGAATTTCCCCCACAATTTTCTCATTTTTAGTATGTCATTTACATATTGATTACTTGTTGGTTCCAAAAAAATAATTATCTCCTAATTTGTTTCTAATAAGTTTTAAAATTTTGAGTTTTATATAATTTAACTATGTTAATGGATGCCAAGGTTATTAATGTAAAAAAGATATAGAGATTTTATGTTTATTGTTCTGAAAGTTAACCAAAAAATTCAATTCTCTGCGTCGATAAGAGTTCAAATTCATTTTGCTAATCGAAATTATAAGATTTTAAGAAAAAAAGTCTCTCTATTAACATTAAATTATATATTTAGCCTTTCTATATCAAGTCAATTAAATTTACCCTAAACTTATTTTTTAATCAGATTAAGAAAATAAAAAAATATTATTTGTATGCGACCATGAGGGTGTGTAATCAATTTAGTGTGTACCCTTGCAAAAGTAATTTTCTCAGTAAAATTCTAGGGAGAATTGAATAAATAGGAAGCGACATCCGAATGCCAACTATTACTGTATTATACTCGTTATACGCACTGGACAAATTTCCCCTTCTATAATCAATCGGAAAGCTTAGCAGATACACATCTTTTATTTGGGAGCTATCGCCGCCGGCGAGTTCACGTTGACTCTCCGTTCTCTCTGTTTCACTCTTTTTTGTATAGTAAACGAAGTCAAATTGATTAGCTCAGAGAGATCATTCATATCAATCATTTCCATGGCGACTTCAACCTCAGCATATCAGAAGCTTTTGAGTGTTGGCACGAAGATCGTCGCCGTCGGACGTAACTACGCCGCTCACGCCAAGGAACTTGGCAACGCTGTTCCCAAGGTGCTCACCAATCTCTCTCTGTTAATGTTACTAGCTTTGATTTGAGGTGAACCTCAATCCTCTCATCTATCATATACAAAATAGCTACTTATTGGAATTTTAGTTTTATTTATTTATTTATTTAAGATTTGTACTCGTTTCTGTGTGTGTAATGGTTGTATCGCGTTTAATTTGTTTGTGTTTATTGGCAGGAGCCCGTGTTGTTTATGAAGCCAACGTCGTCGTATTTGGCAAATGGTGGAACGATCGAAGTGCCACATCCCTTGCTATCGCTTGATCATGAGGTGGAATTGGCAGTTGTGATTGGCCGTAAAGCTCGAGATGTTCCTGAGTCCACTGCTATGGACTTTATTGGAGGTGATTTCGTAATTTGTTTATCGCCAATGCTATACATATTCTATGTGTTTACATTCTGCAACTAATAACGTTCTTTTGTAAAGTGAAGTTATGTTTTTGTATAAAATTAGCAAGAATGAAGTGTAGGAACTTGAAGGTACTTTTGAATTAGCAGAAATTTGGAGCTTATATGAAAAGTTCTACTTGTAATTAGTTCATAAGCTTAAAGTCTGTCGTGATTTGTGCTTCAGGTTATGCGCTTGCTCTGGACATGACTGCAAGGGAAATCCAATCTTCTGCCAAGGTGAACTTCTTGAATTTCTCATATAAGGCAGACGGCTACTATGTTATCTAGGCTATCGGTTTAGCTTGAGATACATTTTACCTCTCAATTGAATGTCTAGTGCTCCCTTTTGATCATATATATGTAAGGAATGCAAGTGAATGTAAAAATGTATGGGTTCCTTGTTAAAATCCTGAGATGTACCCGTGAACATGATAAAGTCTTTCTAGTCTTCCGAAATATGCAAGATGTTGATTCATTGATCATAAGCTGTATGTTTCTTCTAGGAGAGCTGATATATTACATCCTGGTTTCAGTTGATATGGTATTTGCAGTTATGATATCTTGAACGAGCCGTGTTTACTTGTGACTTTTTAAAATCTTTTGAGCCCAACAAATGCATTGAAAAAACTGCAGCGTGTATAACTTTAAATATTCTTAGTAGTGTTTGGTTGAATTCATTTTTCTGTCTATAATCATCAAGATCAACAACACCTTTAACCCAAACTTGTTGGGTTGGCGATCAACAAATCATAAAAGAAATTAGAGATAAATAATTAAAGATAAATAAAAAAAAATAAAGAGAATAACAGAAAATTAATAAATGAAAGATAATAAAGAGAAGGAAAAAATGGTTTGAAAATGACTCAATATTGCTGTTTATAATGTATTTTCTAATAATTTTTGGAACTCTGATTGTCAGTCTGCAGGTCTTCCTTGGACAGTTGCTAAAGGACAGGACACCTTCACACCAATAAGCTCCGTCGTAAGATCATAATTTCTTTCGACAAGGGGCTACTGTAAAATTTAGCTGCATTATGTTCTGTCATTATTTCGTCAAATACATTGTGAATTGCAGATGTTGAGAATCATTGGCATACATGAAATATTTACATGCTATAGATATGTTCTCTATTAATACCAACAAATATGGTGCGGGGATTGTTGGGAGTTGAATGAGTCGGCTTATTTTACACCCAGATTTATAAAAAGGACGTTGCAGAACCAAATAAGTCTCAACAAAACTACATTGGTAACTAAGGGGGCATCTCTGTAAAACCACTTCGTATATTGCAAATCAAATATTACGATGAGATAAGGTGAGGAAAAAGAAAAAGTAAATACTCTGTATTGGAGAACTCTTTAAGGTGTATATATATGTGCGCATGCATGCATACATTCGTGTTAGTTAAAGCTAATAGGAGTGTTGGTGGTACACTTTTTCATGATGTGTTAGCTTGAATGACTGGAACTGATAGGTTGTAGCATGGCTGTATATCATGCAACTATGGGTATATCATAGCCTAGCTTGTATCTTGAGAACTGATTGGTTGTATGATAACTATATATCACACAAGCAAGAGTATGCCACAGTCTATCTCATATCTTGATTTAATTAGTACTTGACATCATTTTTTCTTTTCTCCCTTGCAGCTTCCAGAATCCATGGTGCCAGACCCTCATAACCTGGAGTTGTGGTTAAAAGTAATTGCCACCACTTACTCTCTTATTTACAAAGGCCTAACATCTTATATTTTTTCTGCTCATTTTAAGTTGCTATCTAACAGGTAGATGGAGAGATTCGGCAGAAAGGCTCAACTGGAGATATGATGTTTAAGATCCCCTTTTTGATAAGCCACATAAGTTCTATCATGACTCTTCTTGAAGGGGATGTTATACTAACAGGTAATACAGTGTTGGGAATGGTATTTGCATCATAGTTTTGGTTGAACATGTCTTTTGCACATATAATAAACAAAACCCCGGCGCATTCTTGCAAACCAAATGGTGTGCTCCTAGTAGTCTACTCAATACGACAATGCTTCTGTATTCTCAAACTATTTGGGGTAGTTGGAAAATGAATCTCTTAGAAGCTGATATCATATGAATTCACATTTTTATAACTTGACACCACCATCCTTTATCTTGGCTTGGGAAAGGCTATACATACGAACTTAGATTCAGGCCACTTTGCTCCTAATACCCAAACAGTATATTCTTTGGCGAGATCATGCTTTTGGTCTTTTAGGAACTTTGCTTTGCTTGATATTCAGCTAGCAGATCCATCACCACTGCTTAATTATGTGAATGCCTGATCAGATAAGTTTGTTAATTTAAGTGCTTATATCTCTGGATGGTTTTGAAAATATCTTCGGACCATGCTTCCTTCCTGGGTAACTTCTTTGATTTCTTAAACCAAGGGTCTTTATGTATCTCTATACTATCTGTTTCTTAGTTTTATTTTGGTGAGGAATGGAACGGAGAAGTTCCCAGTCAACTTTAGGAAATTATACCATTTTTTTCTCTCTTGCTAAGTTAGAGTAACTCTTTCTTTCCTACGTTTCCTCTATAGATAGAACTGAAACAGCCCACATGGTTAAATATTTCTATGCATGCCTATCGGAATATGGGATGTCAGTCTCTCATTTGAGTTCTATAGATAAACAAACTTTATATTCTAGTTCTCCATTGTCAAATGTTTGTACATTAGCTGACGAAAATTGATTCAAATGGTAAGACTTAGTAAACACCTCTATTAGGTTGAGAGTTTAAGTTCTTTCAGCCTTCCTTCTTGGTCTCTCACTTTTTGTACTTAAAAAAGATGTTTGTGAATTATCGTTTAAGAATTTAAGGAAATGTCTTATTTTAAGTATGTTATTCTCTTTTTTTACGGGTCACAAATTCATATGTATCTGATATTTGGGATCGGTGTGTCTTTTACAATTTTAGACCCCAATTCTAGCTTGAGATAATTGGTATTAATGTTTCTTTTTACAGTTTAACTTCCAAGTGAAAAAGATAAATGTTTCTCAAGTCCTTTACTTTTTTTTGTTTATGCAGGCACCCCCCAAGGTGTTGGTCCTGTCAAAATTGGTCAAAAAATAGATGCCGGTATAACAGGTCTCGTTGATGTCCAATTTAATGTTGCAAAGCGCCAAACACCTCAGAAAAGTTAACAAGTTTTATACGTCAATTAGTTCAGGTGGTCTTATATGTACCTTTTGGATCAAGTGAGCTAAACTGCAAGCTTCCTTTATAGAAAAGTTTGCAGTTGTTTCTGAAGTTTTGAACAAATATGTGTTTGCTCCTGTCTTTCGCCTTAATTTAAATTCAACGCAGCTAAGAAAACAATAATTAAGTAACCTGGAGGTATTTTATGGTTGGCACATGTTAATTATTATTCCATTGCTTATTGCTGTCACCGACGCGGACCTTCAATTGTAGTCATTTTCAGCAGTTTGCCTTTCTTTTAAATAGAAAATTAAAATTACACATGCATTACTTTTACTTTTCTTTTCATCAGAAATGTTAAGTGTTTTTTTAATTAAAAGATTTATATTAATCTGGAAAATCTTCAGAGCAGAGCCGTTTGGAGCTATCTCGAGGATTCGCGACATAGTGTAGTTGCCAGGGTTAGAAGGTAAACATCATCACACCAAGGTAGATCTGAGTTGCTTATCTTTTTAAAACAAGTTTGATAGGAATATGAAACTGAAAATTTTAGCGTTACCTTTTATGAAAAGATAAAACTCGTAGATGGTGACCGGAAACTGCTAATATACAGGGAAACCATTGAGAATTTTTTTAATTGACGAAATCTTTTATATTATTGACTCAATTCTTTGGTGTTCACCAGTGAAATTGGCTCTTATACTATTAACCCAATTCCTTGGTGCTCTTATTATCACTTGAGCTACACTATGACCTCAAAAACATTGAGAAAATGAGTAATTCACTTTGAAGATTTGGATCCGAAAATCTTACATGATACCAGTAATTTCATTGATCCTATGACAGGCTCATTAGTTTAATACATTATGAACAGTACAGACATATCGGTGACCGAAAGAGAGGAAACCCTGTAGAACGTAAAACATGATGAGAACTGAGTTGGTTGTAGTTTTTATTCCTCTTGTTTTATATTTATCATGAATAAATGAACAGAAATGGTTTAGCCACGGGAAACAAGGCCGAACTGTCTTGGCACTGCCCGAACTTGAGGCGAGCAATACAAAAAAAAATCAGAATTTTTGAAAAAATTCATACATGAGCTTGTTAATCTCATCAGCCCTTTCCTGGTTAATGAAGTGAGCAGTATCTTTAAACACAACAACATCCTCCAACAATGGCACATCTTTCTTCACCCCACCATCATGTAAGTACTCCTTCACACCAGGGACATGATACGTTTAAGTCCAAGTCCCCCAACACAATTTTTGTTTGCACTATCACTTTACCCCCTCTCCAGGCCGCTGTGTGATTCCACGTTCTGCAGTTAGTTAATTACACATCAGGGTTATACAAACATAAACCAGGCAAATGACAAGGCACAACACACAAGTACGTGTTCGTGCACGCACAAAAGAAGATTCACATGAAAATTTTATTTGAAAAAATAACCGGAAGGAGTGCTATCGAATGATCAGTTGGACCATAGATGATATTGTAAATTAGTGAAACTGTATTCACATAAGAGATGTATAGAATTTGCTGTAGATTTGACTTACAATGGCAAAGCGCGATAATAATTAATTCCACCAGTGAAACCAGTCCTCTCAAATTTACTGGCATAGTAGTCGATATCTTGTTGGGATAACCAAGAGGGCACGACAATCGGAGGAGCAGTAGTTGCAACATGTAGGAATACATTATGAGCTTTGGGGAAGTCAAATGGACCAGGATTGCGGCCTGTCAAGAATATTTTCATCAGTGTTTTAAGTTCAACAGCTCCTAGTTCTGCTTCTATTTCTCCAGGTGCCTGCAACATGCTTTAGTAACATATTAAACGTCAACATATTTACTGCAAAACTACCAAACAGAAACACGCGCATAATTTAGTTTCTGTCGATGTTGTTTTTGGAATACCGTAGTATTTTGTTCTAAGACGTCTGTTTGCTCTTTTTATTACTTTTGAAAGTCTAACTAAATTGTAATCAACAAACTGATGTATAAAACCGCCTTGCCATTTCTCAATCATGAAAGTTCATATAAATTATTAAACTTCATCAGCTTGCTAGTTTTTTTTATCTAACACAAATAAATAAAAAAAAGTTGTTCCGGAAGCAAAAGAACTGCTAAAATTGCGTGAAACCATCGCAAAAAGATCTTTTTAATGAGATTCGATTTGAAAGCCAAATTCTACAGCCAATGAGATTAGGCCCACCAAACTTCTGTGACAAGCCTCCAATTTCATTGATCACTAGGTTGGGACTTCAAAATTACACCCTATACTAATTAGAGATTAGTAACTTATGCAGATTACAAATTACTTGGATTGGATCCAGTCCAATCCACTTTCAGATAGATCTGACTCAAATTCCAATCTATTCCGTAAAATATATCAATATATACTTTGATTATGTCTGTCAACCAAATTGTAACAATGAGTCTAAAGCATTAATAATTTTACTTAGTTCTAAATAATAATTTAAGGGTTAAATTTGAAAGCGTAGTACTGCCGTAGATAATATTTTAACAGTTGTTTAATATGGAGTATAATTTTTAAGGTTATGATGTTATTTTCTACAATTATTTTATCAAATTTAATTATGAGAGGAAGGTCATAAAAAATAATATATTAATTTCAATGATTTAAAGCAAAAGTCCAAAGATACGGTCCCAATCCTTTATAATTATTAGTGATGGCCGGTGGGAGCAACTATATCCCATATCCATACATCAAGGGGTCGAGACATTTTTTCTTACCCAAAAATGTACATCTTATACATTAATAACCATAATATTATTATCTAAATAGTTCAGTATAACGGTAATTTTTGTCAAACTTGATGTAACTTACATCTACTAACATAAAAAAACAAAAAATTGGTTACACTACTAACAGAAAATTTAAGAGATTGATTTACGATGATTGAAAAACAGAAATAGAAGTAGATTAAATAGAAGAAAGTCAATTATTTTTTCTCTTGGATCCTTTCCCTTAAGCTTGGGATATTATATTTATAATTAAGATATTCATAAACGTTAGTTTAGAACTCACGGATATAAAACTTAAACCGAAAACTTAAGCCGCATGTCCCACTCATAAACTTAATTATAATAATTTATATGTAACACCGATATATATTCTGAAAACTAGGAGAAAATAAAAAGGGAAATTGGTGATAAGGGTCCGTGAGTATGCTCTAATAATTTTCTTGTTCTTCCCAAAACTAGAAGTTAGCCTTTACATAATCATATCTAATGTGTAAGTAAAATCTAAATGTTAGTGAAAACCTAACATATATATATAAATGGAATTGAGTTACAATTTATTTTTATAATTTTACCCACTCTTGCTGGACTTTAGATTTTAAAATATATGAGAAAAATGTAACTTTGTTCGTAGGAGTATACAAAAATAAATTATATGTCAGTTTTTAAGCTTTTTTGTTGACTCTTTTACATAAGTTTTATAATAATGTAAAATGCAATATATAAATTTTACATAATAAAAATCATGCTATACAATCCGACAGTTGAATTTCTTTGATAGATTATAAATTTATAAATATAAAATTAGTAGGTAAAATTTAAAATGTAAACTATAACTCAATTAAAAGTGTTTTCAATTATTCACCAAATTAACAACAAAGAAAAGGGCGAAATAACCTGAAATCTGTACATGTAGTGATCATCACCATAAGCTTTACGCATTTGACTCCACATAATTTCCAGAGGGACTCCATGATATAAGCTCGAGGCTCATGTTGAAAAGGGCTTTGACTTTATCGGGCCTAATCAAGCTCAAGTGCCACCCAATGAATGCACCCCAATCATGGCCCACCACAAACACCTTCTCCTCCTCCGGCGCCACCGCCACCGCCTCCAGCAGCCCCACCAAGTCGCCCACCACGTGGAGGGTGGTGAACTTGGTGGGATCGTCTATGGGTGCTCCGGTGGTGTCGCCGTAGCCGCGGAGGTCCGGCGCCACCGCGCGGTAACCGTGGGCGGCCATGAAGTTGATCTGGTGGCGCTACGAGTACCATAGCTCCGGGAAGCCGTGGAGGAATAAAACTAATGGGCTTTCACCTTTTTCGGCAACGTGAATATTTAGCCCATTTACAGGGTTAATTTTTATAGGGTAAAAAATGAAATGAGAATATAGAAATTAATGTATATAAAGCATTATTCTGAATTTTTTGCTTCCCTAGGTGGAGCTTTGACTTAATTATTGATTCACTAGAGACAAATTTGAACAAATAGATAAATAGTTTAGCTCATCTTGTGAAAATTACTCGATAGGGAGAAGTTTATATGGGAATAAAGGGAAAAAATTATTGATCTTTTTTAAAGGGAAGTTACAACATTATATATATTAGTTTTCATGTTCGTGTATGATAGGGTCTATTCTTATTTTTTTATTTTTTATTTTGGATAATCTTAAAAAATTTATATATTTGTATTATATATAGGGGGCTGATCTATGTCTAACGTTAGCTTTGGAGTCTTTCGTAGCTAACACATTTATATCCGTCCAAAATATAATCCAACGCTTGAGATCAAACTCAAAAAAAAATAAATCTTCCGCCAGTGTTAGTAGCGGAAGGGAATATATATATTTTTTAAAAATTTATCCTTCCGCTACTAACACTAGCGAAAGCGATTTTTTTTTTTTTAATTTTTTTCCTTTTCCCGAGTTTTTGGAGGAAAAGGGTATTTTTTTTTTTAAAAAAAAAATTCCCTTCCGCAACTAACTGGCGGAAGGCAAAAAAAAAAAACAAAAAAAAATTCTCCTTTCCGCCAGTGAGAGTGGCGGAAAGGGGAATTTTTTTTTTGTGTTCCGTTTTTCCCCTTCGCCTGCCTTTCGTCAGTCTTGTGCTTGAAAGTAACAAGTACAATATTTTTTTTCTTCCTTCCTTCGTGATATGCTATATATATATGCTAAGAAAGACCTAGGTCAAAAAAGTATCTTATTCCGCCGCATGTAAGTTTTCTTCTTCGTTATCTCGTTTCAGTTTTCTTCTTTGTTCTCTAGTTTTATGAATAAATTTTTTTTTGAATCTAACTCATTTGTTAAAAATTTTTTCTTTATTACAGATCAGATAAGCATATCTCAGGTTGACATTTTAATTAGGTTTTCAGCTCTTCACCTTCTTAATTTTAAAATGAGTGATAACGATAGAATATATGATGTTGATATATTTTTTGATGATTCGGATTTTGATATAAGTATGAATGTTGAGAACGAAGAACATGATATTGACGAAGAAAATAATATCGAACAACAAAATAATTTGAATGACAAAGAAAAAATAAATTTAGACAGTGATGGTGTTTGTCCTCCGTATGTGGGTCAAATATTTACAAGTATATTTGAACCTGCAAAATATTATAATGCATATGCTCATAATAGTGGATTTGAAGTCAAAATTTTAACCAATAGAAAACATTCGGGGTCAAATCAATTAGCTTATAGATTATATGTATGTAGAAAAGCAGGTAGACCTATTAAGAAAAAAATTTTGTTTGAAAATGAAAATGATGATGAAAGCATAATCCGGAGGAAGAGAGATATTATTGAATGCACAATGTGCAAAGCCAAAATGTTTGTTGTTCATAACGTGCAAAATAATAGTTGGCGTGTAACAAAAGTGAAATTAAATCACAATCATTCAATAGTAACGCCTACTAAAATAGATTTCATGGCAACACATAAAAATATAACCGTTACTGATAGAAAGTTACTCAATTTACTCCACCGATTAAAAATCAAACCGAGTTTGATCATGAATGTGTTGAGTACAATGAGTGGTGGAATGACAAATGTTAAATTCACCGTCGAAGATATTCGAAATGTTATACACAACTTGTAACATGACGCATTTGATGCAAATGATGCACAAGAAGATTTGACGGTTTTAAAGAGACTCAACTCAGAAAGTGTTGTAAATTTCTTTTATAATATAAAGGTTGACGAAGAGAATCGCATTGCATGTATCATGTGGGTAGATTCTCGATCAATTATTTGTTATAGAAATTTTGGAGACATAGTGACCTTTGACATTACTTACAGAACAAATAAATATAGGATGCCATTTGTTCCAATTACGGGAGTTAATCATCATTATCAGTCTATTTTGTTTGGGTTTGCCCTTATCAAGTATGAAACGGAAGCTACATTTGTTTGGGTGTTAAAAAATTGGTTAAAAGCGGTTGAGAATAAAATACCGTTGACGATCATAACTAATCAGGATAGAGCCATGAACAATGTCATTGCTACCGTATTTCCTTCCACCAATCATTTGATATGTACGTGGCATATCAGTAACAAATTCTCAGAGAAATTTCATCATTTATATAATAGTTACGAAACATTTAAGGAAGACTTCGACAGGTACGTATCTACAATATTTTTTTGTTGTCATTTATAATATGTTGTTATTGTAGGTGTTTGTATTCAGTGACAACTGCCAAATTCGAGGAAAGGTGGGCAAAATTGGTGGAACAATATGATTTACAACATTACGAGTGGCTTCAATTTATGTATAATATAAAAGATAAGTGGATAAGAGCATACTCAAAGTCATATTTTGCTGCAGGGATGACTACAACCGGGAGAAGTGAATCCATGAACAGTTTTTTTAATCAATACGTAAATAATTGTATCGGTTTGAAAGATTTTGTGAATAACTCACAAATAGCCATTGAGAAACAATACTTGAATGAGAGAAAGCAAGATCTTGAAACAGAGTACAAGACAAGAAATTTGCATAACGAAACTTTATTGGAAAAGCATGCGGCACTTGTATATACAAAGAATATTTTTAAAGACTTTTCGAACGAGTTCTATGAGGGTCAAAAGTTAACGTGTCATAAGATTCAGAATTTTGGGGTCGGTGGTACAAAGGGATATACAGTTTTCAATGAGGAGGTACCACAAAACCGACGATATTATTACGTTGTCGTTAAACACATGGACTCCGACAATGTGACATGCTTATGTCAACGCTTTGAGCACAACAACATGATTTGCAAACATATTTTGAGGTATATCACTTTCAAGAGCATAAATGAGATTCCAATGTCTTTGATTTATGGCAGGTGGACGAAAAATGCAAACAAAATTCATGGTGATCCTGTTTACATAAATGAAGTAAATGCTGAATCAAACTCTGATGTTGGTGATATTAGTACAATACGTTACAATCATTTGAATAGGGTTTATCAAGAAATTGCAGCAATTGGATCGACATCGCAATCATCTTACATGCATGGTCTTGAAACTGCTATGAAGGAGAAAGCATGGATAACTAAGTCAAGATTGATTAAAGAAAATGACACGGTTGAAGGTGAGAGCAGATTGAAGGAGCTGCACATGGAAGATGGTAGTATTGACGAAGAAGATGAGTATTTTCCACCTCTTCAGTCACAAACTAAGGGTCGTTAGAAGGTCACAAGATTTAAGAGTGGAATTGAACAAAGTCAATTTGTAAAAAGGCTGCGAAAATGTGCTATATGTCAAGAATACACTGATCGTGATAAGAGAAATCATGATAAAGTAATGGACATGCGTGCGCAAATGTCTCAACATATCACATTAGATTTAGACGATGATGAAGAAGAGTTGTGATCGAGTTTGACCTTTAAATTATATTAATTGTAATTGTATGACTTTCTGATGTATTTGATCGGTGTATATAATGCACTAATGATTATAATACTATGATTAATACTATGACTATAGTAAAATACTATAATTATTATGATTATTAGTTATTGTTTGAAATAATTAAGTACAATATTATGATTATAACAAAATACTATAATGCACTAATGATTATAAAACTATGATTATAAAAAAATTACTATAAAAGATGAGTTAAATATGATGTTAATCATAATTATAATATAATCATAATACAATCATAATGATAATTAGTAATCTAATATAAGTTAAATACATTATAATCCTAAACCCTAAACCCTAAATGTTAAATTAGACATAGTATATGGTAAACCATATAATGACAATTAGTGTTGGAAAATGTCATTAATAATAAAATTATTATAATATTGTGATTTTTTGTATTAATTATTATGATTATTAATTATTAAGATAAGTATTATTTATTATGATTATTAATTATAATATAATTTTTTTTTAAAAAGTCCCTTCCGCCAGTGTTAATTATTATGATTGTTAATTATTAAGATAAGTATTAAGTATTATTTATTATGATTATTAATTAATATATAATTTTTTTTAAAAAAAAGTCCCTTCCGCTAGTGTTAGTAGCGGAAAGAAATTTTTTTTTTAAAAAAATATCCCTTTCGCTATTAACACTGGCGGAAGGGAATTTTTTTTTTTCTAAATTTTTTCCCTTCCGCCAGTGTTAGTAGCGGAAGGGATCTTTTTTTTTTCACTTTGTTTCTTCCGCTCGTGTCTTTATTTCTTCCACCCCTAGGTTATTTTTTTTCTTCTCTTTTTCTTTTTCTCCCCTTCCGCCACTCCTTCCTTTCTCTCTTCCAAAAAAAATTTCTTCTTCTTCCGTCTAAATAATTTTCAAATTTTACTCCCTTCCGCTGCCGAACACTCTTTCCACTCGATTCTACTTTTTACCGCCCCAAATCAAGTAAATTTTTATAATTTTGAAATTAATTTTTTTTAATATTAATTTCAATTTTGAATATTGATTTTTAATATTTTTAATATGTTTGTGCATGTATACTTTCATGTGTGTATATGTATGCAACGTGTGTAATTTTGTGTGTTTTGTGTGTGTACGTGTGTTTTCTATGTGTGTTTTGTGCAGTGTTTGATGAAGGCTTTTCAATATTTTGTAGGTTGCAATGGACCATTATGATTTAAATCCAGGTCCCGAAGATAACACTTTGTTGGATGATCAACCAACTTATATATCTAGTCACATATACATACGAATGAATTCAGAGTACTCGATGTTGCTCAACAGAGTAATCAGAGGTATGATCTTTGGATGCTGAGTGACGCGCAGAAGGATATACTTAATGCAGTTGGAATGCATACATTTACATACGGATGTATATTCCCAAGACACGATGCATGCTTCGTTACTGCATTAGTGGAAAGATGGAGATCATCAACAAACACATTTCATTTTAATAGCGGTGAGGCGACACTCACATTGGAGGACATCGACTATATAATCGGTTTACCCATTAATGGGAAACCCCTTACTTGTGGTGTTTTATCTGAGAAGGAACAAAAAATATTATTTTAAGGCTGTTTTGGTGAACGGTTCTATAACCAATTTTACAAGGAAGCAAAACACGATGGTGGTATCCGTTTGACGTGGCTTTTGGAGTGTTTTCATGAATTGCCAGAGGATCCACTGGTTGACTATATAGTTATCTACACAAGAGCCTACATACTGTGGTTGTGTGGTGCTATATTGTTTCCCACTAAAACCAAAGACATATGCCCAGCTAGGTATGAAAAAAATATTATCTTTGTTATTGTAATTATTTGTTGTCATTATTTGATATTAATTTGGATAACGTGTTGTTTTAATTTTCATGTTAGGTACATGATGTTTGTTAGAGACATTGATGATATAGTGAACTACGCTTGGGGTTCAGTAGTCCTAATAGCCATTTACCGAGCACTCCACGATGCATCCCACTATAGAGAAGTTAACGGTAAGATTGTGTTACCTGGAAGGATAACGGGATGCATGACAGTGATGCAAACTTGGGAATATGACAGATTATAGATTGGACGTCCAATGCCTCGTCATGGATCTGAGTTGTGGTCGCCGCATGTGTTGGCATATGCATACGCTAAGCATGCTTTCTATAAGGATAGGCGAGCAGATCCACACCACAACGTCCTAACATATACCGATCGGAGTTTGAAAATCAACCGCAAGACAAATTCATCTGAAAGCCGTATAAGCCGATTCAAATGGTTGATGATGATGACGAGGACGCTTGGATAGCACGACTATTCGCAAACAGTCGAATCCCACTGATACATTTTGACGAGATTGAGTATCAAATGTCAGACAGAGTCCTTAGACAACTGTGTCATTATCAAAGGATACCTGACCCTCCTGTTGATCACACTCATCTACGGTTGAATCGGGCGGAGAAGCAGAATAGATTCCAAGTCTCCAATTACGAAGCATTCGGCGCGCCGTACATAGAGATGTGGCACGACTTCCAGGAAAATCTTGTGGGTTTATTGGTATCTGAAAATACCAAGGGCAACAAACTGGACATGGACGTGTACTACTTATGGTACAACAAAGTGATACGAAAACGAATTACAAAATCGGATGTCACTGATATCCGATACAGTAATCGTGTCATTGTTGATCAACCTCATGTAATAAACATGGTACGTATAGTTAATTATAATCCTTGTATTGCTTTATATCTATTTTGTAACACTATTAACATATACTTGTATTTTTTTATTGTGCAGTTAAAACAGACACTGAGGATGTTGCAGCAGTGGCCGAATAAGCCTCCTGAGATTGAACAACAATATCAAGCACTCTTAACTGATAATAGTGCACTGTTTCAACAAATGCAATTTTCCAATCTCGTGGTTTATTCAGAGCAACCCCTTTACACTCCGTCCTTCATTGTTTCTTCTGAATCTCCAACTTCTATGACTTTTACATCGGATCCTCCAGTGTCCTTCACAACTGATTTCAATCCTTTCGCCAAACATGCAACTCCAACCCATTTCTCTCAAGAGGCAGCACCCATCCGTAATCCGGCTAGAGTGTCAAGACACGATCTGTTGATGATTCCAGTGAAAGGGGGCATGGTGAAGCCATTAAATCCTTGGAAGGTGGATTGGTTGACTCAACACTGGTTTAATGGTGAACCAGTAGATGATTCACAGTATTGGCCTTGAAAAATTAAACGTTATAATATTAATCAACAGGAAGCCACAAAATTATCGTCTGGAGCATGGTTAGGCAACATAATTGTGGACACCTACCAAGAATTGTTGGCAGAAACAGACGCCGTCATAACACGGGTAGGAAAGAAGTTAAAAAGAAATTTCTACTATCTGCCGACTTTCTTCATTGCCATGGGTCAAACCATGATAAATGTCGGAGTTGAAACTGATATTGCAAATGCTGTTGACTTTGTACAGCACTTTGTAAAACAAAATGGTTTATATGTTTCAGAATGTGATGTCATTTTCATGTCATTCCATTCCCGTATACACGAACATATTGTATTGGTGATGTTCAATGTTAAGGCATGGGCAATAAAAATCATTGATCCCATGCATCCTAAGATGACTCTGGCACAGTTGGATGCGCGATACCAGGCGGATATTGCAGTTGCGGTAAATACAAAATATTTTATGTTGATTTACATATGGTTTTAATTTGTTATTGTCACTTACTAATTTTTATTTTTAAAATGAGCAGAAAACTTTTGTACCTATGTTGCTAAGATTTGCTGACCCCGAAACCAATTGGCCCCCAAGAGATGCAAAACTCAGGAAGAAAGTTGAAGTGGCAAAATAACATAATTGTTCAAACTGTGGGGTTTACATTTGTAAATATATGGACGCAATCTCACGTGGACTAAATCCCACTGCAGCTAAATGGACAGTTCAAGATACATCCATTATTCGCTTGCGTCTTTCTTGGGAACTGCACAAAGGAATGACCAGGGGTCCCTTAGAGGGTACAAGATGGCAGGATCACTGATGTTGGATTCTGATGAAGAGTAATGATTAATATGTACGATCAATGGAGTGAAGTTGTATTTGTTTTAATTATATTTGATTCAGATGTAATACAATTTATGTTTCTTAGTGTAATATATATGTTTTTTGTCGATGGTGTGTTATATATTTGTATTTATTGAGTGTGTTATACAGTTTGAGATTTCAGTGTAATATAATCTATTACACTGAAAACATATGACATAAGGCTTTAAAATAAAAATAACATTTTATCAAGTAATTCTTTTTTTACATTGGCGGAAGACTTAACAAAAAATGCTCTTTCAAGCATAAATATCAAGCACAATACTAGCGGAAGACAGGCGAACGATAAAAAAAATAATAATAAAAGACTATCAGAAAGGAAAAGTTTTTTTTATATTGAAAATGTCTGACATAAGACTTTAAAAAAAAAAATTTTTGATCAAGAAATATTTTTTTAAGATTGGCGGAAGATTTCAAAAAAAAAAATGCCCTTTCAAGAATATATATCAAGCATAAGATTGGCGGAAGGCAGGCGAAGGGGAAAAAAGGAAGGCAAAAAAAAAAAATTTCCCCTTTCCGCCAGTGAGAGTGACGGAAAGGGGAATTTTTTTTTTTTTTTTTTTTGCTTTCCGCCAGTGTTAGTAGCGGAAGAGAATTTTTTTTTTAAAAAAAATTTACCCATCCGCTACTAATACTGGCGGAAGGGAAAAAAAATTTTTAAAAAAAAATCTCTTACGTTAGTGTTAGTAGCGGAAGGGTAAATTTAAAAAAAAAAAAATATTCCCTTCCACTAGTAACATTGGCAGAAGACATTTTTTTTTTTTGAGTTTGATCTCAAGCGTTGGATCATTTCTTGGACGACTATAAATGTGTTAGCTACGAAAGACTCTAGAGCTAACGTTAGACATGGATCGGTCCCCTTATATATATATATATATATATATATATATATATATATATAAATTTATATATTTAAAAATATATTTTTTAATATCTCTTTAAGTTGTAATTGCTTTAAGATATGTAACTATATTTTTATTTATATCTTATACATATACAATTTTTATTTATTACTTTAATTGTATTTTTAAAAATATATTTTTTAATATCTCTTTCAGTTGTAATTGCTTTAAGATATGTAACTATATTTTTATTTATATCTTATACATATACAATTTTTATTTATTACTTTAATTGTATTTTTAAAAATATATTTTTTAATATCTCTTTCAGTTGTAATTGCTTTAAGATATGTAACTATATTTTTATTTATATCTTATACATATACAATTTTTATTTATTACTTTAATTGTATTTTTAGTTTGTTGGTATATGTTTTTAAATATTTTAATAAAAAATATTTTTGGAGACTTAATGTGTTTGTATTATTGATCCTTTTTGTATTCTAATTTTGAGTCGAAATAGAAATATTTTAAAGTTAAAATAAAATAGTATTTAGATTTTTAAAATTAAAATTATTTTTTTTAGTAATAATTGAGAAAAAAAATTAAGTTGACCGAGTTAATAAACTGACTAAACAAAATCGATTATGTTTTTGAAATTAGATTTGTCAATTAATATATATATAGTAATATAATGTGAATTCATATTGTATGATCAACAAAGGGCATAATTTTTTATTTTTTTAAAAAAAGTTAACAAACTAGGGCCTAGGATTTGAAAGAAAAGGATAATTAAGATTTTTCCATCTGATTTGACTGAAGAACAATTTTGTCTTGTTTCAGATAATTAAGATTTGGATGAACAAAGACCCACAGCCGAAAAGAGATGACAGTTTTCTTTAATTTTATTATTTCCACATTATCGTCCACAATAAAACCAAAAAAAAATGACAAAAAAAAATCTCTTTTCTTTCATTCTTTATTTCCACTTGATTTGAAAGAAAAGAAAGTAATAATATCCTTCTATAGAACTACAGGGCAGAACATGAATAACCAGAAGAGAACTTGTGAAAGAAGGCATGAATGTGTTTGTTGATCTCATCTGGTTTTTCTTCATGAATGAAATGTGCTACGCCTTTTAATACCACAACTTCTAATGACAGCACTACTTTCTTGAAACCCCCCTTGTGTATGTAGTCCTTGGCCCCTGGGGCATTATATGTCAGGTCAACATCCCCCACCATGTACTTCACTGGTACTCTTATTTGATCTTTACTCCATGGTGCATTTAGTTCCCAGTTTCTGCAATTTGTTACAAACCCCATGAAAAATACATGTGCTTATATTATAGCCAATTTGAAGCTAACTTATAAGTCGATAAACTAATTAGAGGCATTTATGTATAGACCACATTTGGTTCAACTAGTTATTATAGATTTTGACAGTGTAATTTACACAGCAAGAATCTACGATTTCTATAACTTAAGCCGAAACAAACCGAGTTTTAGTCGCCCCAAAACAACAATCCTAATTAGAGACACTGGCAGTAGGGGGAAATGTTTTTGTGTGTAAATGTATGCAATCTTGGTTTTGTATGTGTTTTTATGCTTCCCCTTTGAAACTTCCAAGTTCAAGAAGTTTCAGATTTGATTCTCACATCTCAACTGAAGAGAGCGAAAAAAAGAGTTTGATGTTGAAAAGGCCAAAGGCAAAAGGAACCGCTTCTTGGGAGAAGCATTATTTGCTAGCATGTTGCAGAACCCCAACAATGTATAAGCATTTCTTGAGAATACAATTGAAACATCAAGAGAGTACTAGCATATCAAAATGATATTTAGGCTGATCAACTACCTGCTTAATTGTTACGAAATATAGTATATTTGTCAAATGAATTATCCAATATGTTCATGAATAACGTTTTTACGCATTAAATGATTATTCATTAATGACACATTTAACTATTCATTATCAGGTATAGAGAGTTTGCACGAACTTACATATCCAAGGCTCGATAATAGTTTAGTGGTCCGGTGAAGCCAGTCTGTTCAAACTTGGTGGTATAGAAATCGACATCTTCTTCGGACAGCCAAGAGGGCAAGATGATAGGAGCATCGGATGAATCTCCAAAACCTTTGCCTTTTGGGAGATAAAGTGGTCCGGGGTTGCGGTATGTTAGGAAATGCTTGAGAACACTTTTAGTTACAATTTGAGCAAACTCTGTTTCTATTTCTCCAGCTTCCTGCAACATAATCACTTAACACTTTTAGTCTTGCCTTATATGTAGTTCGATTATCATTGATATATTTATTTCCTTCAAAAATGACCAAAGTCTCTTGTTTTCAGTATTTTGCATTCCTTTAGTACCAAATCCACATTTAGGAAGACAAGTAGTTTGTTGAAAATGTTAATCCCTATAAACGAATATTGAAGTTGAAAAAAGAACAGCTAATATTTTGAATCCTTAATGTTGTGAAGTCAAAAGATTATATCTCCTCTCATCGGATACACTTCAATTTTGAGTATACTTCATTCTCGAATTGGATGCTCAAATGGTAGTGAAGCCTATCAAGCTTAGAAAGGCCGGAAATTTCTCTAATATTCCTTCTTCTTTTTTTTCTATTTTTTTTTCCTTTTTGTAGTCTTTATAATAAAGATTAATATGTGCGCGTACATGTGTTTGGTAAAAGAAACTGTTGTGTAGACTGACTTGCTAGACAATTTATAGCAGATAGAACTAGTCTTCTCCGCATTGAATCTCGTTTTACTTTGCTAGGCCTCCTCTTCAGGAAAATGTGATGGGAGTCATTTCATCTCGCTTTGTTTAGTTGTTCTTGGATTTTTTCAAAAAAAAAACCATGATATAACCCAAAAAAAAAGGAAAAAGATATGCTTCAATTTTGACTCTTTCGTCAAACATTACCTACTCCACCCTCTCGTTTTATTTTCAGAAAATAATAGATATTCCTATTTCAAATTCCATCCAAGTCATGTATGACAACAAAGTCGTAAACCGATATTGGCACAAAATTTTTAGATTGCATATCATCACCCTTTCTTAATTTTTATCGAAACACATAAATAAAAACAATCCAAACCATTAATATATAGGGGATTGATTTCAAATGGTTCAAACTTTATAGAATCATCAAAGACTGCAATTCCAAGCAAGATATATAGAAAATCACATAAAGGCAAATAAATAATAAATAATAAATTAGTAAAAGAGGAAAAGAAAAACAAAGAGAAGGACAAAACATGAAATTGAAATAGAAGAAGAAAAGAAAAATTATGACCTGAAATCTGCAAATGTAGTAGTCATCTCCATAGGTAGCACGCAAAAAATCAACAGGCTTAGTCGTAGGATTTCTAGGAGTGAACAGAACGCTCAAATTCACCATAGCCTTTATTTTGTCCGGCCTGTACATTGCCAAGGCCCATGCCACCACCGACCCCCAATCATGGCCCACCACAAACACCTTCTCCTCCGCTGGCGCCGCCACGGCGCCGATCAGCGCCACCATGTCACCGACCAAGTGGAGCATCGTAAATTTGGAGGGGTCTCCGGTCGGTGTTCCGGTGGTATCTCCGTAACCCCGGAGGTCCGGCGCCACAGCGCGGTAGCCGTGCGCCGCCATGTAAACCATTTGGTGACGCCAAGTGTACCAGAGCTCAGGAAATCCATGTAGGAATAGGATCATTGGGCCTTGGCCCAATTCTGCTATGTGTATGTTCATCCCATTTGCACTCACCGTTTTGTGTTGTATATTTTCCATTATTTCTTGGTTATTATTTTTGTTGAACCAAAGAATTATATATACACATATATATAGTTGCAGAGGTTTTTCTTTGGGAGGTAATATTGTTCAAATAAAACTTATGCTGTCCCACTCAAAAGTATTTCCTCAGTTTCAAATATATAGCAACATTTAATAATAAATTTTATTCTAAAAAAAGAACAATATTTACATAATTTTTTTATTACAATATCATATTTTTTAATAATTGTCATTACAATATTTTAGATGATCTTTAATTGGATATTCATAACAAATTTTATGAGAAAAATTTGTTATTTTTACATGTAATTCTTAGTCAAATATGTAAAATTAAAAATCGTTAAAAATTCAAATGTTACTATTTTTGTGAAACAGATGGAGTATTGATTATCGATAGAAAATGTCATTAAATATCAAATTATTCTAACAATATACGTTTTGTCTTTTTCACTTATTTTTTTAAATCGTTAGTTTCGACAAAGGAAGAGAATTGTTAAAAAAGCTAGTCGAGGAGAATACGTCTAAGGGAGTTACTTATAATTAAATTTCTTGAAATGTAAGCATTAGGTTGTGATGTGGGAGTACGGATAAAGAAATGTATAATGACGTGTAAATGTCAAAAGTTTCGGAAAAAGGTATATTATTTTCTTTAATGAAATAAAGCTAAAATGATTCGTTATATAGTTGTTATTAGCTTATAACATAAATTGGAGTCGTGATACACGTTCCCGATGATATAGAAGTCTTTCTGCATATTCCCATAAAAAAATTGTACTAATTTAAGACCCTAATTTACTTATTTTCAATGATATAGTAATTAAATATAGCTACTTTTAAATTGCCTGAATATTAATATTATTTTTAGAGTGATTTTTGTGTATTTTCTATTTTCCTGTATAATTACAGGGATGTAATTATTCCATAACTCTTAATTAGCTAAAGTATAAAATAAGTGTGTTTTAAATGATTTTGGACAATTTAGACACAAAATTGTTTGAATGCCATATCATTGCTCTCTAAATAATTAGTTATTATAAAAGCGAAACCTATTGGTTGAATTATAATAATAATAATAAGAACACATTATAAATGAACTTACGTTATCTTAAGATAAGGGTGTAAACGAATTGAATTTGAGTTAACAATTGTATGTTCAAATTCTACTCTAATAAATTTTTTGATATTTTTGTGGAATATAGTTTTAGTACGCAGATTCTACTTTAATCGAATTCGAGTCAATTACAAACTACTCACGAGCACATAAATTTGGTGAAAGTTTTCTTAATAATACGGATTTTTATTTTTTTGAAGATAAAAATTATATATAAAAATTTATTTTATATATAGACATTAATTTTAGAGTAATTTATTTGGTATGTATAATATTTAAACACATTAATAAGATATAATTGATTTAACTTATCAAACTTTAAATTAAATATCAAGTTTAGCTCTTTTTTATATTGAATCCAAATTACGTTAATTAATTTTCGAATACGAGCAAATCACGAACCATTTAGTTCAATTTAGAGCTTTAGGAGCATTTTTAAGTTGATTTGATCTAATGAGATATATTATTTGTTCTATATGTGAGACACCCATTAAACAATACGGTGGCATTTTTTTGCTTTATTTTCTTGGAGGGGAATGGGGGTGGGGCACTATAATTGGTTTAATGTCCGAATAACTTAACTTGAGCCCTTTGCCCAAGTACTACTATGAAATAAATCGGCCGAACCATCCAATTTAAACTAAAAAGTCCATTCCATGAACGTTTGCGTGTAAAATCAGTGAATCTGATATTCCCTTCCTTTAAAAAAAACAGAAAAAGAAAGTAGAAGAAGAAGAAGTTGTATTTTAAAGAATTATTAAATATGTTTGTAAAATTTTATAATTAAATTTTGATTTATATTTAATTATTTTTTATTATAAGATGATTAACAATATAAGTTACATTCAAATTTCAACAACGATAACTACTCCCTCCGTTTTTTATAATGGTTGTTTTAGAAATTGACTCATTTTTTTCTTACTAGTTTTTCTCATATTCCAAGAAAAAGAGTAAATTTTTTTTTTCTACTATCCTTTTCATATTTCACAAAACTAGTAAGAGTAGTATTATTTTTCATAAAAACATTTGAGCCTTTCTCCTTTCCATGAAAATTAATAAGAGCGATCATGAAATAATACTTAAATATATTTAACGTTATTGTACTTACTATTCATTGATCTCGGTTGTGTGGAGTATATATTATGAAAATCTTGGTAACCTATTATTATGGGTTATATTTTAAGATTTCATAACTTAATAGAAATACAAACAAAATTTGTATATTATCGTCCTGTTAACCGCTTACATGTTTATCTTTAATTTAGTGCTTTCTCTCTTACCACTTGTCTTGTAATGTTATTTCCACTATAATGCCTTTTAAAAATTACAGCAAGTAAAGCATTTCTTTATAGTACAAAAGTAAAAAGTGTAAATTTTGTAATACTATGAAATTATGATATGAGTTCTTTTAGGATAATATATGAAATAGCTAAATTACAATTTAAACATCGAACATAATGTTCACACACCCACTACATGTTATTTGAACATTAGACATAATGTTTGAGTTAACTCGTTCTTTGTATTTGAGGTAACCATGACATCAAGATGACGATATCTTTCATTCAAAAATGATGCCCCGGTATATATCTTATTAAATTGCACTAGTCCATCAAAATATGAAGAAATGAAACCTTTTATAATGTCATTTGATGAATAAATTTTATTTATTTCAAGGACGACTAGAGCTTGAGTATGTTGGCGGCCTCTCTAAGGACAACTAATAAAATTAGAGTTAGGTTATGTCGTCAGCCTTTTTCAGTGCTTGAGGACTAAAGTTAGGGCATGTCTTCTGCCTATTTGAGGACAACTAGTAAGATTAGAGTAAATGTATGTTGCTGTCCTCTTTGAGGGCTTATTGACATATTATCTATAACAAAAACAAGACCTCTTTGAGAGATTGAGGGTTTACTGACAGATTACCTATAAAAAAAACAATGATATTGACAAATTACTCATAAAAAAAATAACTAGTAATATTCGAATTCTCAACTAATGAAAACACTTGTTGAGTCTTACTAACTCAACAAGGTTGGCTTTGATGAATCATTTCTATTGGCAACATAAATTAGCGTATATAACATATTACCAAAAAAAAATAAAAAAAATAGCGTATATAACAATATTCAATAGTTGTGTAAATTTCATTTGAGTGGGGGCGGGGGCGGGCATCGGTGGGTTGTTGAGGAATGGAAGGAGTTGGATCTATTGTTGAAATGAGTAAACTTGTAGCCAGTGGGCTTATGGCTTTGGACACAGACAATGACTTTTCAATCGTCCTCACATGCATGCAGTAGCATCATAATTCATAGATTATGCTTATCCCCACTGTAGAGTATTTGTTGCCAACCAACAACTACTAGTAATAAGATTATCCCAATACTACAACATTAAAATCTTCCTCGCCCACACGTACACGCCATTGTTGAATACTACGATTCCCTATGCATGCTGCACTCTATTGTCAATGCCACCGCATTATCCAGCTTCCCCTGTCTTTGATAACGAAATCCCCATTTATATATAGTTTCTGACTATCGGGCCGAAAGGGATAATGGAATATTTCCGTCTCTTTTGTTTCGCTTTAAGTTTTAATTGTGTAATTGACGTTATAAAAGTTTAATTTTTTTTAAATTTATAGAAAAACAAATGAGTTTTCGTTCCATAAACTTATCCATGTCAAAATAATCACACACAGAAAAAAAAAAACTAGTTTTCGAAATTATGGTGCATATATTGTACCAATACCTGTACTTGTACGATAAATTATATTTTAAGTACGGAGTAATTTTGAGACATATATCATAAATCAATATTTTCAGACATATATCATAAATCAAACCTTTTATTCTATCCTGATTGAGCTATATAGAGTGTTTCTCTTGGGCTATGGGGTCAACCCCTTTGATCTATTATTTGTTTCGTTTGTATATAATCCGTATTTACCATTTTTGATAATTCAAGGTAAGATAATTATTTTCTATATGAACGTACACCGATGAAATTCTATAAAATTTTCTAAAATTTAGGGTAACCATATAATTTTATGACCAACATATTATATACACAAACAAATTCAAATTCACAAGAGAAACACATAATTCAATTAAAACTTAACAACCGGACAATTTTATCAACAAATTTATATTTATATCCCTCCATCTTTTGTCTTTACAATTATTGGCAAGTGGACAACTTTGTTTTTTTGTTTACTCAACGAGGTTCATCAATCTTTTTTATTTATATTTTATCTTTATGTACTTTACTGAATTTTTATTGTGAATTTATTTGTGTGTAAAGATTTATTTTTTTATGACATACTCTCAACTCTTTTATGATCCGATTTAGAGTATTAAACATACCAAACTAATGATTAAAAGTACTTACATTATACCGGCCATTATTGAAATTAACAGCTCAAAAATAAGCAAATAATATTGTTAAAAGTATGTTATCAAAATAGTTGCACTCTTAGCAACACTTTTACAACTCATTTAGTAGTAAGTAATTCTTTTTGTGATAATTATTATTATGTAAACATAGTTTGTTCGGTTGACAATTTCATTTGCCCAAAGAATAACATAATAAAAGAAATTCTTACCGTATACAAATTTTCAAATAATGGTGTTAAGAACACCAATTAATTTGTATATAAATTAATGTAGTTAAACTCTATAAAATTTTGATAAACTTTAGAGGACCTGGATATAAAAAACTAATAATTCAGAATTTATAACATATATTTATGTACTTTCACTTGTATAATTTATTAATATCCCTAGCATTATTGTATCGGAAAACTCTGAGAAATTATTTTCAATTTAAAAAGAGTAAAACAAGTAGTTTCGTTAGTGCATTGCACTGGGCATGATCCGTGAAATATTATAGTGAGAGAAAGAGTATGAAAGTAGGACTGGAAATGAGCTGAATCAAATTGATGAATTTAAATCAAGTCGAACCGAAACATTAAATAAATAAAATTTATTGTTCAAGATTGACTCGGTTATAAATGAGTCGAGTACGAACTTGTTCGTTGGCCTACTATAGTCGATTCGAGCCGAATTGATTTCAATCATGTTTGTGAACCCTTTTTTATAAAAAAAAAAATCTAATATATATTTAAAAAGACGAACTCTTTTTTTTATGTGACATGAATAAACATGGTTAAGCAATTTCTTAATTAATTTTTTTTTTGTTTTTTAATTGGACTATACGTCTATTTGTTATTAGTCATAACTGTGGTTGGATACTTTATGAATTAAAAAAGTAACCATTTTCAAATTAGTTGAATTATACTTCATATTTATCGCTTATTAGTTATATTCATTATTTTTCTTTATATATTATTAATAAATTATTCAACTATATACATAACTTATTATTTATTATTAATTTAGATGTAATATATTATATATTACATACTTTAATTTAGTATTATTGATTGTATTAATATTTTGTAGTTTTGCAATAGTATCGTTAAAATTTAAGTATTTAAATTAAATAAAAATTACAATTACGAAAAACATATTATGTAGGATTATTTATTTGCTAATACATTATTTAAATCAATGAATTTGTGGTGGATCTAAACTAAATTATGAGTAATATTATGTTTTTGGTTTGATTAGTAATGGACTCATAGTTGATTGATACATAAATTATTTTTTAAATTGTAATATTTAAATGAGCCGAGACAAGCTAAATTTAACGAGTTGAATCGATCTCGAAAGAACTTGAGTCAAAATGAACTGAACTCGAGTCGAACAATACAAAAGTTCAGCCCGACAAAAAATTTGACTCGAATCATATAACTAATTGAACAAAATGCAATGTCCAAGATCGATTCATTTATTTTACTAAGTCGAGCAACTTTAATCGAACCGAGTCAATCGCATCTCATAAATAGATAGCATCATTTGCAGCCATAGATGAAAGGCAACAAACAGAGAGAGTAAAGCAAGCTTATTAGCCACCTCTTGTGTTTTTCTGTTCCTCTTGACGGAACTTGCAAAGCATGCACTTTTTCACAAAAGAGGCCCATTACATAATACATACCCAGAAGTCAATATATAAAGTTCATTAGCTTGCTTAAAAGTAGAAGAAAAAAAATGTAAAGCAAAAAAGAAAAAAAAAATTGACAGCTGAAAACAGTAAGAAAATATTCATAGGCTACGTAACCAGATAAATGGGCACGGGAGAGGCAGTAGAGATCCGCGGTTGCTGGTCCATGTTAAGATCCCTGAGGTTGATGTACGGTATGTTTATTTCCATCTCGGTAGTATTATCTTTCTTGCTCGGAGTCATGGTGAGTGGCCCAGAAGACGGCCTGCCGGAGGTGGTCCGGTGAGGCGTGGAAGGCCCACTTGTGCTCTCCGTGGTGTAAACGGGGCCCGATAATGCGGTCCGGATTGGTTGGACCCCACCAACACGATGGTGGTGGCAATGCCCTTGAGGTGAGTTGGGTGGTTGTTCTTTTTGTTGTTGTTGGTGGTGGTGGTTGTGGGCCGTGGACCGCCGAAGTTTGGCCCTGAGAAAGAGAAGTGCATTTTTCCACCACCGCTTTCTGGTGGATTTAAATTTGGGTGGTTGATCTTTAGATATGGGCTTTTGAAGCTTGAAGTGGAGGGAGTCTATGGATTTTGTTGGGTTTTCTCGTTTGTGCTTTCTTGCTTCTTCTAATACCTGTATGTAATGTTGAAAAGTTTAAAAAAAAAAAAAAATTTGCTCAAAATGAGAAGGGAATATGACAATATTTATTGTTTAGAGATTATATATTCTAACAATATAATTTATATAGTTATAATCTAAAATTTTTAAAATTTAAACTAAAACAACACCACCCATGTATTGTACAGTAATAATGGATTAGCAAGGTTATAGTATAAATGAAATAAATGGAGACGAAAATGAACCTGAAAATAGTCGAATTGAGGATCGAAGCCATAGTCACTAAAGATTTGGGGGTCGGGCATTGGGAATATTGGAGACTTGTTGGACATTTTCCTCTGTGCAGGGCTTGTTGGTGTTGGCCTTTGGGAGCTTCTTTAGTACTATAGTACTGGTACAAGTTTGTAGTGGTTAGACTTTAGAGAGCGAGAAGAGTGTACTGATTCTAGAAGCCAACTGAGGGGAGGGAGGGAGGGAGGGAGAGAGAGAGGGAGAGAGGGGGAGAGAGAGAGAGAGAGAGTAGGGGCAAAAGGGAAGGGGCTCAAGAAGGTTGTTGGTAAAATGCAAAAGAGGGCATAGTAAATAGCGGTAGCTCCCACACAAAAACACAAAAGAAATATTATAATTGGAGTGAGACTCCCTTTGAATGGTTCTCTCCTTGTCATACAATAAATGCTTGCGTAAAATAAGGAAGGACGACACAAAAGATTTTGGTAGACACCAGAAATTCTGTATTCAAACAGGTCTCCTTTCAGCCTGGGTATTAATATTAATATATTATTTATTCTCCCTCCATGTCAAAAAGTCTCAAATTTATTTTTTAACCATGTATTATAAAGTAAATTTGTGTGGAACAAGTTCATACTAGTAAATTTTGAACTCGTTGGAGAAATTGAAGTTCAAGTGTTTTAAGTTTTTCTTTTAATTTTTTATTACGTGTTCAATAGTTTTTTCTTGTTACTACACGTAAGGAAAAGAAACTGCACTTTAAAACTACATCTCCTCACCATATATTTTTCTTTACCGTGGAAAAAGCTGTTTGGAACAAAATATGGTTGGCTTATAAGTTAAAACAACCAACACTGATGTGGATAATTGATATATATGGCAAAAATAATGTATTATCAAATTTTAAAAACTTTCAACATAAAACAAACAAATATACTACACGCATGAGAATGATGAAGTAAAGATGTGATCCTCTTTTTTCTTGGGTAAATTACGTGTCCATAGAAATAAAGTTTATCTTAAACGATTTTTAATATACACTTCCCATGGTGTGACTACCGACTAAAAACGTTATAGTAAATTCAAATATAAATGAATTCTATAGACAAAATTGAAGATTGGTGCAGTTAAAGTAGTGATCAGATTTATCACGGGACAAACGAAAAGAACTTTATTAAATCATTTATCGGAGTACTTTCCTAAATAAATAAATAAATTGGATGTACTCCGTAGTAGCCTATTTCTGTTATTCAGATTCTTGATGCTCGAGAATTCTAATAGTATGACGACTGCCATCACGTGATAACGCATAGACACATCATAAATATTTGCCTACGGACAACTGAATCAACAAATAAATTACTACTACTGCCCATCTAAAAGTAAATGCTTTATCTAAGTATTTGTAAGCATATGTCTCAACCTTTCCAAATGTTAAAAGTTGTTTTGGTTGAGTTCGACGTACTTAAACAGCGCACAGAATCGCGAGAATTGTCTAGATCGATTGATGGTTGATAAAAAATTTGTAATCCTTTTCATTGAGTTATCTATGACTTATCTAATTAAGGTATAACTGCAAATTAGAGAATTATGACAATAAGAAATCAAAATATAATTAAGGTAGAAAGTAAAGCCCATTTTAAACCAAGTTAGAATATAAAGTAAAAAGGAATAAAGTTAAATGAAAATAGCGAAGATGAACGAATAGAATGTACAAAAAAGTATATATATTAGTAGGATTGCCAAACGTAAAACTTATTGTATAGAACTGTAGAACAAATAATCTTAATTTAGGCATTGCGGAATCGAAAGAAAAGGAAAATGTTTATGCCTTTAGTATATAGATATAGATGTAAAATAAAGGCTATTTTGTTAACTGGTCAAATCTTTTTAATACAATCACATAAAACTGCATTTATAAATTTCAATGATCAGTAGCTCACATTAAAATGCGACTCGGTCAAAAACTTATTTAACCTAATAAGTAACTGTGCTAACTTTGTTTTGTTAGTATTAAAAAGCTTAGGTGAGGGATGTTAAAAGTTTTAGGTGAAGAGATGTTTTTGGACACATTATTAATTTTTTTGAAGTATATATAGTAATATTTATATATTATTCATAAATTTAAAAAAAAATAACAACTAAAAAATTCAAATTCCAAATCTAATGAAATTGTTGGCGGAGTAAGTGAGTATTACATACTCCCTATTCAACCAACTCAACCCAAAATCTGCTGACGATTGTCGGCTCACTATTATTCTTTTAACGGGTTAGGTCATCCGCACCAATTTCTTTTAATAGATTTTTTATTTTACAAAATCAAACACTAGTTTTTATACATATACAAATTTTTTATTTATATCAGCTACACTAGATTCTTTAATATATAATATACTATAATAAAATAATAATATTTTAAACTTTTATTATTTATATTTGTTCATTCTTTAATTAATAGATAATATACTATTATACATAAATATATAATAATATTATATGTATAATATATATATTATATATAATATTAAAAGATATATATATATATATATATAATATTAATATTAATATATTATATATTAGTTTTATATATTACAATATTTTAATATATTTTACATAATATGCTATACATATCACATTTATATATAATAATTATAATATAAAATAATACAAATTATAAAAGGATATACATTAATATTTGTATTAATGTATTAATTAATCACTATAATAAACGGTGTTAATGAATTTAAATATAAATAAAATATTACTTTTATATTAAATTAATATTACCTTCGTTCCAAATTAAGTGGTTAGCCACTGTGATGTCACACACCTTTTATGTTAAATTTACTACATGTTACATATTTAAAATAAATTTAAAATTTTAATGATATTATAATATTATAGTTTTAATGAATGTGAATAGTGACATAATAGATTTAAGGATACATTGTTCATAATCATCAAAATAATTTTAAAAATAGAGATACCAATGCAACTCATTTTTTATTTACTTTTCATCAAGATTCTCTAAATATAAAAAACATGATCGAGTTTCGAGAAATTGATGTCAGTGTTCTTAGAAGTAAGTGTCATAGAATGGCAAGTGTCAAACCCAACATATAGAAGAAAATTCATCTGTATTATTTTCTCGACAAAATTTCACTTATGTTCCTCTTTTTTACGGTTAATTTTTAATATGAATTTTCTTTTCTCAATTTCAGTTATTTTATAATTTCAATTATTTATAAGCTTTTTCTTTTTTTAAATTCTTCCATTCAATATTGCTTAAAAAGATAAAAATCGGCATATGCTCCTCATTTAACTTTTTCTACATTGGCAAATTTATTTTTTATTATTATATTTATTTGAAAGAAAAAATAAAAGAAAAAAATAATATTGAATCAATACGTATATTAGAATAATATGCTCTAGAATAATTTTCTTTATTCTTTTAACCCTCGTTATTGGATTGATGTCATTTTCTTTTCTTTTTCTCAAATAATCATAATATAAAAAAAATTGCCATTAAAAAAAAGTCACATGAGGAGGAGCACATGATATTCTTTTATGCAATAATAAATGAGAGAACTTAACTGAAGACTTACACATTGATGGAGTTTTAAAGTGACAAAAATAAGAAAAAAATAATCACATTAAAAATTGACCAAAAAATAGAAAGACATAAATGAAATTTTGCCTATCTTCCTCCATGAAAAATATAGTGATCTACTTATAATTACAAATTTCAAGTTTTTCAAGCCTATATACATGGTGTCAAATAGATATAGAATATAATTTTATAAAAGGAATAAATAAAAATAGATGAAGAATTCTGCTGCGACTTAATTATTAGTACGCGGCGTTAGTCAACTTGAACTCTCCCCAAGTTTGTTAGCACCTTAGCTAAGCGAATCAAACTCGAATATTATTATATTCGAAGAAACCAATCAGCAAGCTACTCTCTTCTATTCTCTTCTTTCTTTATCTTTCCATCAAATCCTGATCTCTATTAACAATTTTTCTTAAATTTGAGTCAAGTTTTCTTTATTTTAAAAGAAAGCTTCCGTTAAATCTTCTTCTCTTTTCGTATTTATTTTTATTAATATAAATTTTCTATAATGGGATTATTTCTATTCTCTCATTTTTGAAAATAATCTTTTCAATTTTGAACGATTTTTCATCTTATTTATGAAACTCTTTGTTATCTAGATTTAAAGTTCAGGACTTAGATCAACTTCGGCAAAACTTTTAAAATAGTTCATGTACTAGTAGTAACTTTAATTTAGGTCGTGCTTGATAAAATTGAATGATTAAATCTAAATGATTATGATATCTATATAGTATAAAGTCTCTGAATATGAATTATAAAATCTATTTGATAATAAAATTATTTTGACCATCTAAATAATATTAAAACTAAAATTAATAGGGTCATTAACAAAGTAAAATTAATTTTCAAGTTAGTTTATGTAATAAAACTTGTTAAATAATATTTTTACAAATTTAGTGATAACATCCGTATTAAAATTCTCATTAAGAGGTATTTCTTAATCAATCAGTATCAGTTTTTTTTTACCAGTCAAGAGACATTAATAGACATTCAAATATCATAACTTTTTTTTTTATCAAACAATCTATACATTTTATCGATTAAGAGGTGTTATAAATTAATCAAACACAGGCTTAGTACTTGTACGTTTTAATTTTTATAATGATCCGTGTACTTTTTTTTGTACTTTAAAATTGGTCCTTTTTCATATCATATAAATAACTAAACTGAAATTGATACAATAATACTTGTATAAGGATTAATTTAAAATCGTAAACAAAAGTACATAGATCAAGTTGAAAATTAAAATGTATAAGGATTAAATGAAAAATAGAGCAATGATACAAAGACCATTTTAATAGTTTCGTAGATTAACTTTTGAGAAATTTACAGATTTCTAATGGAATGTCTACTTGTACGTGCTCCGCTTCTGATCCTTCTTTATGCGAACTGAAGGGTGTCTTCTCTAATTATAATTTAAGATAAAACATATATTTGCTGGTGAAATAATATGTTATGTTATTCCCCTTAATTTTTTAGTTCTTAATATTTTTATGAGCATAACGTAATAAAGAGAATTTATCCTTATTTTTTACTTACAAATCAACTTTAATAAAAATGTATTTGAATTTTTTAAAAAAGAAAAAAAATTATCAAACAAGCTGAATCCATAATTTAATCATTTTAACTACTAAATTTCACACAAATACAGTCATATAAGTTTATGTAACCATATGGATTAGTTAAGACCAAAATTTCATTAAAAAATTGATAAATTTGGTCATCTCACAAGTTGAACGCTAACAATAATTTTAAAACTGAGTAAATTGGATATCATAAATTAGAACTTGACTTTATTAGTTACATCCTTGGTGTCCTCTGTTTAGTAAAATAAAAAAGAGAGTGACAAATACACTTCTTGTTTACCTAAACAAAAATAGGACGAAATTAAAAACATACTAGAATGGGATCATCATCTAAATTGTTTGTCCTACGATGTAACAAATCCAACATGTCATTGCTCAACGCACAATTCGATTCTATTGCTCGATCTGGGCCATATTCAATCTATTACTCCATTTGTTCTCACTTAAGTCAAATATTTTTGTGTAGTTATATTTATAACTCATATTAAAATTCTAAACGACAAACGGCAATTGTTGAAGAAAATAAATAAGAAAATATTACAATTAAAAAAATTACATTTAAAAATGAAATTCGTTCTTTATATTTGCATAATTTCTTAATAATTCTTAAACTTTGTCATCAAGAATTAGTTTATTTTCTCATCATTTTAACATTAGTAAATTATATATATATATATATATACATATATATATGATTCAATCAAATATACAACTTTAATATTTACAAAGAACGTAAATATACTCAGTAATAATTTTTTGTACTAAAAAGGACTATTATTTTTAACAGTGCAATGTCCCTCGAAATGGGAATGAATAAGTTACGACATTCCTTTTTTGAGTAATTTCACATTATTTTGTGCTTATTCAGTGTCTTACTTCGTTGAGCATAGCGCCTTTGTTTAGGTGAAGAGGGAAGTTACATTTGGTGGTACTAATCCCGCGTAAACCCCACCTAAACAAACTAACCCCGGCAAACACTTATATATGTCCCCATCATATACTATATATATGTTAGCATGCATATATGTACCTGATTCTCTATATGAAGAAGACATCTCGAAATTGTTAAGAATCTTCCCCCTCTACTTTTCTTCGCCATCATCTTTACCACACTCCTACCAAGAACCTTCCTCCCCTCCCTCCTCGACCCCCCACCCCCACCCCCAACCCCAACCCCACCCCACCCCACGAAGATAATTTTGTGGAACTGATTCATTAAGCTGTACTTGGTACTTAGGACGCTTATACTAATTTCTCTATATTTTCTATAATCTTTATTTTAAAAAATAAAAGGTTGAAATTTTAAAATTTATTTATGCACTACAATCCTTAAAATAAAAAATCTGTTAAGAGATTTGAATTGTGAATTTTTACGTAAAAAAATTTACTATTCAAATCTCTCTAATATGTATAATAGAGATGTTGATGTAATTCTACAAAAATAAAAATTTTGAAATATATAAAAAAAATATAATTTAATTCGTAAAATACAAACTCTGTTAAAAAATACGGTCCGAATGACCTAAATACATGTTCACTTTGTAACGGTAAAAGTTACACTTACTGTCTTTTGTCATTTGAATTCCGTATACAAAAGTTTGATTCATGTTTTACTAATTTGTAATCCAAGACTTCCGATTATTATTTATTACTCACTATTTCCTATCACATTGTTCCTATATTTCACAAAAAGTAATACATTTAAAAATAAATTTATTCCAAAAAAAATAAATTATTTGTACAATCTTTATCATTATTATCATATTGCAATTTCTAAAGTTTATAATTTTCTTATTTTACGATCAATTTCATTTCGCTTTATCGATGCCACTATTATTGATAGATGCGATTATGTTTGTATATCCTTATTAATTTTCTTAAATTATCTTAATCAATTCTTGATAAATTTACTTTTGGTTAATCATAATTTAAAGATATTTGTGCATCAACGTGGTTAGATTTAATTTGTCAAAATTATCAAAAAGCAAACTTTAAAATCTAGGTAAATACTTTCATTATATTTCTTCCGTTTATATTTACATGTCGTTTGATTTTTTAACACATAATTTTATGTATACTTTTGTATGTGTTAAATATTTTATTTAATATAAATATTTTTTTCATAATAATCCTTATTGAAAATATTTTGAGTCTTTAATTTTTTGATATTAAAATAAAATATTTAACACGTATAAAAGAGCACTTAAAATTACGTTCAAAAAAACCAAACAACATGTAAAAGATTTAGTATTTATTCCGGCGGTAATTACTATTATCTGAAATTTACAGATTTAAGAGGTCATGCATTTAATTTTCGCATCTTCATCCTCAATCTAAAAGATATTTAAAAATAAAAAAAAAGTGTTTTACGATTTTTACTTTTCATTTTTATCGTTTTGTAAGCAACTAATTACAGTAGCTTTCAGCAGTAAGCGGAAGTACAAATTGGTGTTGGAATCTAATAAATACTCCGTATATAAATATAACATCGCCACCATCCCCACCATCTCTAATTTTCCACCAAACTCACTCACTCCATTTTCCAAACAACTTCTTGGCTTCTTGCCTGTTTCTCTCTCTACAGTTGTATTTACCTCTATATATAAAAACATATAATCTTAAACCCAGTCATAATTGCTTACGAAATCTGCAATTCTCGATCAAGATGTCCACCAAATTTGTGGATCATGAAACTGATGGGCAACAACAGAATGTACCCAAAAATTACGCATTAAGCGGAAAGATTATGCTAAGCGCAATTATCATCCTCTTCGTCGTTGTCATTTTAATGGTTATTCTCCATATTTTCGCCCGTTGGTACCTCCTCCGCATCCGCCGTCGCTACCTCCATCGCCGCCGCAGTCGACGTCGCCGTGCCACCCACATCGTCTTCTACATCGACCCCAACATCCCCAGCTCCGCCACCACTTCCGTCCCGGCTCGTGGCCTCGACGCGTCCGTGCTGAGCTCTCTCCCGGTCTTCAAGTTCTCCTCCCAAACCCACCCGGATGGTCTCGACTGCGCCGTCTGCTTATCGGAATTCGAAGAAAACGAATCGGGTCGGATGCTCCCCAAATGTAACCACAGTTTTCACTCCGATTGTATAGATATGTGGTTTCATTCTCACTCCACGTGTCCCATTTGCCGTGCTCCGGTGGAGTCGGATGTTCCGGGTCAAACAGCTGAAAATAACCGACCCGAAACCGTGCTATCCATTGATGAAGAACTCCAATCTGAACGAACCGGTTCGGGTTCTGGGTTTTGCTCCACTTGTAACAACGAATCAGGAAAAATAGGTACGAGTACGACGTCGTTAGCTGATCGGAGGAAGGGTTTGGACCTAGTGAGAGTAGATGTGCCCAGGAGGAGTGACTCAGTTGACGAGTTAAGACTGAGTTCTCCGAGTCATGGGTTCAGGTCTCCCGGGAGTCGTTTACAGTCGTTAAAGCGGATACTGAGCATGAACAGAAAATCAGCAGTTGTTTCGCCGTCGTCGGGAATTGGGACTAGTAGTGGGCCCGGGGATGCTGAGTCCGATATCGAGTTGGGGAAGAGTGAGTCGACTCAGTAACGGCGACAGACGTGTGAAAAAGGAAATACCGGCTGTCAGAGTCTTTTGGTTAAGACCGGCAGATATTCAGCAAAATGCTGCCCAAAACCAGGCCGTCTTGGTTGACTAAAAATGTTGGACTTTTGAAAAATACGATGTATATTGACTATATTATGATTTGTTCTTTCATTTTTATCTACTTTATTTTTTCTCTTAAACTAATAGTCTTCGTCGTTACTCTCACTCAACCATTGCTTATTTTTCTCTCTGAATTTTGTAAATTTTATTTGAGTTTATTAAAAAAAAATTAATGTTAAGATTATTATCCATTTTTTTGTAATAACTTTAAATTTTAATGACTACATATAGATCTTAAATAGAAATTTTACAGCCCAATATGAAAAGTCAAAAATATACCACCAAGAAATTAGTATTCTTTTTTATATAAGTAAAAATAAATGGCTTATGGAGAACTAATACTTCTTAAATTTATTTTCAAGAAGATGAGTAGATGACACTAAGTCATCGATTTGCTTGGCAATAACTTAAGCATACCTTTTTCTGTTTCTATTTTTGCATTTGGGAGTCGGCAAAGGGCATATTAAGTAGAGAACGGAAATGAAAAGTCAAGTCTATTACTCTCGTGAAGATGCTAAAATAAAATGCAACCGATAATACTTCGAACATTAAACGGATAATGTCATTCATGAGAAATCACAAAAGTTCATGCATATGATAGAAATCTCGAATAAATTGGAAAAATAAAATAAAATAAAATAAAATAATACAATACATCGTATAATTTTGACTCTTCAGTGAGATGGGAAGACATAAGTTTGAGGGTCAATTACAAGTTACAAGCGAGTCAAATATTCTGATAGTTCTGAGTAAACACCGAATTTGATTCCCAACAAACTACTCTCTTCCGTCTAAAATACACGTATTGTTATATGAACTTTGATATATATATAAAGTATTTTTTGAAGAAAAATAAAAAATATTTAAATAAAAAATAATATAATATAAAAATAAAAATTATATAAAATATTTAACATATACTTAAATTTTATCTAAAATTAGGTAAAAAGTTAAACGCCATATATTTTAGAAATGAGACGTAAGAAATACATGCCTTGCTTGGTAATCACTACATATTTAAATAAAAGTAGTTCAATAATTGGTGATTAAACAAATTGGAAGTGGTGGAAGGTGGGTTTGTTACATTATTTGGAACAGGTTAGAGTTAATTAGGGTCGTGTCATGGACAACACATGATGCGCTGGACCTTTACAAACTTAACATTTAGTGCTCTCTCCGTCCCAATGAATGAAATATTTTAGAGTTTTATATTTTATTTTGCGTGTTACCAAATTAGTCATTCGCATGTACATAGGAAGGATTTAATTTAATGAAAGTTGATGATGTAGTGAGAACCTGCAATTATTTTCCGATGACCTCGACTTCTGATGGGCTTACAGGTTGACGGTTTTTTTTCCTGACTTACCCTTCATGTCTTTCATCTCTACGTTCTTAATCAGAGATTCAGGTTTTCTTTTTGATGATTGGAGCTGGATTTCTTCTTGTTTTCATGCATGTCTAAGGAGTCGAACGTGGAAGGGTTTAGAAGCTATGTAACACACGTGTGCTCATCATCGTTACCACCAAATCTCTGCAGATCAACATTTCCACTGTTTATCTGAAATACATTTACCACAAATCATAATTTCATCCATCAATCAAGAATCCGTTAAATAAGCACTTACCAGGGCAGTAACACACACAAACAAAGGACAAAAAAAAAAAAAAAAAAAAACTAAATTGTTAGTTGCGACACTAATCCCAACTCTAAATAAGGAGATTACCAACTGAAGAAGTGCAGAAAATGTTCGAGCAAGATCGTGCTTATCCAAAACCCTTTCACCATAGTCAAGTATATTAAATGCTGACCTTGATTCCTGACATGTAACAGTGACAGTCGATTGCTCAAATTACTATGTAATGAAAACTAGAAAGAAATCATAAACTCAGAATAGACTCACAAAGGGGAAGAGTAAATGGACGCACTTGCTCTTCCGAGATCCGCTCAACTCTCTGTTTCCATTACGACACCCGAGAAGCCAATTCATTCTGTTTCTCGGTTTCACTTATGCAAGCGAGAAGAGAATCCTAAGTGACAATCGGTCACCAGTCATCATAAAAGCATAAATAAAATAGTAATAATGTTTTATGTTGCCTTTTCCTTATGAGTGCAAGTTTTATGTTGCCTTTTCCTTATGAGTGCAAGTTTTATGTTGCCTTTTCCTTGTTCCATGGAGCATCGGTCTATGCAGGGGTTCACAGCAGATGGATAATGGTACATCTTGATTATCTTTATAGAAGTAGGAAGCGTAAAAAAGTAAGTAATTTGGTTCGACATCCTTTTTACCTAATGAGGGGTTAATCTTGATAATGTGATGATCGATGTCATCCATGACTGTGTAGGGCAACGCTTAGGTGGTGAGCGAGCTCAACATGCAGGGGAAAAAGCTAATGCTCTTATAGCAGCAGCATGGTCGTTTACTGAAAAGGAGTCTGTTCTTCCTCACCCTCCATCTGGTAGTGTTATGTCTTAAACTTTGATATTCATATGTGTTAACATAATGCAAAATGCGAATTGTATATATGTAAAGGGATAATTTATGTTGATTTTATAGATGGGAGATAACTTATAGAGTTCTTAGAGTAAAGATATACAATGTAGGGATTGAAAGAAGAGAAGTATTTAACTGACAGCATATAATGCCCTGATGAAAATTTTGCAGCATTAGTCTATACAGTTTATATACTTGTATATAAAATAAATTGTTTGGAAAACTAGTGGTTTGACTGATCTTGATGCCCAATATATTATTATTTTAAAATGGATAATTTCTGTAGGCTCGTCAAAGATCAGACTTATATCGTAGATGAGTTGGCCGGACATCTGATGTAGACTGTGTAGAGAATTTTGTTTAAACAGTTGATAAAAGTATGAAACTAAGGCAATGTCACTCAAAGGACTATAGAAAGTTTTGGAGGCAGAAGTTTTTACAGATTGACATTATGATAGTTTGTAATTCAGTAAACAGTAAAAAATGTAATAAAAATGAAATTAGAAAAGTGACAGATGAAGCTGGAGTTTGGTTCTGTTCATTCAGTATCTCGGGAATTTTTTAGGAGAGGCATGTGACAGAAAATGTTACGTGTATATTATATTCGGAAAAATATAATGGCTACGAAAACAAGTATACTATCAGCATGTTTAATTGTTTGGCAGCTTCTAGCTGCAATACAATAGATAGAAATTTGGCCTAAGCTGCTCACGCCTACACATAATCTTTTTTACCTGTTTGGGTGTTGAAGGCTTTCTTAAATTGACCAATTTCCATACCCCTAAAGTAAAAACAACATCAATCTGGGCTGGCATCAATGAACTCATTTGAGAAGAAAAAAGATGTTACATAAAAAGGGTGTGAAAATAAAATAATAATTTGATGGTGATGCTGTTAAAAGTGACATCGTTTATGATCTGACTACTAAATTAGTTCAAAGCAGCCATGTAAGGAGATTTCTTTTTCTTTTCCACCTTGCAGAAAGAATAATGAGAGAACATTCGGAACAATCCAGGAATGACATAAAAACCAGAGCCCGGCATTGGGAGGAAGATTTGTTCCTTCTAAGAAGATTCTGGAATTGAGAGACAAGTTGATTAAGTTTATGGAGAATCACATTTACCCTATGGAAAATGAATTCTACAGACTTGCTACTTCTTCAAAGCGTTGGACCGTTCACCCTGAGGAGGAGAAGTTAAAGGAAATGGCCAAAAGAGAAGGCTTATGGAACCAATGGATACCTGTATGCGACTTTTCTGTCATCTTTCCCAGTGTTCTTTGAATTGCATGCATTCTGTTTATGTTGTAGATAATATCCTTGTGATACACATTCTTGACTTTGATCATGTTAATATACAGTTTGATAGTGCTGCTAGTGCAAGAAAACGCTTTTTGGTGAAATAAATGATGATCTGGCTGGACAGGCATTCAATCGGTTGCTGGGTGCAGGCCTCTCGAATCTTGAGTATGGATACCTTTGTGAGATTATGGGTCGTTCAGTTTGGGCTCCCCAAGTGTTTAATTGTGGAGCACCAGACACTGGAAATATGGAGGTACAAAGAACTTTTTAACTTTTTATGATTGAGTTTGATCAATTGGTCAATTACCTATATATACACAAATGTGTGTGTAAATATTTTTATATCATAAACAACACACGCACACACACACACGCAATCATCCCAGCCAAAACCATACCACTTGTCCACAGCCTTGTCTACATCAACCTTCAACTTCGTGTTTTCCGCCCTTAGCAGTTGCAACTCAGAGAGAAATGCTCTCTCTTGTTCCTTGTCCTTGAACTTTTTCTCCCACATTTCCTTATTGCTACGCTCCAAAGCAAAACTAGTCTCAATATCCTTTCGGACTCTGTTGGCCTCTTCTCGCTCCTTCTTTGTTTCATGTATGCGGTCAATCAGAATCTTGTCCTCAGCAGCAATACCTTGAATGGCATGTTCCAAGTGAATTCCAGCCTACAAGTTGGAGATTGAAATATCAAATGAAAGATTTAAAAAGGAAAATTAATAGTCAATAAAATTTGATCACTTACTTGAATCAGGAGATGACCTGCACTATCCAAAGAGTCTCGTAGAGGTAGGTCTGTCATTCTTCCTTTGGTAGGCTTCTGATCCCACGAAGCAACTCCAATGTTATATTGTATAGTTTTTGGTGGTTTGACGGGTCGATAAAAGTTATGTCACTATCATAGACGAACCAAGTAGGAGCGTAGCGATTTTCGGATAGAGTCAAAAGCTCGTGCAGATCCGTCTAAGTTCGAGGTCTTTCCTCTACCCTCATTCGCTCAAATGTAGATTTCGACAAGGTAGGCGGTAGAGTAGATAATGTCCCATTGGTTAGTCACTGTAAACACACATTGTCTAGTTAGTCAGATAGCAAAAAATATAATAATGATACAACAATAAAGTATGCAAACATAAATACTAGCGTCCGTATTTCTCCGACCACTCTCGACTTTTGAATTCGCTAGGCTCCCACGCTGATTCTCCACGTCTCATTCTAGCGAACATTCAATAAGCTAAATCTTCTTCCTTTGACATTTTGGGAAGAGAGTTGTGAGCACTGGCTACTATAGGGGAACAAATAGGAAGGTCAACTAGGTTCGGACCATATACAAAAACCTAATCTTCAGCTCAACTATGATTGTTCGATTTTTTGTCGACCCACATGATTTGGGAAGTACGTTGACTAATAGCATAGAATCTGTGTTGACTATCTTGCATGAGTTTGAAGGTATACCAGAAGTATGTAAAGTTGGGCGTCCTGCCTCGACGCTTACAGTGAGCTATAAATCTATTGATAAGGGGGATTGAGTTAGGGGCCAATTGGCCAAGGGATATTCCTATTGATTTGATTAGCTTGACAAGGAAACTATTCAGAGGAAGGTGAAAACCACATTTAAAACTCGTGTGAGATATCCCTATGTAATATGTATTTTCAATTACACCCTCCTCCCTACACATAGGTCGGTGGTATATCCTCCTACTAGGTCGGGATTTCATCAACAAATATGTTTCGGGGATATCAAATCCTCCAATATGTCCTTAATCCACTCTTTTTTTTGTTTTAGAATGCATGTTGCAAGCTGGGTAGAGTTGCATGTTAAAGTTCTCCCAAATTGGGATTTCATCCTCTATATTATCGAGTCGACCTATCTCAGGGTTAGTCCTAGGTTGGTTTTCTTTGTGATGATCCCCTGAGTTGTCTCCCGACTTACCTGCCATCGAATCTGAGTTGACCATATTTGACTCAATTTGGACTCTCCCTTTTGGAGTTCATATTATGTTCCAATCTATTTCCAATTAGGGGATTTGAAAATCTGGACATCAAAGTGGTAGGGAGAAGGTGAACAACAATTAGAAGACATCTTTTTTTTTTTTTTAAAAAAAAAAACCCAGAATGAGGTGATGAGTTAAACGATTTCTTCAAGAGGAGAAATTTGTGGGTGAATAATGTAAGAATAGCGGCAAATACTTGGTGGAAGATTTACTTGAGGGTCCTAAAGGATGCAAATTGCCGGCCAACAAAGAGTGAGATGCAAAAAGTGAAAAGTGAAATAGCAGCCCTATTCGTGTATACATGAGATGGACGGTCTAGATTTACTTACCTCTGCTATGTGTCTCTTGGTTGGTTATTTAGAAATAAAAATAAAGGTAAGAAATTAGTGGAAAAGGAGAAAGTTTTATTTTTTCAAACAACTCGGTTGCTCGACCTTGTGAACATTAGTTATAAGGTCTTATGGAGGCAATATTTTGTGCGTCTATCCAACTCGGTTGGTACGAGTGTGTACAACTCACCTTGTTGGCTTTTTTTTTTTATAAAAAAAAGGGTCTATCTCAACTTATTTTCAAGGTTTTGGTGGAGAAAATGCATACACGTGGATGGGTCAAGTATAATGATTTTATGTGGCCCAGTCTTGTTGATTTTTTAGAATAACAATATTGTATAGTGGGCAGCAACCGACTTACTTGAGAATTCGATCGGCTTCTACAGTGAGCATATCCCGACTTATGTTGGAAGGTTTGGTAGCAAAGTTACTTTATGTGACATAACCACGTAAATGGGTTTGGGGTGATGAAAATTGTTTTGCTCATGGAATTAAAATATAAAATATTTACTCTCCTAAACATAAACTTACTACGAGGTCGGTACCACGTAGTCCGATTTAGTCTCCACAACTGTTGAGAAACTACCACTGCAACCTTATCCATAACTTCACGGCTAGTTCTTAGAGTCCTACACAACTAACTCTCCGTGATCCTAGCAAGTCGGCCTACTTATTCGCAACTACTAGTTGTTAGCATAGCGGTACAAATATAGGTTTAATGTTTATTCTATGGATCTCTTTTTACACACGATACAATTATTCTCTAAATACCTCAATTTTTTATACATTTCTTAGACGCTTTACTAATTCTCACGCCGAAAGCGAATCACGGAGGCCACCCTTCTCCGTATTTGCAAGGTACACACGTCGCCGACCAGCCAAGGAGGACGAAGTGAAGCGTCATCATCTTCATCTTTATGGAGATTAATACTCCTATTTCATCGATCTACTTTCCATTAATGATTTAGAATTACAATATATGTAATATCCAAACTTATCAATGATCTATCAAGAACCAAAAAAAAAACCTAAACCCTACATTGTAGCTTACTTTGTGATCCTCCATGAGCCGGCCAAAGGCAAAATCTTAAGCTTCGAAAGAAAATTAAAAAAAAAAATTAACATAACACGTGTCAAGTCAGTCTACAGAATGCATGTCAACATGTTCAACAACTTTGGGTCTTTTCCTCCTAGTTACTGGACTGCTTCTCAATACACCAACTTTTCCTAGTCTTAATGAGAACCTGTAATTCTTTTCCGATGACCTCGAATTCGAGGTAGATACGCATGATGGGCTTACAGGTCGACGGTTTTCTTTTCCTGACTTACCCTTCTTGTCTTTCATCTCTACATTTTTTATCAGAGATTTAGGTTTTCTTTTTGATGATTGGAGCTGGATTTCTTGTTGTTTCCATGCATGTCTAAGGAGTCGAACGTGGAAGGGTTTAGAAGCTGTGTAACACGTGTGCTCATCATCGTTACCACCAAATCTCTGCAGATCAACATTTCCACTGTTTATCTGAAATACATTTATCACAAATCATAATTTCATCCATCAATCAAGAATTCGTTAAATGAGCACTTACCAGGGCAGTAACACACACAAAGAAAGGGCAAAAAAAAAAAAAAACTAAATTGTTAGTCGCGACACTAATCCCAACTCTAAATAAGGAGATTACCAACTGGAGAAGTGCAGAAAATGTTCGAGCAACATTGTGCTTTTCTTGCCCCCCGACGACATCAGTGAAAGACATTGTGTTTTCACAGTCTATTGCGAGGGATAGCTTATCCAAAACCCTTTCACCATAGTCATGTATATTAAATGCTGACCGTGATTCCTGACAGGTAACAGTGACAGTCGATTGCTCAAATTACCATGTAATGAAAACTAGAAAGAAATCATAAACTCAGAATAGACTCATAAAGGGGAAGAGTAAATGGACGCACTTGCTCTTCCAAGATCTGCTCAACTCTCTGTTTCCATGACGACACCCGAGAAGCCAGTTCAGTCTGTTTCTCGGTTTCACTTATGCGAGCGAGAAGAGAATCCTAAGTGACAATTGGTCACCAGTCATCATAAAAGCATAAATAAAATAGTAAATAAATAGATCAGGGATCAATATAAATTATATGGTGGTTAGAACATCAAATTATGCCATACTGTAAACAAGAGCCAGTTGCAATATTAGTCATTTGGTTCAAGCTAATCAAAACAACATAGAGGATTTAGTTTACTGATCACTATGTAATCTGCTTTGGCAAATAGCTCTAACTGTTACTCTGTTACGAGTTTGAAACAGGAAGTTAATGATTCTTGAGTTGTAAAACTGATAAAAGATGCTTCTGTCGTAAGTTTCTGAGACAACGGGAAGAACCAAATTAATCCGCATCAAATAGTGAGCATATTATATGTCTCGAGTGATCCATATTTAGTGTTTCTCTCACCGTTTACTCATCTATTTTAAAGACTTACAAATAAAAGTTTTATTCATTGGTATTTCCAAGCAAAGTTGCAACAAGACAATACTATGACGAAGTCATTTTGTACATCCAACTTTCCTATTTTTGTTGTCCAAAAGCTGATGTATACAAATTGTAGTGGATACAGCTTCATGCAAGGCAGATCCTTTCATCGATTTGACTAGTAAGGTGGGATACAAGCATGAGCATGTGACTTTGTTTTATTCATACATCATTCTCATCAAATTGAGTGTGCAAATGATGGAGATATCTAAATTGGGACTGGATAAAGAGCAACGTGATGAAAAATTTCAAATGAAGTAATACAAATTCAAAATTATAAAATAAAATTTTATAAATTGAGAAATAAAGAAAGCTAAACCATCTATACCAGGTGAGAGCGACAAAGATCTTCAAGGCTTGCACCAGGAGTTGGACTGTCATCTCCATAAGCTTCGTGGGTATGAAAATGATCACTGCCATCATCATGCTGCATAGATACGAAGGATACATCTAAATTAGACAGCTTCGTGGTGCGTCAAGCTTGTCCCCTCACATGTATAAAAGCCAACCATTGTTAGTTCGTTACTACTTACTGCCTACCATCTTAGGGGAACCAGGCAAATCTTCATTCACATATGTGGTCTCCGGTGTGTCAAAATCAGGTGGTTCTTGATCAGAATTCTCGTCATCATATTTATTACATTCATTACCATATGCAGGATTAGAAAATCCATCAAAGTTTAACCCTCCAAGTACAAGTGATTGCCGCAGCTGCAGATAAACTTACGACTACATAAACCATGTAAAAACCCCCAAAAAGGGAAAAGTGGAGCAACACCAAAAGATTAACCTTCTCATATAATGGAGCATGTGGTTCCGGCTGAGCTTCTGTAGCACGAGAATGTGTCTCCCATAGTTGAGTAAGATCCAAACTGATGGTACCATGCAATCGAGCAAGAGGAAACTCTCTAATTATATTACCTTGTCTACTGGAATTTATCCCTTCCTTTTTATAGGCTTTTACTGCTTGGAAGGAAGTTGAAAAAGTCAGACATATTTGACTCATGACAAAGAATATTAGGAGAATGCATCAACAAAACAAGAAGATTAAACAACCTTTTCTAAATGGTTTTACTTTTAAATTCCCAAGTTCGTGGGGATTCAAAGGCTTCCATGGATCATCATCGTCATCATCACTTAAATCATCCAAATCCCCAAATCCTGGATATCTGCCATCCATTCTGGATTCATTACTAGTACTTTCAGGAATCTTACAAGGAGTTGGGTGACTATTATTGTTATGATCAATGAATTTAAAGCCATGATCAACACAAGGAGATTGATCAGAGTTTGCATCCTGGCGCTTCCCGACAGATAAGTCGTGGGCAGATCCTCCAGTTTGTCTAGTGGGAGTACAATATTTAGAAGGCCAAGAGCTTCGTCTGTTGACACCATTATGCTCTTTGCTCACTTCATCACCCCCCTTTAAAAAAACATCAATAGCTGCTGCATCACGTGAGTCTAGTAGAATAAAGTCACGGTAAAGGTCGTTTGTGGCCAACTGAAACCTCAAAAAATAAAAAAATAAATTAAAAAAACAGTCAATAATAATCAAAACGGTATACCCTCCATCCTATAAAGAGTTACTAACAAAAAGAAAGGGGGTATTATTAAAAGCATTGACGTTTTTTTGAGAGCTTAACAGTATGGTACCAGATAGGACTCTAGTTCCCCACCATCACCAATAGTATCCAAGCAATCACCTTCTAGCACAACAAGATCTGAAGGAAGCTTCACTAAGTAATCTGAAGGAGCATCACTAGTGGTAGGTACATCCAGGACGTTCTTTGCTTCCACTGTGATGAATGATAGTTAGAGCCATGTAATGCTCTGTGACTAAAATAAAACAAATAATAACATGCACCTGGGATATTATCTACATTCCAAAATAGATCATCTTCGTTTCCAGGAGCAGTAGATACACCACCTTCTGGTTGTTGTGATGCATTTTCTGGTTGCTCAGGCTGGCTGCTCACAAGTTGCATGAAATACAAATGGTCAGAAGATATAATAGATTTACTTACATTAACTTAGTTACCTATTATACATTTTTCAAGTTACTTTGCCCCAAAATACCATAAATAATTGACAGTACTATAATGATTGACCTTTTCTGTTGGAGAGGGAGGAGGAGAGACCAGCTAAATGGATCAATTGAGAATTTGATGCAATAGCTGCTTTTGTATATAAAGATATACAATTCTCAATAACTATATTTATGATTACTAACGAATAAGGTTTGAATGTATCTTTAAATCCCAAAGAAACCTAGGACTGTTATCAATACAATGTCCTGGCAAACTGTTTTTTTCTTTTTTTCAGTAACCTTCAAGTTATCATAAAAAAAAGTTGGTAAATAACAACATATATTATTTACACGTCAATGCAAGACGATTTGAAATCATACACGTCATCTCACCTCTTGAGTCTGTTTGTTTCTTACGGAATGTTGATCAGTATTCCTTTCGAAAGAGCATCCTAATATACATGTCTAAAAATTCAAGCTGAAACTTTAATGCGACTGAGGTGTCTATACATTAAAACTGGAAAGATAATTATTGGGGTCCATTACCAATGTCTACATTCAAGTATGTAAAACTAAGACATATTCAGTATATACTGAATCAGAAAAGATCCCCCCTACACATATAGTCAATACTACACTAAGCTTTCAACAAATCTAAAGATCAAAACTTTAGTAACTAAAATTCAAACCTTTTCTTCGAAATGAACTCCAAAGCCTGTAGAACCAAAGAATAAAGATACTCCACCTTCCGACTGTACACTTGAATTGAGCCTTGTAGCAACAGGGCAGCTACATTTGCCACCAAAACATAGAACAGTAAGGGCCTGTTGGGAGGTAACTTTTCTCTTTGGGCTTTTGAATTTTAAGTTAAAATGCTTAAAATCTGATTTTAAGACATTTTTGAAAAATAATTGGCACTGGCTTTTTGACTTAAAATCAAAAAGTTTAAGTTTAACTTTAATGTAAAAAGTACCCTTATAAGTTATTCCTGTACTTTAACGCATGAACTTAAAAATCATTTTGAAAAAAGAACCTTCAGCGAAATTCACAGAGAGGCGACCGTCGTCCACACCGGTGATCTCGCCGGAGTAAATTTTTAAAAGATATTCTTCAAGATTTTTAGCAAGATCAATAGCCCAATTGGATTCAAGGTCCCGAAGTGGCTGTACGATATGAAATTTGCTTCCGGCTCCAGAACTTCCGGGTCCTTGTTCGTGTTGGCTCATCTTCTGTTGGTCAAATTTGACTTCACAGTACTAGATGATTCTCAATTAAAACCCTAGGTTCTTCAACTTTGGGGATGAAAGCTAAAAATTAAAAGCCCTAGAAACTGCATTTTTTAAGTTCTAAGAGGTTAATTGGGAAAATCGAAAGATTAATCAGAAAACAGAGAAGACAAATGGTAGAAGTACGAAATTGGTCGAGAAAATGGATGCTACAAGTTACAATTGGCCTTGTGATGGAATTTTTGGGCCCACGTGAAATTGGTGTAGGAAAAAATTAAATATAATTATTGATAGTTCTCGAAAAAAAAAATACATTTGGAATTTCGATAAATATTAATTAAATTCACTAATATTGCGCACTCCATATATAATTGAGAATCATATATTTATAAATAATAACTCTTTTCTTATGCAAATGTTCTTTGATTTTTAGCCCATATGCATGGGTAGGAGTAGGACTCAATAAGCCTGTTGCATGCTTTGGATTAGAGCATTTTCTCGATCTAAACTTTTTTATAGAAAAAAAGCTGCAATATATATAATACTTCCTCCCTCTTGGAATGAACGTAACTATTTGACATGGCAAAATTATTAAGATAGAGGGTTAATTTTGTGATAATTGTCCAAATTACTCATGTTATTCCAAAAATTTAAGTGAGAAAAGTTTTAAATGAAAAGATGAGAGAAGAAAATGTGAAAATATGTAACCATAATATATTTTAGAAAAAAAAAGTAAAAGAGAATAATTTTACATTTTAAATATTTTTAAAAAAAGAAATGTTACAATAATGTCGTACTAAAAAAGAAATTGTTACGGTGAATGAGTGAATGGATGAGGTATAAGAAATGAAACAGTTCATAGTACACTTAACTCAAACCCTTAACGATGGATCATTCGAGCCAACCAATAAATATGACATGTATTCACAACTTAATTTTCCTACATAAATTGGTAGCCAGCAATAATGCAAGCTTATTAAAATCACCTTTACACTATACAAACTTACTCATGCCAAACCGAAAATGCATGAGAATCGAACAAAAACACAAGTTACTGCCCACCCCCAAGAAAGAAAGAAAGAAAATTTAGGATGTGACCGTCCTTTATTTACACAAATGTACTATATACTATACTATGTGAATGTTAGTTACATACTAAGTACTTGAATTTACACCTTCATCATGCCTGGTTCATAGGGTACATCTGTCGTCTTGAGCCATGTATCTCCCTGTATATACTTTGTTGCAGTAAATGCTTCAACATCTTGTGGAGTAAGTGTCTTAATCCCCTTCCATTTGACTCGTCCAGATGTATCCGACCCGGGTCCTCTGTTTTGGTATTCTGCATAGAAACATGTGTCCTGCCCAAAGGTGCCTGTCCAGGGTGACCATCCTTCTGGGACAATGTTCGAATCAATGAAAGATTGCATGATGATTGTCCTTGAGAACTCTTTCCATGGGCGTCCGAGGAACGACTTGATCGGTGGCTTCACCTCCATGAACCCGGGCTCTGCCGTGATGGTGCAATTTTGGAGGATAAGGCCGCCCATTCCTCGGTCTTCTTTTCGCCCCTGAGCCGTCACCATGCAACCTTGATTAGCCATTGGTTTTCTCACTACCATTTTGCAGTTCTGAAATACAGCTTGGGCGTCTCCGAAGATGAAGTCAATGGTGCCACTGATGGTGCAATCTCTGTAGAATTGTCGGTAGGTGTGCGTGTAAAGGGTGTCTTGAAAAGCGTCCATTTGACACCGGTAAAAGAGTGCTCTGTCGCTTGACACGCGTAGAGCCACCGCTTGATGCTTCTCCGCTCCTGCCGAGTTCTCAAATCCTATGTCCTTCGCCACAAAGCCATCTCCGTTGACAGCTGCATGCATGTTTCACATTTATTACAAAAATTACTTTCATTTATGATAATAATTGAATTGCGGATAATTATGAATTTTGTACATACCAACTGTAGCAGTCAGATAGGTATTAGTTCCGTCAATGAAGTTCTTGTTGCCGGTGATCTTAGTAGTTGTTGCCCCTTCTCCAATAAAGACAACATTGTTAACATGTCTAGGAATCTCCACATACTCCTTATAAACACCAGCCTTTATTTGAATGATAAATGGCTGAAGGCTTTTCTGTGGAGCTGTCTTCACTGCTTCACCTATAGTTCTGAACTGACCTGACCCGTCCTGAGCAACCACCGCATTGGGTTTCGGAGGTGCCTGAAGGAGGTGACGCTTAGCCCCATCAGCCCATCCCGGCACCCAGTTCAGAGGATCTTCGAGTAAGTTTTCTTCAAGGTGTCTGCTGCCATCATGTCCTCCACCTGCCGCCTCCTCTTCCTCTTCATGAGAAAGTAATCTCCGATTCAAATCCGGGATTTGCAAAGACGAAAGCAGATTGTGTAGCTCACCAACCATTGCCAATGCATTACTCGCCAGTTCCTTAGAAAATTTCAACAGCTTCTTCATCTTATCTGCTGCATCCCCCGTTGTATTTTCGAATGCATCAATACAACTTTCTTGGTAAGTTGCCACACCACTCAGCCATGTTTTCAAGTCCGCGACGTAATCATCCATTTTACTAATTTCAAATTTGCCAACCTTTTCGAAAGATCTGTGCAGATCATCAATAGCTGTATTCAAAAGTGTTTTGCAAACTCCATAAGCTTGTGATGTCCGCGGATCTTTCGAGGCCTCTTGCAGAGTAGTGGAGTTATTAATCGTCTGTTTGAGGTCGCTCACCGCAACCTCAAAACTAGTTCTGATGAGTTCTTTCGGGTCGGATGAGTTCGTGCCTGAAAGACTCTTCTCGCAAGCATCTTTAAAATCAACAGGTTGACATATTGTTTTAACTGCTTTGTTGGATGTGCTTATCTCGCCACCGCCGCCACCTCCACCACTAGATTGGTTATTGTTTTTGTTTACTCCAATTGCCACGGCCACCACCACCGCCACCAGGACAACGGAGGACAAGCCAATCACGGTGACCTTCTTTGCCGCTCCCATAGTTTATATAAAATCTATCAAATATTATATTAAACAGAGCTCTTGGGGAAATGTTATACTTATTGTTTGATGTTACTAAAAGATTGATGCCCCCTTGGGCTCTGGTTTATCAGTTTTGAATATCTGAAAATGGAGTCTGTTATATAAATTTATATATGGAAGCGAATGAAATTAGAGAGAAAAGAGAGAGACAAGGAAAGACCATTAATTCTTGTTGGTTTGAGACTTCCGACAAAATAGATAGTAATTGGTCTTCATAGTTCATTGCTATTTTTAGAAAGGTTTGACCCTTCGTATGTCTAAGTATAGTTTACTCATTACTGGACCTAATTTGAGGCTTTTCAGAACTTTTAAACCATGAGTTCTCAGTTCTGACTTTCTTCTTCTTGTGAAGCTGGCGAAATATCTAATCTATATTATTTTTCTATATTAATTAACACGAGTTAATTAATCAAGAATGTTATTTTGCAAATTTTGAGTCTAATATGCAAATTTGGTTTTAAAAATTTGTTATTTTGAATATTTAATTGTAATTGATAATTTTACAATTTTGTTTAAATTTTCAATTAGGAAAGAGATGTATTGGTAATTTGAGTTTGTTGTTTAAGTTGAATTTCATTGATATTATCCTACAGTTAAATAAATTAGTTCATCCGTTTGACAAAGATAATTATATTTAAGTTTTTAACGAATATTAATATTGTATTTTTTTTATTAAGAACTATACGTTCAAATAATAAAATTTTCTTATATAATTAATGATAAGATAAAACATTGCAATAACAAAATTTCTAAAGTATTACATTATAATAAAAATAAAATTGTTTTTGCATAACAAGGAGAGTAATTAATAGTTTAAATAGATAATTTTCCTTCAATATACGTTCAAATGTCTATACAAGTGCATTGACTCGATCTGGGAACAAATCCAACCGCATTTCTCTAATTTTTTAGACTTTTCTTCAACTTTATTGTAATATTCTATGATATTATATATAATAATTATATGTGAATAAACTTCTTCCCGTAAATAATAGATGCAGTTTTGAATCAAAGTTGAGCAACTTACTTGTTGGTTGATTAGAACCATCCGTCTCCACATTTTATTAACCCTAATTACCGATGAGAAATATGTACTCTAACTTTCGAACAGAGGGAATTTGTATGTTTGCATATATCTCCTTTGTATGTTGTTATTGTATCAATTATAATTTAAATTATTGGTCTCTTCATTGTCTAAGCATATTAAAAGTAGGTATAAGTTTATTAATAGTCTACAGAAGGGTACATGTAAGGACACAGAATTTGAAATAAGGATAAAGTGTAAACATGATTAATTCCTATGATATATGAATACTATATGCATGAGTTTTTTACGTTAATGTAATGTCCAAAATTGATTATTTCAATTTCTTTGCGCATAAGTAACTCATCAAAAGGATATGAATATATTAATCCCAAATCTTTAAGAGATTAATTTAATCAAGTATACACAAAGAAATAGGTGTACTTAATAACTACAAGAGGATTGCTGTGTGTTTGTGATAAGGCCCAAGGGATTACATGTACTATAGGATAATCATGTTATATCAAATGGTAGGTTACATGTGTACCAACAACTGATAAGGACTGAGCTGCATGTATGACACTTGTTTATTTAAACTCAAACAGTACCCATTAAAAGATAGTGTTTTATCTTAGTGGAAACATATGATGAAGCCGGTTGGACAAGACGGGCCGGTCTTCACCACTTCAAACAATTTTAAGGAGGAGTTTAGAAAATACTTTCTTCTCGTTAATGCAGAGGATGAAGTCAGGGCCAAGTTTTGTCGTTTGCATGATAAAGAAGGGCAGATTCGAGAGTATGTGCGTGAGTTCTCGGATCTTATGCTAGAAATCTCAGATCTCTCATCCAAAGAGGCATTATTTACATTTATGGACAACCTTAACAGTTGGGCTAAGCTTAAGCTACAACAGAGGGACGTTCAAGATATTGATAAAGCCTTGAAAGTAGCTGAGTCCTTTGTGGAATTTCAAAAGAAGGACGACACCAAAGACAAGGGCAAGAAGTCATTCCAAGGTAAAGGTGGGGGAGACAATAGTAGGCCTCAACCCAAGGTAGCAGCCGAAGTGAAACCTTTTTCGAGTAACACATCCAAGGGGGACAAGCCGAAAAAGTTTCAAAGGTGTTTCTTGTGCGGGGATCACACTTGGCACGTGGTTGCCCCACACGTTCTGATTTGACAGCCATTGCTCAAGGCATACACCAAGACGAGGAGAAACAGGTTGCATGCATGAGGCATTTGGATGCTGTGCAAGCTAAGTCCGAGACCCGGAGGAGACACTTGTACATAGAGGCTACATTTGCCAATGGTGCAAGATGGGGATGCTTGACACCGGAGCCGATAAAAGCTACATTAATGAGGAAGTCGCCTGATCCCTCAGCGTGAAATGGATATCGTGCAAGGGTCATTTCAAGGAAGTAAATGGCGAATGGATGGAGCTCGTGGGAGAAGCTCAAGACGTCCCACTTCAAATTGACACTTGGAAAGGTACGACTAGCTTTTCTATTGCTCTTATAGATGATTATGGTCTTGTGTTTGGTATGAAGTTTCTAGATCAAGTTAGGCCAATTTTCGTGTCGGAGAACAATACTATGGTAATCCTACAAGGAGAGAATCCTTGTGTTGTGAAGTTTAAGCTGGAGAAAGAACTTAGCTTGACCCAGCTGAACAAAGGGCTAAGGCGTGGGGAACACACCTTTGTCGCCATAGTGTTCAAGGAAGAGCCACCCACAGAGGAGATAACAAAGGAAGAACTAATCCCCCGTGAGATAAAGTTGGTCTTTGGTGAATTCAACGATGTTATGCTTGATGATTTGCCCAAGGGTCTTCCACCAAGACGAGAAATTGATTATGCCATAGAATTGGTGGAAGGTGCTAAGCCGGTAGCCAAAGTGCCTTACTGCATGTCCCCAAGTGAACTAAAGAAGCTCAAGGTGCAAATCAAAGAGTTACTCGAGTTGGGGTTTGCTAGGCCTTTCAAGAGTCCATGGGGTGCACCGGTTTTGTTCCAATGCAAGAAGGACGAGATTCTTCACTTATGCATAAACTACTGAGCATTGAACAAGCTAATGGTAAAGAACAAATACCCGATTCCCCTTATTGCCAACTTGTTTGACCGTTTGCAACATGCCAAACTGTTTTCCAAGCTAGATCTACGTAAGGGATACTAACAAATGAGAATAGCCCCGGGAGATGAACTAAAGACGGCATTTGTAACAAGGTACGAGTCTTATGAATTTCTTGTTATGTCGTTCGGTCTTACTAATGCCTCATCCATGTTTTGCACTCTCATGCAATGTGTGCTAACGAATTTCATTGATAACTTCATAGTAGTTTACTTAGACAACATAGTCATCTATAGTAACTCTACGGATGAGTACAAGGGGTAACTCCATTAACCGATCTACTCAAGAAGGGACAAGCTTGGAGTTGGCCAACCAAGCATCAAATGACATTCGAAGCCTTGAATGATGCCATTACTCAAGAGCCGATGCTAGCTCCCCCGAATTTTGACAAACCGTTCAAGGTGTGCATTGACACTTTAGACTTTGTCATAGGGGGCGTTTTTATGCAAAATGGTTACCCGATTGCCTATGAGAGTTGAAAGCTCAATGAGACAGATAAATGGTGGCTGACTCATGAGAAAGAAATGTTAGCTATAATTTATTGCCTTAGAATATGAGACCTTAGAGTATGAGAACTTAAAGTATGAGAACATTACTTGAAGGCCGCTACACCCTTCAAGATCAAGACAAGCAATCAGGCTATGAGCTAGCATTAAAGCCGACAAAAGTTATCTAGCAAGCAGGCATGTTGGTTGGACTACCTGACAGAGTTCAAATATGAGTTGGAGTACAGCTATGAGTTGGAGTACAACCCTAGTAAGACCAACCATGTTGCTGATTCATTAAGCCAGAAAGTTTGGCTAGCCTCACTAGCAAGTGCACTGGAAGGGACCATACTCGAGCACATCAAGGAAGGACTTGCACATGATCGTCAAGTTATGAGGTTCATAGATTTGCTGAAGGAAGGTAAGAAAGCACGGTTTAGGCTCGAGGGTGGAGTTTTATACGCTAAGGGGAACCGTTTGTATGTGCCGACATGGGACAACTTGAGACAGGACATTCTGAAGTATTGCCATAACACTCGATACGCCGGACACCCAAGTACACATCGCACACTTGCTTTAGTGTATGAACGATTCTATTAGTCATGCATGCAGAAAGATGTGGAACACTTTCAAAAGACAACCGAAGAGATACTTTCTAAGGGGATGATTCGTGGGCAAAACGGGGCAGCAATAAAGGAGTACTTGGTGAAACAGAATGGACAACCAAGGAGCGAAACTAACTAGGAGCCAGTCGAAAAGCTTTGGCAATTCACCAAGCTACTTGAAGAATTTGAAGCACAAAATGCATCAGGGATGATGCTTCACTAAGGTGGGGGAGGGTGACACGGCCCACATTTTCTTGCATCCGAACAAGTCATTCTATCTTGCAGTTTTGGTGGTTCTTGCTACTTTGACAAGTTTCTGAAAAATATTCTAAGTATTGGATTCTAAAAGAATCTAGAATTCTATAAAGAATTCTACACGAATATGAAATTGAGTTTGAAATTCTCTAGAAACTTCTAGAAAATGCTAGAGTCACGTGAAATTATCTACAAACTTTCAGAAGATGCGGGAGTCATGTGGAATTATCTAGAATATTCTAAAGCCATGGAATTATCTAGAATCGTATGGAAGTATCTAGAAGATTCCGGAGCCGTGTGGAAGTATCCGGAAGAATATAGAACTATGATTCAAACTATAGGAGGATTTTTGTATAGAAGTCTCTAGAAGTTGTGATACTTCAATATTTGTATAAAACATTCTAGAATTCTCAAGTGTTAATACTTGTATAGAATATTCTAGAAAACTCAAGGACTTGGGAAACCAACAATAAATACCCCTAAGCCCCTCATTTGTAATCAACCAAGAATTCAATCAAGAATTCAAGTGATTCTTAAGTTCTCTTGTGCTCTCTAAGCTTTCTTAATTTCCTCCATTTTCATACTTAATTATTTCATAAGTTTTACACGTTTATAAGGGTTAATGCCGAGTTAGCATTCATTGTTCATTATTTCGAGTGCTAGTTGCCGCATAATTTTTCCAGGAAAAAGAGCCGCCTGTGACACTAGGATCATTGAGAGTTAGTTGTGCGGGACTCTAGGAACTACTTGTGAAGTTATGGATAAAGTTGTAGTGGTAGTTTCTCAACGGTTGTGGAGACTAAATCAGACTACGTGGTACCAACATCGTAATAAGTTTGTTTGTTGTCAAGCCCAAATCGGTCTAGTTGTCAAGCCCTACTCCACTAGTGTACTTGTATGTTAGGATAGTAAATTTTGTATATTTTAATTTCATGAGCAAAACAACTTTCATCACCGCAAATCCACTTACATGGGTATATCACATAAAGTGACTTTGCCACCAAACCTTCCAACATAAGTGGGGATATGCTCCCTGTAGAAGCCAATCGAGTTCTCAAATAAGTCGGTTGCTACCCACTATGCAATATTGTTATTCTAAAAAGTCAACAAGACTAGGCCACATAAAATCATTCCACTAGACCCATCCACGTGTATCCATTTTCTCTAACAAAACTTTGAACATAAGTCGGGATAGACCCCTTTTTTTTTAAAAAAAACCAACAAGGTGAATTGTACACACTCATACCCCACAAACATAAGATCTTATAACTTAATGTTCACAAGGTAGAGCAACCAAGTTGTTTGAAAAAGTAAAACTTTCACCTTTTCCTCTAATTTCTTACCTTTATTTCTAATTATCCAACCAAGAGACACATAACAAAGATGAGTAAATCTAGATTGTCCATCTTATGTATATACGAATAGGGTTGCTATTTCACTTTTCACTTTCTGCATCTCGCTCGTTGTTGGCCGGCGATTTGCATCCCAGAGGACTCTCCATTTTTTTCGATCCAAGCTTATTTTGTCGTCGAAAATCTCTAAATCTTCCACCAAGTACATTTTAAGCTCTAAAAGTATTTGCCGCTATTCTTACATTATTCGCCCACAAATTTCTCTCCTCTTGAAGAAATCGTTTCACTCATCACCTCATTCTGGGTTTTTTAAAAAATAATATAAAAATAAGATATCTTCTAAATGGTTGTTCACCTCCTCCCTTACCACTTTGATGTCCATATTTTCAATGTAGGAATATATATATATATATAGTTGGAGATTAAGAGAAGAAACTTGTTCTCAATAATCTACACAATCACACAAAGGAAACTTGCTTTGTAGAACTCACACACTTTGTATATAACTTGAACTTGTTGAATACATATTTACAACTACAAATGACTTGTCCTATTTATAGGACTCAAAATAACTTTCTAGATTCTCTAGTACATGTACTCCATGAGTCATATATATGCATGAACTAGATTAAGAGACACATTCATGTAACTAGATTAAGAGACACATTCATGTATTTGCCTATTCATGCATAATACCCAAAAGGCACTTCTTGAATATTCTAGAATAATATAAAGTTTAGATTATATTTCTAACATTCAAATCCCTTAATTGGAAAATGGTGCAAAAGTTGGTAGGTAAACTCCAAAATGGAGAGTCCAAATTTATCAGTGTCAAATATGGCCAACTAGGGTTCGATGACAAGTTAGTTAGGAGACAACTCAGGGGACCATCACAAAGAAAACCAACCTACGACTAACCCTGAGATATGTCGACCCGATAATATAACGGGTGAAATCCCAATTTGGGAGAACTTTAACAACATGCAACTCTACCCAACTTGCAACATGCGTTCTAAAACAAAAAAGGAGTGATTTGTGGACATGTTGGATTTTGACATCCCCGAAACATGTTTATTGATTAAACCCCGACCTAGTAGGATGATATACCACTGACCTAGGTGTAGGGAGGAGGGTGTAATTAAAAATGAATGTTACATTGGAATATCTCGTGCAAGTTTTAAATATGGTCTTCGCCTTCCTCTAAATAGTTTCCGTGTCGAGTTAATAAAATCAATAGGAATATCCCTTGGCCAATTAGCCCCTAACTTAATCTCCCTTGTCAATGAATTTATAGCTCACTATAAGCGTCGAGGCAGGAAGCCCGACTTTACATACTTCTGGTATACCTTCAAACTCATGCAAGATAGCCAACACGGATTCTAAGCTATTAGCCGACGTACTTCCCAAATCATGTGGGTCGACAAAAAATCGAACAATTGCGGTTAGGCTGAAGATTGTGTTTTTGTATATGGTCCAAACCTAGTTCTCCTCCCTGTTTGGTCCTTTATAGTAACCAGTGCTCACAACTCTCTTCCCAAAATGTCAAAGGAAAAAGATTTAGTTATTGGAAGTTCGCTAGATTGAGACGTGGAGAGTCAGCGTGGGAGCCTAGCGAATTCAAAAGTCGGCAGTGGTTGGAGAAATACGAAGAGTAGCATTTATGTTTGCATACTTTATTGTTGTTGTATCGTTATTATATTTTTCGCTATCTGACTAACCAGTCAGTGTGTGTTTACAGTGACGACACCTGTTGAGGTCTGAACCCGTGTGATGGTGACATGTCGTTGGACTGGGTCAAGTTCTGAGCAACCTGCTCCCATTGCTGAGGTTAGGGCCTGAGTGTTAGCTGCGCGTCGAGGACTAGCTGCAGCTCGGGCCAACCCACCTCGACTGTAAATGTCGCTCAATCTAACCTCAGTGGGACATTATCTACTCTATCGCCTACTTTGTCGGTATCTACATTTGAGCGAAGAATGGCAAAGAAAAGACCTCGAACTTAGTCGGATCTGCACGAGCCTTTGACTTTATCCAGAAATTGCTACGCTCCTAATTGGTTCGTGTATGAAAATGACATAACTTTTGTCGTCCCGTCAAACAACCAAAAACCATACAATATAACATTGGGGTTGCTTCATGGGATAGGAACCCTACCAAAGGACAAAGCAAAAATGACAAACCTACCTCTGCGAGACTCTTTAGATAGTGCAGGTCATCTCCTAATTCAAGTAAGTGATCAATTTTATTTACTATTAGTTTTCTTTTTTAAATCTTTAATTTGACATTTCAATCTCTAACTTGTAAGCTAGAATTAACTTGAAACATGTCATTCAAGGTATTGTTGCTGAGGACAAAATTCTGATTGATCGTATACATGAAACAAAGAAGGAACGAGATGAGGCCAACCAAATTCGAGAGGAAGGAGATGAGGCCAACACAAGTTGGTATTGGTAAAATCGAGATCCCGAGCTACATATTGCAAATAGATTTAAGTTAAAAGCTTTACGCACATGCAAAACAAAATAAAGGTTTTAAAGAAAGAAAAATTACAAGCCCAACTTGGGCATGTTAAGTTTCAAAGACAGATACAGTCTCATCCTAGAGTTGGCCTTTGCTCTCAACATTCATCGAAGTATCCTCTGGACCTTCCCCCGCGACTTCCTTGGGAGCCTCAACCTTGTTGGCAGTGTCATCCTTGGCTACTGGGTTAAGTATGATGTCGTCGTTCGGATCCATAAGAATCAATGTGTACTCTAACCCCTGTACTTTGGCTTCTTTCACGCAATCGTCCCATCCAACGCCATACCACTTGTCAGCAGCCTTGTTTACATCAACTTTAACTTCACATTTTCTGCCCTTAGCAGTTGCAACTCAGAGAGAAATGCTTTCTCTTGTAACTTTTTGCCCTTGAACTTTTTCTCCCACATTTCCTTATTGTTCCCACTACTGAGGTTGAGGTTAGGGCCCGAGTGTTGGCTGCATGTTAAGGGACTGGTTCTAGCTCAAGCCAAGCTCAGGCCAACCCACCTCGATTCCAAATGTCGCTCAATCTACCCCCAGTGGGACATTATCTATTTTACCGCCTACCTTGTTGAGATCTAGATAAAAGATCTTGAACTGAGTCGAATCTACATGAGCCTTTGACTATATTCGGAAATCGCTACGCTCCTACTTGGTTCGCGTCTGACAGTGACAACTTTTGTCAACCCCGCAAACCATCAAAAACCATATAAATATAACGTTGGAGTTACTTCGTGGGATCGGAAGCCTATCAAAGGACAAAGTAAAAATGGCAGACCTACCTCCGCAAGACTCTTTGGATAGTGTAGGTCATCTCTTGATTCAAGTAAGTGATCAAATTTTATTGACTATTAATTTTCCTTTTTAAATGTTTCATGTGATATTTCAATCTCCAACTTGTATGCTGGAATTCACTTGAAACATGTCATTCAAGGAATTGCTGCAGATGATAAGATTCTGATTGATCACATATATGAAACATAGAAGGAGCAAGATGAGGCCAACAGAATCCAAAAGGAGATTGAGACTAGTTTTGCTTTGGAGCGTAGTAGTAAGGAAATGTGGGAGAAAAAGTTTAAGACAAGGACTTACAAGAGAGCATTTCTCACTGAGTTGCAACTGCTAAGGGCAAAAAAACGCGAAGTTAAAGGTTAATGTAGACAAGGCTGCAGGCAAGTGATATGGCGTTGGTTGAGACGATGCGTGAGAGAAACCAAAGTACAGGGGTTAGAGTACGCATTGATTTTTATGGATCCGAACGACGATATCACACTCAACCCAGTTACCCGAGGATGACGTTGCCGTCTATGTTGTGGGGAAGGTCCAGAGGTAACTTTGATGAATGTTGAGAGCAAAGGCCAACTCCAAGACGAGACTAGATTGGTCTTTGAGACTTAAAGATGCCCAAGTCGGGCGTGTAATTTTTCTCTTTAAAACTTTTTATTTTGTTTTGCAACATGTAGCTCAGGATCGCAATTTTACCAATACCAACTTGTGTTTGCTGGATTTTTATTTGTTGTTTCAATTTTATTGAACTAATAGGCGTTTCTAGTAGTTAGGTCGGTCATCACTCGTGTAAGTCCCGATCTCGAAGGAGTGGGTATGTAATTTGAGATTAATTCTTAGTTATTGATGACAAGCCTGTCACACTTGCCAACTTACTAGACTGGACCATCAAATTTGTTCCCTAATAAGTCAGGCTAACTGATACACACACACACACATACATTATTTTATGAGGTTGCCAATAGGGGTAACACAATAGTTTACGAACCAAATGGGTAATTAAATGGTGTTAGTCTATTAATTATACACAAGTAATTGATTTCCCTATTTGAGTGTTTAATAATCAATATGGTTTACCTTTGTAGGAATCAGAACTATATTAATATACATCATATATGAATTCTACCATAAGTGTACTAAAATAAAACTGAAATGTAATTCTTTTGGAACAAATGCAATATTAATGTCGAAAATTCATGAACTTCATCTATATCAAAAACAGCATTTTCTACGATTGCGACACCAAATTTAATTGAATTTGTATCAAAAGAAAGGGTAATATTATAATTTCAATAATCAGATTTTGTCGTCATCTAGATCCCAGAGTGTCCTCTCTTTTCCTTTTATTGAAGACTAGGAAAATCATGTTTGTTGAACATATACAATGTTTTTATTCTTTTCCCTGGAGAAATTTTCTCTTAAAACTGAGAAAGTTTTAAAGCTTAGCTGCTCTCTGTAGTTCTAATTTTGCAATAGTCCCCAGGTGAACTTCATCAGGACCATCTGCAATTCTCAATGTTCTTGCAGTAGCCCAGAGATGGGATAGAACAGTGTCACCAGATACCCCAGCTGCACCATGGACTTGAATTGCCATGTCAAGCACCATCATGGCCATGTTTGGGGCAGCTACCTGCTTTGCGCATCACCATAAAATTATAAACGAAAATCCATGCAAATCAGGTCCGGACTAAGAGTAACAAAAGATAATGTACAAGATTGATATGTCTAATTTTCAAACAAATGGATATACCTTGGCCATAGCTATGGTCCCACGAGCTTTTTTGTTTCCAAGCCGATCAAGCTGGTCTGCAGCTTCAAGAACCAACAATCTGACCTTCTCAAGCTCTATTCGACACTGCAACAAATAGAACTCAACTTAATGTTGCTTCCTTCCCAAACAAGTGAAATTTGAAACAAGAAAAACAAATGAAAACTTGAACCATTACTGCCTGGGAAGTTCCTGACATACCTTAGCAAGATCTGATTGGAAAGAACCATGCTGAGCAATAAATTTCCCAAATGTTTTTCTGTTAAGAGCTCTTTTTACCATCAGCTGCATTCCACGTTCTGCGGCTCCTATTAGTCTCATGCAATGGTGCAACCTTCCTGGGCCCAGCCTACCCTAAAATGCATAAAAGCAAATGTCTGTCAAATGTTTAGAACATGCAATAGTAATATCGAAAACATTGACGGGTAGATGATATATAAAAAACGAACCTAGCTGAGTTACAAAAATTCACATCCACTACAATTCTCTTTGATAGGAAAAAAATGAGCATGGTTCTCTTTTAATGTAGAAAATGTAAAACAAACCCCCCCCCCCCCCCCCCCCCCCGCCCCCCCCCCCCCCCCACCACAAACCCCCCCCACCCACACACCCCCCACCCCACACAGCCCCCACTCGAAGAAGCGTA